>VWZE01021954.1:107324-139998 GCA_013396675.1 Eubucco bourcierii | reverse complement strand
CCCTCAGCTGCTCCTCACAAGACCTGCGCTCTAGATCCATCACCAGCTACTGCCCTTTTCTGGACACAGTCAACATCCCTTTTGGAGTGAGGGTGTCTGTCCAGCTTGGGTTTTGTTCTTCCACTCAGATGTCAGCATAGACAGGAAGAAGAGATAGCTGTAAGACACACAAAGACAAGGAGTCTTTGTGTCACACCAGTCATACTATGGGAGAGGATACACATTTGTAAGGGGAATGTGCACTCCAGAATTCAGACTAGAAATAAACATCTGAAATGGCTGGATTGAGAATGAAAACCATACGACAAGAACACCTGGACTTCTCCAATACCCAACCAAAAGGTTACAGGATATCAGTAGGAAGAGAATTGAATACTCCACTGCATCTCTCAACATGGCTTCTGTATCCTAGTGAAGTTCATATAAAAAGAATCAAAAATCACAGAAGCTTTATCTATTCCACCTAAATAATTGTCACTGAAAAAGAGAGCACCACTGTAAACTGCTCAGTGTGCTCTGGTGATGACCACGACTAGAATTAGATGTGATGTCGATTGTCAATAAGAAGGAAAAACTTCTTTGCTGTGAGGGTGTCAGAACCCTGGAGTAGGCTGCCCACAGAGGTTGTGAGTCTCTTTATCTAGAGACATTCCCAACTCACGAACTCACAGGACAAGCTGTGTTCCTGGGCAAGCTGCTGTGGATGACCTTGCTTTAGCAGGGGGCTTAGACTAGATCTCGAGAGGTCCCTTCCAGTTCCTGCCATGCTGGGATTATGTGAGTGGAAGTTTCTTTGACTAAGTCATGTTCCACATTTTATGGTGCTGCAGATGATACTTCCCCAATTTAGCAACCGAATTCCTGCTTACTGCCTTAATTTCCTCCTTCATTTATTTTTCTCAGACTGAAGCCAGTAACCTGACATTTAACAATTACCCAAATTCTCTGAAAATCTGAATTGCCAGTTACATTCCACATTGACAACACCAGGAAAATCATTTTTTTTATCCTGGTAGCAGCTTTCAACATAGATTTTTCACTTGCCTGTATCAACCCACAGCAAGAAGATCTGCAGGGAAAAGCATTTTCAGAGAGATTAATACTACAAGAGATAACCAACCCCCTGCTGTTTCACTTCTGAACACAGAAGAGCAAGAAGTGATTGTTTGTCCCTTCCCACATCGCTCCGAAGATCCTCTCGAGTCACTCTAAAGACATTAGGTAACAACGTACGCTCCACTCTGCTATAAATCACTCACATCTCTGTGCTTTGGGGGTGGAAAACAATTGGCACAGTATTTGAGTGCCTGTTTTCTCCTGTGAATTAAACTTCAACCATATGTCTATTGTCAGGGCAGTTTTACCCTTCAGGAGCACCACTCCTGGTGGTTCTCCACCGGCGCTTACCCGCATGCGCCGTCGTTTAGCCGCTCATTTGGGTTCAGTTTCTAGTTCAGTGAAATCCACGCCATGGGATTACTTTGGGATGTAATTTCAGGCACCCTCCATCAGTAACACAGTCTCCCAATCTTTTATTGCATTGCTGTAGAGCTGAAAGTTTCACCTATGTGGAGCTCCCAGACAATGAATGGCCTGTGGTTGAACTTAAATCAGGGTGTCCCATACGGCAGGAGATGTTGCTACCAGCTGAGCCTCCGGGCCAGCCAAAGGTCTTTATACTTTCTGCAGCAGCATCCAGATAGCATTTGCATACATCTGAAACTTTCCAATCAGCAGTTGGATTTTTCTAAAAATGCATTTTTGAACAGCTTTCAATTTATTTCATTATATATATATATGTGTGTCTTTATATCTCTCTCTATATATATATCTATATCTCTCTATCCATCTATCTATCTATATATATATATATAAAAGGGTTTGGGTTTGTTTTGGTGAGAAAAGAGAGAGGAATATGGAGTGTGAATTTGAAGCAGACTTCAATGAAAGCTCTGGACCCAAAACTATTGTTTTCTTCGAGTACACATCTGGTTTTCCCCAACATACTGCCAGCTCTGTAACTCACTTTAATATCCAGCTGGGATAATGTAAAACTAGCATATAACTGAAAATAAATGCTAGAAGCACATATTTTTCTTCAGTAATACTTGTATGCATTAAGTTCAACTTGACTAACATTCTACCCACATACTGAAAAGTTTTTCTCAGTGAAGGGGGAAGAAGAGGGGAAAAAAAAATATCATCCTCCCCCCCACCACAATCAGACACTGTGCATGTGTGAGGCCACACAAACTGCAAAGTCCAACAAAAGCTCACTGCAGCAGCACAAAATGTTGCTTCTAGTAGGTTAAAAGTACTTATTTTTACAATCCAGACACAAGTTCTTAAAGCACAGACATTTAAAACGTGGTTTTCTCACCACATCAGCAAAGAATTAGCAAAGTGTCTAAAGCTTGCATGTTGCAGGCATGTTCTCCAGGCTGCCGGCAACCTTCTCCCTGATCAACTCAAAACTTTCTTCTTTCCAGTCCGTGGGAAGTACCCATGTCTGGTACCAAAATCTTTAATTCTCAGGAAACTGAAACTATTGGAGTGCATAGAGGAAACTCTTGAATAAAACAAGCTGAATCCACAGAATACTCTCTTATAGAAAAATCATCTTGTTTTGGCAGCTTTGACGGCCAAAACATAATGGTTGGACTCAATGGACTTAGAAGTCTTTTCCAACCGAAACAGTTCTGATTCTGTGATAAATCTAAGGCTGTGTGACAATAAAAGTGATAACCTGAGAACGTGCTCGTGAAGGCTGCTAAGAGCTAAGCACAAAGCAAGGACCACAGTGAGCTCAGTCTGCAAGCCATTCCTTAAAACGTTCTTAAAGGAGTTTAAAGAAGTGTCAGTAAAAGTTATTCCTTTCCCCAGCCCATTAATGTGTGAATTGTTTTGATTTAGATTACCAGCTCTTCAGTCACACAATAACTTTATGTCCTACAGTCTGACTTTATGTGGCTGGTTGCTCTTATCGAGATGAAAAAAGGCTTAAAATGGATTCAGCATTTTAGAACAACAACCAAAAATAAAAAAAAAAACCAAACCAACCCCACAACCCCACATTTGGACTTGATCAGATCTGGTCCTGATACAAATTACAGCGCTTACAAAGATTTGCAGCCCTCTTATGGTTTCTGAGACTGCCTTGGGAGTGTAAAATGCCAAGATGCTATTAATATAAAGATTCCATATAGCATGTGCTCATAAAAAGCATTTTTTTCATAGCAAATACAGAACATGCTACTTCCCCCCCCCCCTTAAAAATCAACATATTAGACTTCAGCAAAACAAGATCATTAAGACAGGCACCCTGGGTGACCTTGCTGCAGTATATCAAGCAGTCAAACCACTCATGCTGAATTACTCCAGCCTGGTAACTCTGAATTCACAGTTAATAAGAGAACTCTGGAAATATTTCCTCTTATAAATATAATTTCTTCCCAAATACCAAAGCATTCTTAGGTATTTATTTTTTGCTTGGTACCAACATTTTCCTCTAGAAAAGCCTCTGGTTGTATCTTGCTGGAATCGTAATGCAAGGACTCCAGACCGCACAGCACGGAAGTTATTTCCACTAAATCCTTTTTGGGAAGAAGAAGGATTTAACAAGGAGAAGGAGGTAGAAAGCCATAGTTAATAAGATAAAAAGAAAGAAAAGGGTAAGACAGACTCCCTGATGGTGCTGGAGGTTTGTAGCTGACCAAATATTCCCTCTGATACTTCGCTTTCATTTACTCACCAATGTGCAAACTGCTTTTTCCTTCAGCTATCACTTAAAAATTAGATCACACAAAGCACAAAGAAATCCACTGTATAGGAAATAAGCCACAGAGGAGATAAGTAATGAAATGGCACTAGAAAAGATTCGCTTACAAATTTCTTTCCCTTTCAACACTGATTAAAGCTCTTTAGTAATTATCCATCCCAGTGCTTGAGATAAATAATAAACTGCTGCACGGCACAGAGTATGATGAGCCAGGGTTATAAAACACAGCACTAATAGCTAATAATTTGATTTGAAAGCTTAAATGATGGTAGTTGGAATCTGGCAGGCAGTAGACAGGTGAAGGTTTTCTAACAGGTTGGAAACTCTGCACTTGGTGAAAAAACTTCACCTTCCAAATATAGGGAAATGAATGTTTCTGGCCATTTTCACAATAATAACATCCTGTAAGTGACTGATTGGGGGTTAATTTCATTGCCTGAGTGTCCAGATAGGCAGATGGAAACAATGAGATGAAGAAGAAGACTATGAAATCCTGTCCCGCCCTCCCCGAGTGCGTGAGCTATGCACAGCGAAGGAGCAAGCAGCTCGAGCCTGCACATTTGCTGTGCTCAGCTCATGCTCAAGGCTGGCTCATCAGTACTTTTAGAGGTGCAAACTTTTGCATGGCCCAGGGATGATCCCCTGCTGCCTGCAACTGCAACATCTTTAATATCAGGGCTCGACAATCCAAGGCTTTGCTTCCCTACGCTGCTGGGGAGTAGACCCGACCTGAATGGTGGCTTCAGCTGGAGTGTTTGTCACTTCAAGACAAACCTGCTCCTAGTTTGCCTCTTCAAGTTGCATCTGATGTGCAGATTTTTCCATTCTTTTCCCTTCCTGAAATCCTCTGAGTCTTCTGAACAGTGGTGGCAAAGAGCAGCACTGTTCTGGACTCGTGGTTTTGCTGAATATTGTATTCAGATGATGCAAAATGTCAAGAGGCAACCCTCTAGGAAAAAAAACCTCAGCTTCTTTGGGGTGAGATAAGGCTAATCAGAAGTAACATTGACAATGGAAACATTTGAATTTGAACCTTTGACAACCTTTGGTATTTCTTCACTTGGTCCAAACTTTGTTACAGGGCTTAATTCTCCTGCTGTAAAAAAAAAAAATGCAGTGTCATTTGGATCCAAATTACTGGTGACATTTACTGTGGTCCCTTCAGGGACTCACACAGGCCAGTTCTAGACCTAGCACAGCTCTAGTTACAAAGAGCTCCTTTGAGAGTACAAGCCAGCTCCGTACAGACCGATGCACGTCTCTAAGCCCTCCAGATCTCATTACATAAACCATAGCTGCAGTTGCTGACATTCATAAATGAATTTGGAAGGCATTAGGGCACAGGGAAATGGTTATGTTATATGGGTCTCTTTGGACTTTTCAGGGCCTTTAATGGGGAAGAATAGAGCAGCTACCTACAGACAGAGCAGCACTGTCCCTTTGCTTCTGCAGTACGTGGTGCTGCATTGGGAAAGAACAAATCCACATGTGAGGCTGTGAAGCTCTTTGTGTTTTTCAATAATGAGCAAAACTACGTTTCTGAGGGCTTAGCAACATTGCTACTGATAAACATTACTTCAGACAAGAAATGAGTGCTGATCTTCACAAAGGATTTGTGAAATTTAAAATAATTCAGTTAACACTGGGGAAAACTCTCTGAACTTTCTGGACGTGTTACTAACAAGGAAAGGGTTTGATTACATGGACACTGCAAACAAACCAGCTCTGTACTGAAAGGGATAAAGGTGCATGTGAAAATAATGTGGGCAAAACCATAACAACGGCACAAGAATGAATCTGAAAATGGTTACAAATACTGCGCAGGAAAAGCGTATCTCAGTGTTCACACAACTTAAATGAATCTGAGAGTGACGATTTGAGGAGAAGGAGAAATCCTACAAAACAGGGATAGAGAAAACAAAAAGTTCAAAGCACCTCCACCTATTTGACTCTCAAAAGATTTCTTTCCAGATAAAAATGATGGTGGAATATTAACGGCACTCGAGAAAAATAAAAGCAAAACACCCTGCTGCCAAGCGCTGTGTTAAAGTAGTTACACAAACCAGGGTAAAAATGTCTCATAAGATAAATGCAGGACACAGTGGATAGGATTTAGATACTGACAAATAGCTAAGACTATTTCCAGTTATTATGTTCATGAAGTATTAGATTCTAAGATGATTTAGCAATAGGTAGAATCGCAGTTTGGTTTTGGTGCGCCAGATTCATTAAACATTTAAAAAGAGTTTTTCAAAGGAAAAAGTTCTGTATGGAGAAATAATTGGAAATAGTTGAAACTGAAGTAATTACACACTTAGCTCTACATGCAAGCTGCAGAGTTTTTCCTCACCCAATGGCAACAAAAGTGAATATATTTAATCTAAACAACAACAAAAAAATCCTATTCATCCAGTTTAAAGCACTTGAGGAGGAGCCAGCTGTGCAGTAAAAGCAAAGCTATCTTTCAGAAGCTTCCATGGAATATTTTAGATATACAGATAAAATTCAAAATACATCATATTTATCACTGGAGGGGAAAAAAAAAGAAGGGGGAGAAGCAAACATCAGTTTTATTGTTTTTACTGTGACTGGAAATTAGATTTCAGATTGCAAAGGAAGGACAAACAACACTCAGTCTTATGTCTAAATATGTTTGTTCAGTGGTTGATAACTGAGGAAGGTTTCCATCCAAGGAAAATAAAGTAACAAACTTGACCTAACAAAGCAAAGGGTGAGGGAGGATTCAGTCTGTGTGATATTAGGAACACAAATCATGTTAAATTACGTGCTAATAAAGAGGCAGCTCCAAGTAGCTTTACAGACCAAAAATTTCTCACGCTTATCCAATACTCTCAATCTTTCTGGCCTCGGATCTTTCTCTGGGTGCAGCTGCCTCATGCTGAAGTACTCATGAATTTTGGCCACTGAGCAGCACAGCCAGGTCCAGAAAAGCAGGGTGGCTGCAGGGCTGCAGGTCTGCTCTTGTCCCCTTTCCGCTTGTGACACACACACAGAGCCTATCTCCCTCCAGCATTTCATGTCTAGACAAGCAGCTAAAGCTGTAAACCATCATCAGCCCTGGGATAACACAGAGGTTGTGCAAGTACTGAGCACACCTGCTGCAGACTGGGACGGAAAAGACCAAGAAGAAAAACCTCTACTGTTTCTATATAAAAATGTGATAAAACCTCCATAAAGTTGATTTACTAAACACGCCACACAAAGTGGAAAACTAACTCAGCTATAATACAGTGTCACAGTATACTGTGCTGGTTTGAGGCTAATTGGAATATTTTAATGAAAAAAATTATATTATAGGCTGTGAAAGGAAAACAATGGTGATGGTTACTTCACTCATAGGCTTGCTGAGATGGGTAAGAAAAGAATACAAAACAAAGATAAGCCACTCAGGCTTGCAGACACTCCTGGGCTGTCTAGCTTCTCATCTTCTCCTCTCTGCCGATTAATCCTCACTAACCACTTTCCTTCTAACCCCCCTGGCCCATCCTCCAAACTCACCTTGAGCGTAAGGCAAACCTTGGGGTAAGGTACAGGGGTGGGGAGAAGGTGAAGGGTGGTTGGGAGCCCCTCCTGGGGTCTCTAATTTCTGGGAGGGGAGTTGTGTTTCTGTATTCCCTTTAACTTGTCTATTTCTGTAACTATTCCTGTCTATAGTGTATATCTCTGCTTGTACATTGTGCTGAGCTGTAAATAGAGCTTCAGTCCTTAACTTCCAGCTGAGTCTAGTCTGGGTCATTTTACAAAGTTGGGGGGGGGCAGGGAACTCCCAAACCATCACAAATACCATAATAAGTAGATTTGAAAAGAAAATGAAAAGGAGAACAATTTCCCTTCAAAATATAATGAGATAAAAATCTATCATAGACTTTCAGAGCAGAAATAAGTAATTAGCTGCTAATTTTATATATATTCCCAAGTTTTTCTTTACTCAATGGTTACAAAAGCAAACAGACCCCCAAAAACTCTTTAATAGGTTGTAACTTGTATCGACCACCGATTAGAGTAACAGTTTTGGGGAATCAGACACATTTTCCTGATTTTGAAAGCCCTGCTTTCAATCCATCTCCTTGTCTGGTTTTACAAAAAGCCAGGAATTTCCAATGAGGAATATCTATGGGGGATTATTTGCCACCGATCTCGTTACTTTTTTGATTTACAGAGCAGCAGTAGGACAAAAAATTTCTCTGGGAAACGGAAGGATTTTGAAATATCTGGCTAATGAGTGAATAATTATCAAGTAACTTGATGACTTCAAGTCACTGGTGTCCCAGGTAAATAGGAACTGCCCAGATACAGAATGTTCTCAGCAAAGTGGCCAAGACTTTGGAAACTGGCTCAAGACGAGCCGCGTGTTTTTGGAAACACGCTGCCTAGGAAGGACTTGAGGAAGGGCTCCTGTGGGACGAGCTGAGCTGAAGGAATGCTCAAAGGCTCTGAAAGATTTGTTATATAATGGAACCACCTGAATTTTTTCGATGTAAAACACATCACTTTCAATTTAGAGAGATAGCTAAACGGCATTAACGTCTTTCCTTCTGGAGCGCATCGGTCAAAGGGAAGAATGTTGTGGTAAGCCGGGAAAAAATGACAGCCACGATAGTGATAAGTGCTAAACAAACACAATGAGAGCTCGATATAAAAGCCTAGATCAAACATTCCTGAAGGGCAGACCAGTGAATCCCATTCCCAAAACTACTTAAAGGCAAAAATCACTTTTGCCTCTACAAACAGGGAGAAATTGTCAGCATAAAACCAATTCATTCAATGTGTCTGTCTTCGACATCTCCAGCCACAGGACTGGGAGTTGCCCCTAACTTCACAACTGCAGAACGCAAATTATTATTCCTTTCATAGATGTGGTGCTGAGGGACGTGATTTAGCACCAGAGTTGGTAGGCAGAGAATGGTTGGACTCACAGGATCCTCAATGATCTTAAAGGACTTTTCCAAGCAAAACGACTCTGTGAAATTGCTAAGCTGTATCCTCCACCTGCAGAGCACCGAGGCGCACTTCACCGACGAGAAACACAAACTGTCCCACCCAGAGCTAATCATCTCATTTTACTTACAATGGGCACACAGAGACTGGCTTAAAACAGACCTTTGGGGACCTGAAGCTTAGCCTCCAGGTCAGTCTCCTGTTCTTACCCCCCACCCCCTTCCCTTTATTTTGTTTCAGGACAGAATGCAATGTTATCTCCCCTAGTATCTAATGATACCCTGCCAAGTGTTTTTCTAGGCTTAGTGATTTATTGCACTGTGTCGGTTTATTGTGATTATAACCTCCTCATTAGCTGGTAAATTGATGATGTGGAAGAATGAATAGAAAACAAGGATGCAGATATTCCAAAGCTGTCATGGATAGTTTTTAACAAAAACATATTGAAAGCAAGTATTTGTTTTAGCTGAAACCAAATGCCTCTAAGTTTCTTTACTTGTTTCCTATGCAGCTGCAGGCAACCACTAGATGAATGAAACATTCTACAGCTACCTAATAAGAAACAAATATTTCTAGTTCAGATATAAAGATTAAAACCTAATGCAATAAAAGACACCAATAGCTGACCTCAGGCTTTTTCTGCTAACATTTGGTTGACACTTCAGAAGGGATGCAAAAAATGTAGGAAGCACTTCTAAAGCCTTTGGACTTCAGTTGATTACGAACGGGTTTTTCACAAGGAGGCTCAAATTTGCTGCTCAGGGACACGGTCCTGAGCTAGAATCTATTTTTTAAGGTGTATGCACATCCAAAAACAATAGTGGAAACTCATATAATAAATGGAACACAAAGGCACACACAGGAGATTCTAAATCAAACACGCTGAAGTCACAGAGTCCCAAATTTACCGTCACTAATCCCAGTTTAAATCCTACCCTCGTGGATGGACGTTCTACTGCAGGAATGAGACGGGGGCTATGTGGGATGGAGGTTCCGCATCCCTGCTTCACACCCACACTGATTCTTCTGCCCAGAGCTCAAAGCAGCAGGCCAGGGCAATTCTGAATTAACAGAGAAAAGGAGGAAATCGACACCTCACAACCTTTCAGTCGTGGAGTCTTATTTCTCTAACATATATGTGTGTGTGAACGTTTAATTTAGAATAAGCCAGTCACGTCACTCCGTCAACTAAATGTTCCCCGAAACTATTCCGTTTACAACATAAAGGAGACCTCATTTCTCTGAAATGTAGCAAAGAAATCAAATCCATCCAAGATTTTAGGGGAAAATCTGTCCCAAACGGTTCGAAGTTCTCTATGTGCTCAGAATCCGAAAGCGTTTGCACAGAGTGGTTAAGTGGGAGAAGAACCTGCACCATTTATCAGAGAGCTCTGAGAAGAGCAGTGAAAATCCACTGAGTTTTATAGAACTGGTTCAAATCCATCAAGGTGAGGGGACTGGACTTTTGGAAAGAGTTTTCCTATGTAATTCTGAGCACAGCAAAAATATATTCTGCTAATGCACAGAAGAAAAAACAGAAGAGTTTTCTGCTATTAGTCATAAGCTCTCAGCAAGAAAAAAAAAAGAGCTGAGATGTGACCTCAAGCAAAGCAGAAAGCAATCAAACTATTTTTCTTCAAAAGCAGGAAAGCTGCTTTAGCCTCTTCCTCAGTAAAACCAGGACAAAATCTATCAAGAATCAGAGAAAATGCTCAGAAATCAAGACAAGACATCCAGAATTTATAACTTTTTATCTTGGTTCCCTGTCTTCAGCGAGCGTGAGCAAGTCACTGCTTCCACCTCTTCACCTGCACAGTGATGTTGTTGCTATGTCCTAACAGAGATGTTTGAAGAATTGACAAGACAGAAAGGCTTTGAAAAATTAAAAGCAAGGGTATGAGCTGCTTCTAGCAGCTACAGATCTCTGGCAGCAACTCCACTGTCAGAGCTGCACTTAAACATGGATTTAAAACAGGAAATAAATCCCTATCCCCCCAACTCTGGAAGCAGGCAAGAAAGTCTAACAGAAAAATGTATCGGGGATGAGTTTTTACATCCCAGAATTTCCTCTGCCTTTTGTTTCTCTGAATTTTCACAGGGTCCTATGACTCCAGCTGAAATTGTCTGCAGCTATTTGTTTTTCCATTGCTAGAAATAGTCACACAACCACTGCCTGGGATTTTATTTTGCTATTAACCACACAGGTAATTAGTGCAGCAGTAATTAAAATTTAAATGCTAAATCAGTAAATTGAGGATTTATTTTTTGTGGGTTTTTTTTTTTTGGTACAGTGACTCTGTTATTGGAGCCTTACTGCAAAGTGGGGAAAAAAAATTAAAGACAACATCATTATTAATTAATACACTTCTGAAGTCATAATATTAGGACCCTGTAATAATGCAGAATATTTGTGATCAATCCCTCATGCTTCTTCCTGGGGTCTGTTAAAATACCAAAGGTGGAGCGACACAAAACATCTCGAAGGAGATGCTCTGCGATTACTGTCAAACTGTGACTTTATGGATTTGAAAGCACCAAGCAAAAACAGTTCTGCTCCAAAGCAGGCAATATTTTATTCCTCACTCTGCATCTCCAATGGTATTTGTGATCCTATTAGAGGGGAAAACTTTACAGAAAGCAACCGTTTGATTTAGCTGAAGGCAGGCAAATCCTAATGCGCTAATTCCGATTACTTGGGCAGCATTTAATTTGCTTTTGAAATGAAAAGAAACAAACCCCCTCCAAAAAAAAAAATAAAATCAAGACAAATCTGTGCATGGTGAGAGCAACAAGAAGCTGGCAAACAGAAATAAACCAGCAGGTTTTCTAGTGTTTCAGATGCTGCTTCTTTTATTTACTTGGTAACTCTTATGTGGTACCTCGGTGTGCACACAGAGACAGCTAAAGATTACTTCTAGGAGGTTGATTAGAAGTATGACTTTTACCTTAATTGTTAAGTCCATAGGTGGGGGGGGGGGAAATCCATGTTTTTGAGGGGGAAAAAAAAAATTCATGTTTTTGAGGGAAAAAACACAAACATGTTTTTGAGGGAAAAAACAAATCCATGTTTTTGAAGGAAAAAAAATCATCCAGGTTTTGCTTAACTTAGCGTCTCTTGTGGTCTAAAATTTCTTTTTTTAACCTCAAAACACCTGGTCTGAAAAAAAAAATATGTCTTTTTACATTGTTTTTTAATCCTTTCTATCATTTCCCCATTATCTTCATAACTTTTCTCCCATAATCTCTCTCTGTGAGCAAATATATCAAGGTTTCTAAAGCATCTGCTCTAGCCAACAACCCGTTTTTACGTGTTCTACAGCATTATGAGTTAAAAAAAACCCAAACTTGGGAGGAATAAAAGGGTTTTATCGTTCTGCTTGATTTATCTCATGGATAGTATTTTCCTTTTTTTATAAGTGGCTTGTAAGAATAGCAAGAAGAAAGGTAAAAATCCAGTTGGAGCTTATGTTTTTTGTGAGGATAAAACCCACTCCTCTCCCCTGTCCCTTGACTCTCCCAGCCCCAGAAGCGCTGCTCAGCACAGTTAAAGCTACGAAAAGCAAGGAACAAATGGTTACATTTGTCACAGAGGGAAAATATTTCCCATATCCAGGTTGTTTTTTTTTTCCTATGGCACATGTAAATATATGCAAACAGACATATTTCACTAGCTTGGTCAATTAGGGTAAGTGGTTCAATATGCTCTTAATTTTTTTTTTTCAATGTAGTAAATAGATTTTTAAATACTTTTGTTGTCAGATTTGCACATTTTGCCAATTTGAACCAATTTCTACCTCCTCCCAAAACCCAGGAGGCATGTCACACATATTTCATTCCTGGACTTTGGATCCTGTGAGGACATTCAAGGGACTGCAAAAGGGTTTTCAGAAAATATTTGGGAACGCTTCAACTTTTAACTGATAAAGCAAAAAGAACCCAGCCAGGAGCGTGACTGCAGGATGTTGTCAAGCGCAGAGGAAAAGTGGAAAAGGTAAACCCAGTTCTAAGCTCAACAAAGCAAGATTTGCGTCGCTCCAACTGCAGCAGGGAAAGTTGAGTGATACGCAATCCATTAAAAAAATAGACCTTGGTGAAACACAGCCTTAAGCTGACCTATCCCACACACTGGCAAGCAGTAACCAAGCACTGGATTCAATATTAGCAACCCCTGAGTCTGCAAAGCACAAAATACCAAACAACTAAAAGAATGAGACTTTCGGAGCTGAAGCTGCAACCTTCAAGGTCCGACCAGGTCCCATCAAATCGGCAGCAAAATTCCCAAAGGACACAGCATGAAAGAAAAGCAGAAAGAGCCTAAATAAGCAAACTTCACTCAGGAAAAAACAATTCAGTTCAGAATAGGAGTAAGAGACATGAGTCGAGACACTTCAAACAAGCTGGGGAAACCCAAGATGTATACCTAAAAGCTGTGGCAGGATGATGTAACCTCCAGAATTAAGGTAAACACAGAAAGCTGTGTCCCGGCCAAAGGCAGAACAGCTTTCTCTACAAGTGTGTAACTATATACTCCTCCTTTACTACCTCCACTCTGCCTCCCGATGCCTCGTCTTTAGATAATGCTATTAGGGAAGCTGCAGCCAGAGATGAGTTCAGAGAAAACTCTGTATTCAAGCACACATAAAATCATGGATTTTCCCTTTGCCAGCTGCACTGTGACAAGTCCTGCAAATAGTGAGTATATGTTAAAATGTTTTGTGGCTCTTCCATTGACTAAGCAGGCTAAGAAAACCGCGGGGTGCTTCTGATCAGCGGGAGCTCTGTAACTACAGCTCCAAAAACCCCCTCTTCTTATCACATAGAGTGGGCTGTCCTGCTACATGTTGAAGTAAACATTTCAAACTGCTTCTAACAGGGCAGAGGGGAAAAAAAATAATTAAATGGCTAGGCTAAACTACATGAAATCCTTCAGCAGTCTTGCTCAGAATTCAAGTGACTTTCATTAAATGCAATCTAATTAGACTCCAAAGTGAATTAAGATACATGAATTAAAGCTGCTGGAATTCTGTAAAAGAGTGTCCACACAGGGGCTTATTATGGTTTAAAATAATCCATTAAATGTGTATCTTTGGTTAATTTAGATAAGCTTTTTGAAGTATTCTTGTAGAGCCCCAAAGAACACAGGTTCTCTCTACAGGATGAGTTCAGCAGAATTATCAAAGGTGTTCTCGTACAGAAATCTACAATTTGGGGATTATGTTTTAAAAGCAGAATAGAAAAATTAATCTGTCCACCTCTTTGATGCAGACTGGTGCACACAACACTCCCCTGCCAAGGCTTTGTGCTTATTGCTGCAATGTTTAGCAAATGTTTGTTGTAGTCGCCCCTGGGCGTAACCTCCAGACCCAAGCAGTCTTTCTTGAACACAACGAATCTCACCACTTGCTCTGCTATGCTTCAGCCTCCTAAGTCAACAAAGGAGTGCCAACATCGATAAAAATCACATTTTTAGTAATAAATCTGACCTTCTGCAATATAATCTTTAAAATTATTATTATTATTATTATCAATCTCTACGGCATTTTTCTCTCTGATGCAATTATAGCTCCCTTTTTATTAGCAAGCTTTATTTACTGCATATAGTGACTTCATATCCGTCGACTCTAATCCTCAGCTTTCACTCTGCCCTGCTCCAAGACTGCCACAGAAAAAGCTCCCTCCCATCACCAGCCTTTTGTAACAGTGCCTGAACCATGTTATGCTTTGATATTTTGGAGGCCAGCCAGTTCCAGCTATAACTCTATTAGTCCTGTATATTACCTCCATCCAAACAGATCTCTCTGGGTATTCCCTTCGCTCCAGGAGGCAAATGTTCCTGGAATGTGGGAATTGATGCCAAAAACCCAAGGTCTGGAGTGAGAACCAGCACCCTTTTCTTTATGAGAAATAAAGATTGAAAGTGCTCCTGAGATCCCACTGCAGGTGTACAATCCCCCAGAACCAGCAGGGATATATCACTTTCCTCCTCCATCCTCCACACATCCAACATGTAAGATTCAATAAAAGAGAGAAGGGAAAGCCTCAAAGCATGCTGGAAAGATTAATATTCAAATGAAAACTTTATCATCTTGATGATATCCTTTAATTACTGCACAGTTCAGCCGCAGCCCGCATCGTTCCTAACCACAAATAAACAGCCCCCTGCTCAATAAATCATCGTATGACTGGAGTGTACAAACAGAGTAACGCAATATCAGCCCACGGATCACAAATCTACTATTCAATTACTCCCCCCCCTAAAGCACAATGCAGCTTTTCATGTGTTAAAAGCCAAGAGCACTCACAGCTCGCGTACGAGCGTAACCTAAACGCGCGTCCCGCGAACGCCGCTCGTGTTTCCCATTTATCCACTTCCAATCCCTTCTGAAATGCTGCCAAAGCCAAACCTCTCCAACCTCTCGCTTACCTAGCAGCCTCCTGCAGGGAACATCCCAACGCATCCATCAAGCACATTTACACAGTTTCACCAGTCGGAGCAATCTCTGAGAATTTAATTCATAGAGACACTCAATGTTGAAGGTTTCCTTTTCTCCGAGGAAGCTGATGCCTGTCCCTGATGGAGAATTACTTTCTAGGAGATTCCAAAGCTCTGCTTCTAGTTTCACAGACTTGTAGCTAATGGCACCGAGCAACAACTTCATGACAAATCTTCACGAGAGAAGCTTTATTCCAATATGTTATGGTTTCATTTCAGTACTCTGCTAACATAGAAACTGAAACAAAATCTGCTACAATTTGAATGCATTAATTCACGGAAACACAAAGCAGCTAAAGTCCTACCAGGAGTAAGTTATGTATTGCTGATAGCTGTGGTTGAGGGATTTGAATTAAAGGTACAGAAAGGTAAAGCCAAGCCCCTAGAAGCTTGCACACCTGAAAAGTGAGGCTCTCAGGTTTATCTTTCTCTCTTGGTGAGCGCTTGCACTACACAGCTGTGACAAGGTCGTTTGCCTTTGCAGGCACCACCTCAAAACTGGAGTTAAATTTCACCTTTAAGTAACTTTCAATGTGATCATTTTGATATTTTGCAAATTGTTTTTTAAAAAAATTTTTTTTAAAGGAGAGATATTTTAAATATGGAAGGATTACAACTGCAAAAGTGATGAGGAAGATTCCACATCCAGTACTGAGGAAAAAATAGGACAGACAAAGCACAGTTGCCTGCCGAGATCGTTCTGAAGGAGGATATTTGTCCTCCTCTTGCTGTCTCGGGCCTCTTTTGGCCACGCTTCACCTTTGCCAGACTCACACGTGATGTACAGTTGTTTTTGAGACTTTATTAGGGTGTTTCTTGGAACTAGTAAACACCAAACCCACTTTCTTGACTCATTATGGCTTAAATTTTATTTTCCACTAATTCTGGTAGGGATGGGTTTCCCATAAGGGATTAATTCCCTGTGCTACCTAGGCTCTCCAAGATTTCTGTTTCTGTTTTTGCACGCAACACAAGAATATTTTTTGCCTGAAAGGAACACTGTAGTTACAAGAGAAAGAACAAATCACCCTGTATACTGAGGTGGTGTCATTCTGCTTTGTATGGCAGACTGTTGCTGATAGTTAAATACTTCTGGAAGCTGCTACACAGAATGGATTTTGCTGCAGGATTTTTCTTTTTTTTTTTCCACGCATGCAAAATCAAAATCGAATGTCGTATTTCTCCTAGTCCTTTGTTATCTTGAGTTTGTCCAAAGAATCCCTTCATGGAAAAGATGGAAGTTCTCAGAATTTATATTTTTTTTCCCCTTTTCTTTTTCTTTGTTAAATTTTCAAGAACATGAGGTTAAAGTTTAAAGATGCCACTGCTATTGTTGGCTGAGCTGCTTGTGAGTTGTCTGAAAAATATACATGGAGAAGTCTCGCTGTAAAAATGGTCTTTTGTTTGGACAACTAATAAAGATTTGTTTGGCAAGGGTCTTCACAGGAAAAAGCTTTACAAATGCCTTTTCTCCTTGCCTTTTCTTTTTCCATAAAAACACACAAACTGAAAACACAGATAGGAGTAAACAAGTCTACACATCACAAAAATACTCAATAATTCTGAAAACAGACAAAATAATTTTGTCAGAGAATAATTCGAGTCCCCTTAGTTCCTATGAAGCACTTCTTAACAAGTACCTTTGAGGAGATACTTGGATTTAAGCTTCTCTAAAGGCTGAACCCAGTGACTTTGGTGACTCTGGATATGGTCCAAGCTCATCCTTTCATTTCGTGCCAAGTTTTGAGCTGTCAGTTCAGCAGAGCAGACACGCAATGCCAAAAAAATTCTTTAGCAGTCCTCTAGCACCCTGCTACTGTTCTTTTGCCCTTCTAAATCCATCTGCGAGCAGAGGATCTTGAAACCCCTGCAGACATTCATTAATTAAGGCCCCAAAATCTGGACATGAAACCAGTGCAGTCTGGGATCGCTTTTCACTGCATTTCTGCAGTGCTGTTTCAGGCAAAGGGTGATTTAATTGGTAAATAAATTCATCCGAGTTCTAAATGCCTTGTGTGGAAAGTGTAGAAGTTTTAAAAGACAAAGACTCAAAGGATGGGGCTTCAGACAAAGGGAACATTTAACTCCCCAAATCCCCACCTCTTGTCAGAGCTCAACTACAGCTCAAAGGGTTTAGCAAAGCGAGAAACGACCCAGGCATTATTCCTCAGGAAAACTGGATGGATAAACAGTACGGTCCCAATCCCCTCGGTATCCTCTTAGCCCACCTGTAAATCCACAACCACGCACACAGGCACACAGACACCTGCTTGTGCACACAGACCTGGTGCTCAGAAAGCAGTCTTCTAGCAGGGTTTGTTGTGACAGGGCAAGGGGTGATGGTTTAAAACTAAGAGAGAAAGATCTAGACTGGATAGAAGGAAGAAATTTTTTATGTCGAGGATGGTGAGATCCTGGCCCGGGTAGCCCAGAGAGGTGGTAAATGCCCCATCCCTGGGACCCTTGCAGGTCAGGTTATTTGGGGCTCTGAGCAACCTGCCCTAGACACAGATGTCCCTGTTGACTGCAGAGGGGTTGGACTAGGTGATCTTGAAAGGCCCCTCACAACCCCTCTGCAGTCTGTGATTCTACGACCGGGAGTACTGTGTGCAGTTCTGGAGCCCCCAGCACAGGGAGGACATGGAAGTGTTGGAGTGGGTCCAGAGGAGGCTACAAAGATGCTCAGAGGGCTGCAGCAGCTCTGCTATGAGGACAGGCTACAAGAGTTGGGGCTTCGAGGAGACCTTATAGTAGCCTTCCAATATCTGAAGTGGGTGTACAGGAAGGCTGGGGAGGGACTATTGACAAGGGCTTGCAATGACAGGACAAGGGGCAATGGGTTTGAACTGGCAGAGGGGAGATTTAGACTGGATGTTAGGAGGAAGTTCTTTGCAGTGAGGGTGGTGAGGCACTGGCACAGGTTGCCCAGGGAGGTTGTGGCTGCTCCCTCCCTGGAGGTGTTCAAGGCCAGGTTGGAGGAGACCTTGAGTGAGCTGTGCTAGTGGGAAGTGTCCCTGCCTATGGCAGGGGGTTGGAACTAGATGAATCTTGAGGTCCCTTCCAACCTTACCATTCTGTGATCTGCATAGGCAGCAAGATTTCAATGCAGGACTGCTGGGGAAAGCCTGGGGAAGCACTGCCTGTGTGCAAGACCAAAGCACTCTCTTCAGGGCTCATGGTAATCACTGACTGAATTCTTGTGTTAGGAGAGAAATCCCTGCTAGCAATTGTGGCACATAGTGTCACAGCAGTACTGCTCCACAGACCAAACTGGTGAAAATGGTCCAGGAGCTGAAAAGGTCTTGTGCAAAGGCTACAGAGAGATTAGTTTTTGAGCAGGCTCACTATTTTAAACAAACAATACAAAGTCTTTTGAAGGGATTCAGTCCCAATTCTGTAGCAACAAATGGTTCACTTTCAGCTGTCACTCAAGAAACTGAATTTTGCTTCAATTTGTGTTCTATACAAACTGGATTAAGCAAGCAGTGTCTGTATCTTTTATTCCTGTTTTAATACGAGCAGAGGAATGATTACAGACACAAGCAGAATGCAGGTTTCATTACTCTGAATTCTGTTGTTAGCTTGTACATCATCCACAGATAATTGCATTCCTATCCACACTTAATTGAAAGCATGTTGATAACCTATTTCTATCTGCAGAGAGATAAAAACAATTACAAAAACAAGTCTCCTCCTCCAAACTCTCACAGCTAGTGGTAGGAAAATACACACCACCACCATAAAGAACAAGCATCTCCTCATTTAAAACAATGGTTTCTTTTTCTTCTCCCGTGGATGTGACAGAGGAGGAGGAGAGTTTACAAGCCTGAGCTCTCTTTTGGTCCAAACCTACCTTCGGTTTGCAAATTCAGATCTGGCTACCCACAGCCTTATCACAAACTTGCTTTTGTCTGCCTGTGGTCTGTGATAACACATTTAGCACAAAATGAAGATCTGAGCACAAAGCTACTGTTAGTAAATTGAGTTGTGACACAAAATGTTACTGCCCAGATGTACAGAGAGTTTGGATGTCTGTGTAAAAACACAGAGCTCTACCTTCCACATCCTGCCCAAGGCAGCTGGATGTTGAGTGTTTCTTGTCTAAAAGTGTTTAATACAATTTAGAGAGGCTGAACTATCTAAGCAGATGTCTCTAATTCTCCCCAAGTGATTTGACAAAATTAATTTCATTCCTCTTGAGTGGTTTGAATGGATTCCCACCCCCCTAATCCCCCACATAAAGAAAAAGAAATGCCAGAAATCTAGAACTGAGCAGGAACAGATTGGATCTCTAAACAACTTACAGGGGGAGAACACTACTTGGGTCAGCTCCAGTCACATTTGCTAGTGAAAAGATAATATTTTTAAGTAGCTCACAATACTTTTACTCAAAATATATCATTTAAGGAATGATTTTTTTAAAATGCACCTTAACAACAGTAAAAAGACAACTTCTGCCCAGAGCAGCAGTCAGCTCCAGTCACAGAGAATATTTTCAAGTAGCTCACAATACTTTTACCCAAAATATATCATTTAAAGAATGACTTTTTTTTTAAACGCACCTTAACAACAGTAAAAAGACAACTTCTGCCCAGAGCAGCAGCCAGCTCCAGTCACAGAGAATATTTTCAAGTAGCTCACAATACTTTTACCCCAAATATATCATTTAAGGAATGACTTCTTTTAAATGCACCTTAACAACAATAAAAAGACAACTTCTGCCCAGAGCAGTAGTCAGTTTGTCTGTGCAAGAGCAAATCTTTAGCCAAGAATTCTGTATCAATTCCCTAATATTAGGAGAAACACTACAAGATTTGGAAATTGTCAGGAACTGCTTTTTAACTTTAATGTCCAGAAAGGTGGATGACACAGCAATGTGAACATCCTGGGAGATACTGAACCACTCTGCTGGCGACAGGATAATATAGAGCAGAACCTTCTGCAAGAGAACCCAAACCAACCTAACACATAAAAGCAGCACAGCTGTAAGTGAAATTCACTTCTGTGTTTCTTGTACCAAATAATATCAGTCCCAGCTATCAAAGATTAATTTGAACCATGCTGAGCAGCACAATGAACACTCTAAGCAGGTCTCCTGTGCTCTTTAGCTCTTTGCTACCTCGCTGACATGTGAGCGCAAACAGCGCTAGAGGGAAACGCTGCTCTAACACCTCAGCACAGCAGGGTGAGCTGAGGATAAAGGAGGGGAAAAAAAAGTTACTTATTTGGATAAAAAGAGTGGAATATTCTTTTAAATGAAGCCATATTTGAAAGGACTACAAAAAAAGCTTCCAAAGCAGGCAAGTTCTTTTCTTCGTTGCTGTTGCAAATTAAGAAAAATTCCAAAGTGAGTTTGAGCAGCAGGAAGATCATTATTAGGTTTTTGGGGTTTTTTTCTTCTCTAAATGAAAGATCTAATCACAGAACTGCAAACCACATCTAAGTGCTGCAACTTAAAGTTGCATTTATATGTGACAAAACGACTGAAAGTGATACTATGGAGCGCCCTGTATCCTTAGCAAAGGGATGTGTGATGACAGCTGAAGTGAGCAACCACAATATTTATTAGTTTTTGGGCAACACTGAAGCTTTATTAAAACCTGCTAACAGATCTCACAGCCTGCCTCATGAATTTATTGCACCCTCCACCAAAAACATTAAAAAAAAAAAAAGCCAAACCCCACATCACACAAGTGAGAAAACTAAGAGACTAACAGATAATCATTAGGTAACAGAAAAAATAGGTTAAGCTCTTACCAGTCTCAAGCTCTTTGCTATCTCGGGATGCGACGCAGCATCTAAACTGAGTGTGAGGCAGAATCCCTCACTCTAAAACGGCTCATCTTGAGCATTCCTCCTGAAATGTGAGCACCCTCTCCATAGCAATCCACTATCCGCTCACTACGACCTTCAGGATGTTCATTCCAAAGACATATTTCTTACTACTTTCGCTGAAGAGAGTTAAAACATTGTCAAGTGAAACAAAGCAGATGCAGCTGGAAATGCAGCTCAAGGAGGGGGGAGAAGACATTACAGACTCAAACTTTTTGCATCCACAGTTAAGTTAATAGGACTCTCCTATTATATGTTCTCACTATATTTTATGTCCTTATTATATGTTCTTGTTATATTCTATATCCTTATATGTTATGTCCTTACTATATTTTGTCCCTATTCTATGTCTTTATTCTGTTATGCCCTTAGTTTATGTCCTTACTATATTTTGTCCCTATTCTATGTCCCTCTTCCATGTTATGCCCTTATTTTTTGTCCCTATTCTTTGTCCCTATTCCATGTTATGCCCTTATTTTATGTCCCTATTCTATGTCCCTCTTCCATGTTATGCCCTTATTTTTTGTCCCTATGCTGTGTCCCTCTTCCATGTTATGCCCTTATTTTATGTCCCTATTCTATGTCCCTATTCCATGTTATGCCCTTATTTTATGTCCCTATTCTATGTCCCTCTTCCATGTTATGCCCTTATTTTATGTCCCTATTCTGTGTCACTCTTCCATGTTATGCCCTTATTTTATGTCCCTATGCTGTGTCCCTCTTCCATGTTATGCCCTTATTTTATGTCCCTATGCTGTGTCCCTCTTCCATGTTATGCCCTTATTTTTTGTCCCTATTCTTTGTCCCTATTCCATGTTATGCCCTTATTTTACGTCCCTATGCTGTGTCCCTCTTCCATGTTATGCCCTTATTTTATGTCCCTATTCTGTGTTACTCTCCCATGCTATGCCCTTATCTTATGTCCTCCTTCTATGTTCTTATTCCATATTATGCCCTCATTATATGTCCTTATTTTATGTTCTTATTCCATGTTATGCCCTTATTTTATGTCCCTGTTCTGTGTCCCTATTCCATGTTATGCCCTCATTTTATGTCCTTCTTCTATGTTCTTATTCCATATTATGCCCTCATTATATGTCCTTCTCTGTTCTTATTCCATATTATGCCCTCATTATATGTCCTTCTGTTCTTATTCCATATTATGCCCCTATTATGTCTTTATTCTATGTCCTTATTCCATGTTATGCCTTTATTACATGTCCTTATTCCATGTTATGCCTTTATTATAGGTCCTTATTCCATGTTATGCTTTTATTATATGTCCTTATTCTATGTTCCTATTCCATGTTATGCCCTTATCTTATGTCCCTATTCTATGTCCCCATTCCATGTTATGCCCTTATTTTATATCCTTATTCTAAGTCCCTATTCCACATTATGTCCTTATTATATGTCCTTATTCTAAGTCCCTACTCCACATTATGCCCTTATTATATGTCCTTATTATGTGACTATAATTTGTGTCCTTATTATATTACATATTTTTATTATATTAAGTACAGGAGAAAATACTACTTTTTCAATCACTCTCAAAAATAAAAGTAGTTTAGGTAAGTTTCCTCTTTAAGCTTAGTAAATCACTAAATAAATAAACTTTATATCATTTTTCCTATACATAAATTAGGAATTTTTACACAAACATGCCAATAACATTGTATTTTTTTTAACTCAAAAAATACCTCCCCTCCCAGACCTGCATATTCTACCAATATCACTATCAGGTAAAATCACTAAGGTAGCCCATAGGGAATTAAGAAAGTAAAAAATTGCCTTCAATCAGTAAAATCTGTAGAAAATAATGTTAAAAAAAATTTTTTTTGTACACATCTGTTTGACATCATGAAAGTAAAATTTATTTCTTAAAATCCTTCAGCAGTAAAACCAGTGGTAGTAAATTAAGGAGTGTTTTTATGTATTTTACCAAGAGAGTTAAAACTCCTCCTTTCAACCCATATGGGCTGAAAAAAATATTTGTAGAGGACACTCATAAATAGCAAAATACTAACAGAAAGCATTAATTCAGTAGGGTATTTATTTTAATCCAGTCTCTTCTGGCCAGTGTGTGGATCAGTCTTCCAAATAAAAAAAAAAAAACAAAAATGCATGTTATCAAGGAATAAGGTTACCCAGGGAAGAAATTACTTAAGGGATCAGGAAAACATTTGTTAGTCTGTCCTTTATTAACAGAAAAGAAAAAAGGCATTTCAACTGTCCTCTTTCTTGGCAGGAATGTGTTACAGCTTTGCAAAACTCAGCTTTGATGAAGGTATTACCAAGTCATCCCTTTTTCCTCTTAGCCTCTAGGAAGTTTCCCCCCCACCCCCACCCCCCCAACATGATGGATCATTAATATGGAAAAACAAACTTTGTCTTCAATTTTCTATCCAATTCTGTGCTAAGTGCCAGTGATGTCTTTTCCTGGGATACTTCTCAAACAGAAGGCTCTTCCCTGCAAGTGGAATTTGGCACGTTGCACCTCACATACATTTAACTGTGCATGCACACACACACCCCCTGCGAGTTCCCTCCTGCGTTTACTGCTCCACATGCACCACATCACTGGGGACAGGCAGAGACCACAATGGGTGAGGAGTTTCAGTACCCCCCCCACCAAATCTGCAGGCAAACCAAGTTCTAAAAGAGGCTCTGGAATAGGGACACCACCAATGTAGCCCTAATGAGCCTAAATGCTACAAACTAAACCTCCTTCTCTTCAGGAACGGTGAATGCAGTAACAACATTCGTGACATTTAGACTTCAGATCTTGGATTATTTCTATTTTATATTTATAAAATATATGTATATAATAAATATATTAAAAAACAAAATCCAGCAGATTTTAATTATTTCTATTTCATATATTTATAAAATAGATAATAAATAAGATATATTAAAAGCAAAATCCAGCAGATTTTAATCATTTATACTTTATAAATATATTTATAAAATACATTTATATAATAAATGTAAATATATATATATATTTAAAACAAAATCCAGTAGATTTTAATTATTTATATTTATTATTTGTCGTATTTATTAATTTCCTGATTATAGTCTCATGTGTGCTGGAAGAGCTTTTCAGTGCTTCAGATGCTTTGAGCTGACAGAGCAGCCCATTGTTAATTAAGAGATTACTTTAGAAAGTCACTAAGCAACTTTACCAGACCAACAATTCACCTGAAGGTTGCCTAGGGCTACAAACCATGGCAGGGCAGCTCTTGAGCTGAACACCTCTGGCAGGAGATTGACAGTGGTCAGTTTCTGCTAGCTCACAGGATGTCAGGGGTTAGAAGGGACCCAATGAGATCACTGAGTCCATCCCCCCTGCCACAGCAGGATCATAATGAAGCTCAGGTCACAGAGGAACACATCCAGATAGGCGTTGAAAGTCCCCAGAGAAGGAGACTCCACAACCTCTATGGGGAACCTATTCCAGTGCTCTGTGACCCTTACAGCAAAGATGTTTCCCCTTGTGTTGAGGTGGAATCTCCTGTGCTGCAGCTTCCATCCACTGCTCCTTGTCCTATGCCAGGGAGCAAGTGAGCAGAGCCTGTCCCCATCCTCCTGACCCCCAGCCCTCAGGTATTTATAAACATTTACTAAATCTCCTCCCAGTCTTCTCTTCTCCACACTAAGCAGCCCCAGGTCCCTCAGCATCTCCTCATCAGGCAGTGCTCCAGTCCCCTCATCACCCTCGCAGTCCTCTGCTGGACCTTCTCCTGCAGATCCCTGTCCCTCTTAAGCTGGGGAGCCCAAAACTGAAGGCAGTACTCAAAATGGGGTCTCAGCAGGGCAGAGTAGAGGGAGCAAGTAGATAAGCTTGAGACAAGCACTTGACGGTGATGTGACCACCACAGGGAACACAGACAGGCCCACGTGCAAGCTGACCCTCCAAGAGCAGGCAAACAGCTCCTCCCCACCATCAGGGAATTGTTTCCCTATAAAGAAAATTAACTGCTTGCAAGTCTGCTGCATATCTTAGGGGGCTTGGTCATTATTGACCTCAAACCACTGGCACAAAATCATGTCCTTATTACCTAAGAGCTCTGGATTTGAAGTTTTTGTAATCAACTCGTTCAAGAGAAGAGCTGCAAGGACTGAGTCCTTCATAAAAAGTCAAGAGGACACATGTAAACTATCCATACTTTGCTCCTGCAGAATATCTTGGAGCTCTGACAGCTCTGGGATGTGCAGAGCAGATCTTACTTTCTCCAGCTCATTGGGGAAAACAAGAGAGAAGGTAAAAATATTTGAATATTTCTTTATCTGCACAGCTGCATATTCTGAATCTTGGGCTTGTCCTGGGACAGCCACCAAGCACAAGCTGCTATGGGCTGCTAGCACTCTTGGAACAGACCCTGACACTGAACTGCTCATGCTGTACAACTCCGTTTCATCACTGCAACTGTTATAAGATCCAAGGCCAACACAAGACCAATGCAGCTCACATCCAAGTGTCTCCCTTGGGCTGAAATTGTCTCTGCCTTGGAAAAACAACAGAGAAGCAGCAGCCCATAGATCCATGCAATGACCTAAGCATTATCAAAAGACAGTCACACTGAAGAGGAAGGCGAAGTACATCATAGCCATAAACAATGCTGATAACAGGACTGATCGAAAGACTTGTCCAGAGAAGCTGAAATTTCAGAGCTTTCAGCAACCACAGCCAACCAGGTTCACGCAGCACAAACACAGAGCTTCTGTAAACCTGTTGCAAACTCTTGTAGCTTTACTCTGCCCAAGATCACCATGTCCACTAAACCATGTCCCCAGGTGCCATGCCCACCTGGTTTTTATTAACACCTCCAGAGATGGTGGCTCCATCACTTTTCCTGCATAGCCTGTTCCAATGCCTGTCTACTCTTGAGGTAAATACATTTTTCCTAACATCCAATCTAAATATGGTCAAGAATGACTCATTAGAGGACAATGTCCCTGGTGCTCTTGAACTGGCAAGGGATGGATAAGAGCATGGGAGAAAACAGGTGGGTTTTGCAGTCTTTTATGCAGCAGTTTCCTGACTCAGTGCTTTGCTGCTATCTTACTTGCAATACTTAATAATAGGAGGATTACGTGAGTAGAAGGAAAAACAAATCTACTTCTTGAGCATGCTTAGTCCTTTATCTCACAGTATCTCACAGTTGCAGAAAGGCTGGAAGAGACCTCAAAGATCACCAAGTCCAACCCGTTACAGGTTCTTTGTTTAACACCAAAGAACTGCACCAAGGTAGAACCCAAAAGTTCCTGTGCTTCTCCGAGTCTTCTGGGAGGATGTCCTCGCCATTTCAGTTGGAAATGAGCATCATCAGCTTGTTCAAGAAAGATTTGCTAGCCTACCATCTTCTCTCTGCAGGTTTGTCAAGTGAAGTACCTGTAGATACAGGCCTTGCTGGGATACAAGGCTTTCTCCAGATGAGTAAAGCTACTCAAGAGTCTTTTCTCTATTGCTTGGCTTTGTTGTGTTCAAAGCAGTAACTTGAATCCAGGAGACAACAAGGAAGCTGCTGTGGACACAAGAAATGTTTACCCCAACTTTAAAACAATCTCAGAGGTTGTCAGTGACAATGGAGAACCTAACTTAATTGCCCTGACATGTACAAGGAATTAAGGCAGAACGTGATGCAAACCGCGGAAAAATCTCAGTATGCTTCACCTTCATATGAGGGTTGAAAAGAAGCTGTGCTGGTTTGAGGCTAATTAGAATATTTTAATAGAGAAAATGACACTATAGGATGTGAAAAGAAAACATGGTGATGTCTATTTTACTCATAGGCTTGATGAAAATTGTTTTGGGAAAATAATATAAACACAGATAAGTCATTCTCTGTCTGTCTCTCTCTCTGGGGACACAGCACAGCGTCTGGGGTGGTCTAGCAGCTTCTGGCTCTGGTTCCTCTGCCGACTGATTTTCACTAACCACTTTCCTTCTAACCCCCCTGGCTGATCCTCCTAATTCACCCTGCATGTAAGGCAAACCTTGGGGTAAGGTACAGGGGTGGGGAGAAGGTGGAAGGGTGGTTAGGAGCCCCTCCTGGGGTCTGTGATTTCTGGGAGGGGAGTTGTGTCTCTGTATTACCTATAACTTGTATATTTCACATTTTACTGGGTCCACAAGCAAACTCTCACATTGCAAGTTGGAGGTCTGTGCTGGTTTGAGACTAATTGGAATATTTTAATAGAGAAAATTACACTATAGGCTGTGAAAGCAAAACAATGGTGAGGTCTGCTTCACTCATAGGCTTGCTGAGATGTTTAAGAAAAGAATACAAAACATAGATAAGACACTCAGNTTAACTTGTCTATGTCTGTAACTATTCCTGTCTATAGTGTATATCTCTGCTTGTACATTGTGCTGAGCTGTAAATAGAGCTTCAGTCCTTAACTTCCAGCTGGCTGAGTTCTAGTCTGGGTCATTTGACAAAGTGTGGGGGGTGGGGAACTCCCAAACCATCACAGAAGCAGGCACTGCCCTCTAAGTCCTCACTATGAGGCACATGAAATGACAGAAACAATAAAAAATACTAGTGCCAGGTCAGGAGTAAAAGGTATGTGAAGCACCACAGAGGAAGGTGCATATGGCTGGATTTCCATGCCACTGAGAAGAACAATTTTTACAAGTGAAGTAAACCCCAAAACTGCTGTACATCAGCACAAACCAGACGAAGGAGAAATTCCAGACCCAAGTGTGGGCACAAAAGAAGGACTAAATACTTTTCAGAAACTAAACAGTGTTTGTTTCTTTGCTAGCACCATCAGACACATTTTTCCATTCACATTATATTCGAGTTCTAGAAGAAGAACATCCACCAAAAAATTAAGCAAATTATTTTGATTGTTTAAATCAGGTCCAGAGAAAGGCAACAAAGCTGCTGAAGGATTTGGAGAACAGGTCTTGTGAGGAGCAGCTGAGAGAACTGGGGTTGCTCAGCCTAGAGAAAGGAGGCTGAGGGGAGACCTTCTCTAGCTCCCTACAACTACCTGAAAGGAGGTCGAAGCCAGATTAGGGTCAGCCTCCTCTTGCTAGTAACAAGTGACAGGAAAGGCCTCAAGTTGCACCAGGAGAGGTTTAGGTTGGACATCATAAGAAACTTCTTCACTGTAAGGGTTCTCAAACACTGGAACAGGGTCCCCAGGGAGGTGAATCCCCACCCCTGGAGGAGTTTAAAGGAAGCAGACACTCAGTGTCAAGGGACATGACTAAGCACCAGACTCGGTAGAGTCAGAGAACGGTAGGACTTGACCTCAAAGGACTTGTCCAACCAAAAATCATAGAATCATAGAATGGCAAGGTTGGAAGGGACCTCAAGGATCATCTAGTTCCAACCCCCTGCCATAGGCAGGGACACCTCCCACTAGTACAGATCACTCAAGGCCTCAGCCAATCTGGCCTTGAACACCTCCAGCAAGGGAGCATCCACGACCTCCCTGGGCAACCTGTGCCAGTGCCTCACCAACCTCACTGGAAAGAACTTCCTCCTAACATCCAGTCTAAATCTCCCCTCTGCCAGTTTAAACCCATTGCCCCTTGTCCTGTCATTGCAGGACCTTCTAAATAATCCTTCCTCAGCCTTCCTGTAGGCCCCCTTCAGATACTGGAAGGCTACTATCAGGTCCCCTCGAAGCCTCAATCCTACGACTTGTGACATGAATTTAAGCACAGAAAGTTACTCATTTATAAAAAGCAGCTCCTCTAGAGCATTAAGAATTTTTTTTTTTTAATTTTTTTTTTTTTTTTTCTTTCAGTATCTTTCAAGACACATATCTTGTGCCCCTGGCATGCAATCAATTCTGTAAGGGTGACTAATGGAGAGGCAGGGGCAGAAGAATGGGAGCTGGAACGTGCTTGGGTCATATGAACCTCCTAACCCCAATGTGGACGTCTAAAGTTTGCTGACTTTGTTTGGTCTATCTCACCGGATGCTTTGCTTGGCATTGCTGCAGGTGAGAGGGTTTCTGCAGTCAACAAGATCAGCCTTCAACAGTGAAATTCTAAGCAGGCATTTTGATGTTAAAGAGGAGAGCTCTGACTGAAGCTTTGGCTGGGATATTAAATTCTAAATCATAAGAACCTAATAAAAGACAAAAATAGTCTTATAAATATTTATAATTTATCCTTATTACATTCTGTTTATTACTGCAGAAAATATGACCCATGGAAAATGACACTGAAGCTTAGCATATTCTATGTGAGAGGCCAGTTTTTACATGCTGGAAACAGATAAACAGAAAAGCTTCTAAATAAATCCTGTAAAGCTCCTAATCCAAGACAAACACAATGATTATGATTGTAGAATGCTCCTGCTGAGTATTTCTTGGGTACTTTAATTGTTTCATGAGGTAGAAATAACCCCTCTGCTGATAGGAGAGCAGCTGTGAAAAGCTAGAGCACATCTGGTTATTTTACACAGACTGAAACCAGCTTCTTGTTCAGTTGTGCAATGACCACTGGAAAGGTAGTCTGGAGAAGAGGAGGCTGAGGGGAGACCTTATTGCTCTCTACACCTCTCCAGAAGGAGGTTGTTGTGAGGTGGGAGTTGGTCACTTCTCCCTACTATCAAGTGATAGAGAGAAAATGGCCTCAAGCTGCACCAGGTTTGATTAGGTTGGGTATTAGGGAAAAATTTCTTTGCTGAAAGAGTGTTCTGGCATTGGAACAAGCTGCCCAGGGAGGTGGTAGAGTTACCATCCTTGGAGGGGTTCAAAAAAATATGCAGACATGGCACTTAGGGATATGGCTTAGTGAGCATGGTGGTGTCAGGTTGACAGTTGGATTGGTGATGTAAGAGGACTTTTCCAACCTTAATGATTCTACTGAGAAAAAAAATAACAGTGTGAAAACAAATAATTTTCCTGTTAAAATATTTTTACAATATTCCTGCTGAAACTCTTGAGCTGTGCCATTACTTTTTACAGTGGAAGCAATAGTTTTTATTGGCCTAAGTTTCTACTACACCCCATAGAAGGATGGAACTTGTTAGGTCTCTTTCTCTGCCAGCAGCTACCCAAAGCTTCTGCAAGCTGCATTTAATGCAAAAGGTACAACTAGCAACTGAGATGGCACAACTAAAGCATCAGGATATTCTTTGCATTACTGTCACTCACTTGTAAAGCAGAAACTCAGCTGAAATCCATGCAACATGCACCTCACAGACAGATTAACATCTCATAAACTTGCAGTGAAATTTGAATCACGGCCAAAAACTGTCTTCTGACACCTTGCAAGGCAACTAGAAACTGGTTTAGATTCCTCTTTTTGGAGCAGAGAAAGAAATTTGGATCATGATGCTGTGTAGAGAGAGATAGGGAACTGCTGGAGATTCCATTTTCTCTCTATCACTTGATAGTAGGGAGAAGTGACCAACTCCCACCTCACAACAACCTCCTTCTGGGGAGATGTAGAGAGCAATAAGGTCTCCCCTCAGCCTCCTCTTCTCCAGATTGCCTTTCTAGTGGTCATTGCACAACTGAACAAGAAGCTGGTTTCAGTCTGTGTAGTGGATGCTGCAGTGGTGCTGAGGGGCCTGGAGCATCTCTGCAAGGAGAAAAAGCTGAGAGACTTGGAGCTGTTTAGCCTGGAGAGGAGCAGCCTGAGAGGGGATCTGATCAATGCTCAGCAAGAGTGAGAGCTGGGGGAAAATAAAATGGGGGCAGGCTCTTTGCAGTGATGCCCAGCAACAAGCACAAACTGGAAGCCAGGAGGTTCCATTCAAACTAGAAGAAAAGCTGCTTTGCTGTGAGACTGACAGAACCCTGGGGAAGACTACCCAGAAAAGTTGTGGAGTCTCCTCCTCTGGAGAGATTCCAGATGCATCTAGACAATGTGATTCCGGGCAACCTGGTGTGGGTGACCCTACTTTAGTGGTGAGGTTGGACTAGATGATTTCCAGAGATCCCTTCCCACCCCATCATGCTGGGATTCTGTGAAACACCCTTTTGAGTTAAGTCAGAACAGAGGACTTCTGGTTTATTTGACTACCTGGAGTCCTTGGCTCTAAGTAGCATTACCATCCAAAAATTAAGTTGACTGAATCTGCTGCAATAAACCAAGAATGGCTACTAAATTAAACAGCAATGAAAAACTTTAAAGGGTTCAGCAAGCTTAGACTTATGCTCTTACTTCATATATTGAACCTATATAGTTCAGGAAGGAAGAGGCTGGATTACAAATCAATTGCCCTTTTTGTGAATCACCCTCACTCTGATTTTTTTTTCATCTTAGCCTCCTCATAACCTTGAAATCCAATAATGAGAAAATTCCAGAGATATTGTAGACAAGTGTTACAGATAGGACATGTAGAATCAGGCTTGCAGTTGGCTGGAGAGATTCTCTAATATCATAAAAATAAGGGTTTGTTGTTTTTTTTTCCTTTCCCACATTTTACTATCTGTCTTTATTTATTCAACCATTCAGCAAACCCAGCTGGATCACAGACACTGTCATCAAAGAAACATTTTAGGTCAGCCAGAAGTGGATGCCAATTGTCTAAAAATAAATAGAGGCTTTGTCACTGGAGTATAATTTTAAGGCCCCAGTAATGAATAATGGAGTAGCAAATCTTTCCAAGCAAGTGGGATGCATTGATTTCAAGCAGAAAGATTTCACAGTTAATCTGAAATTCACAGTTATTGCAAGCTCCAGATAACCTAATTTGTGTTTTACTTCAATAAAAAAAAAAAAAATACATAGAAGAACCTTATTAAAAGGTTTGGTGTCACTTTTAAAAACTTAAAGAGCTGCAGAATAGCCTTGGAAGACAGATGAGGTTAGCATTTACCTATCACACAGACAAGAGAACTGTAAGGATGTGGTGAACCAATTTCCTACAGGTCACCAAGTGGCAGAACTGGGATCAGATTTCACACTTTCTAGCTCTTATCCCTGATATAATGCACAAATTATTTCCTCTAAGCTAAAGGAAGAGACAAGATAAGAACACATAGTGTTATCAGCAGAGCCTAATTGCTAAAGATCTTCAAGGAGTTTAAATAAGCAGCAGAGCACCTACAGAAGTCAAAGATGTTCTAACAACTAGAGCTCGGCCCTGTAAACATATTAATTTGCTTTACAGAAAATACTTCTCTAAAAATAAATTCCTTCAGAAGGGTTTTTAAAAGCTGCTTCCTCAATGGATAAATACAAGAGTTTTCCAACTGGCATTCATTCAAGTCTCACCAGTAAGATGAGGTTTGTTTGTTGGGGTTTTTTTTGTCTCAAGTGGTTGTCACTGGGGAGTAAAAGATCACATGAAAACTCATTGCAAATCTGTAAATCAAACCGAATTTTTGCTCCATTTCCTTTGGTCTTCATTAATTCCTACATAAAGTATCTTTATAAAATCACAGAAATGCTTTGGTTGGAAAGGACCTTTAAGATTGTCAAGTCCAACTGTTAACCCAACTTTTCTGCTCAGCTTAAAGGTGCCCTAGAAATGGAACGATGCAAATGAGAGGCACTTGTTTGCTTCTGCCAAGCTGCACTGTGTCAGTGGGTTCTGTGCTGGGCAGCTTGAAATCTGCAGTCACCAGCAAATTTGCAGATGACACCAAGCTGGGGGCTGATGTTGCTGGGTTGGAGGGCAGAAGGGCTC
>VWZE01021954.1:88831-104494 GCA_013396675.1 Eubucco bourcierii | reverse complement strand
GGAGGGGAGAGGGAAAAAAAAGAAAATTTAAAAAGAAAGAAAAAAGAAAAGATAAAAAATAAAAAGAAAAAATGTTTAAAAATTAAAAAAAAACCAAACCAACAACCTTTAAAAATAAAGAAAACGGTTTGCACGTTTTTCTCATCAGGTTGGACTCCAGTTTTCTATTAAAGTTATTCCAAGAAAGAAATGATTCACACTGCCCAAGTTTAAATGATGAGAAATTTATGGTATCTTCCATCCTCACCCTGCCTTCTCCAATGAGCCTGCAAGCAATGGGAATGAGAAGCCACAGCAATGACAAGAACGTGAAGCCAATGCTTCCCAGCCTCTCTGGGAGAACATATCGGATGCCTTTGTTTACCCTGTTGTGAAATACTTCATATTCTGATCAGTTCTGTGGCTGAAAAAGGCTTAATGAATAAAATCTGCTTTAGAGATAATGTGCAGACTGTCGTGAAGACAATTCCCCTGTAAACACTGATACACAAACACTACCCTGAGATAGAGGAGATAGAGGCTGTCTGAAGTTCCTCTACGGACAGTCTCACGGCATTAATTGACACAAAACAAGGCAACACATTTATCACCAGATTTATCTCTGCAGAAGGAAGGACTGAAAAGCTGCAAGGAGTCAATAATCATCATTTTCTCCTGCTGATGAGATACAGGCAGCACTCAAAGGGAAAGGTGACAAGATAAGACAGGTAGTGCTGCACAGCTGGAAGAGTTTATTTCTCCTCAATTAAAAGATCGGCTCAAGAGGAAAACTTAAGAAGTTGAAACCATCTGGCCTCGTGTGGTGGTTTTGTGCTTGCCCAGTGCTGAAACACTTGCTGGAGCACAGTTTTGCTGGGATCTTCTTTCTGACTGGCTGTGGCCAGGCAGAAAGTGTTTCACAACACCTTGCCCAGAACTCCAGGCCAGGGAAGCTCAGCTGCTGAGATGTCCCTAATATCACACTCCTCCTTTCAAGTCAGAACTTAGGAACACATTAGAAGATTGAAAGAGCAACGTTAAGATAACATGACATATTTACAGCCAACCTGTGGTTAGGTTATCCACTGTTCACTTAGCATCTCTCTGGGCCACTCTTTGAACCTTCTGGGCTCACCTGGAGGACTGATCCAGCTAAAGGTCCTGGGGGATTGGCTCACTGGTTCCTTGGTCTCAGCCTGTTTGAAATGTTTTCTGCTAAAATCACCTTCTTTCCTCCTTCAATTTGTGCTTTTATCTTCCACTGCTGTATACTGTGCCCACGTGAGCCAACTTCCTACGTCCAAAGAAATACTGGAAAGAGTTCAGCAGAGGGCCACAAAGATGCTGACGGTCCTGGAGCATCTCTGTGAGGAGGAAAGGTTGAGAGACCTAGGGCTGGCTAGCCTGGAGAAAAGCAGTCCAAGAGGGGATCTGCTTAGCACTCAGCAAAAGTTAAAGGGCCAGGGGCAAGACGATAGGGCCAGATTCTTCTCAGATCAGTGCTCAGCAACAGCTAACAGGTGGGGCAAGACACTTTCCAGTGGTGCCCAGCAACGGGACAAGGAGCAACAGGCACAAACTGGAACCCAGGAGGTTCCATCTAAACATCAGAAGGAAATTCTTTGCTGGAGCCCTGGAGGAGGCTGTCCAGAGAGGTTGTCGAGTCTTTGTCTCTGGAGAAATTCCAAACGTGCCTGGACATTGTGATCCTGGACAACCTGCTGTGTGTCACCCAGCTTTAGCAAGGGGGTTGGACTGGATGATTTCCAGAGGTCCATTTCAACCCTCCAGCACACACAACTACAGGACAAGCTTATGAGACATCCCTGTAACCATCCTTCCCCACGGCAGACCCGGACGGTGTCACTCTCATAAGAAAAACCTAAAAAGATTTGTAAAATATTGGTCTCAGGAGACCTTTTAGTCCAAGCCTTTCAGACACCACTTTGTCTGCAGTGTAGGCATTCCTGTTTTCATTCTGCTGCTGGACAAAATGTCAAGAGGTGATGCTCAACAAGGGATTCTACAATTGAACAGGGCCCAGACTGCAAGGGTTTTAACAGATCTGAAGCTACTGTACACTTTGGGATTAAAACAAGTAAAAAAAGAGTGAACACTCTCAGTGAATCTTTTCAAACACTCCTTTTGAACAGAGCAATGAAAACCCTGATTTGTTATCTTCACTAAAATCTCCTCCAGTCATTACCAAGCCTACTGAATTCACATACTGACACTTGAGACACTGCCTCAAGCTTTTTTTTTTTTTTTTTTTTTTTTTTTTTTTGATTTTTTATTTTTTTTTTTTTTTTTTGCTGTAAGAGTTTTAAGTGTTTTCTGCAAGATCCCATCCTCTGTGGTAGCTCTGGCAACTGCAGGCCACATTGTCTGAGTCTGGAACAGGCTTTGTTTGTGTAGAGTTGGGTTTGATCAGGTTGAAATGTACTAAATTTAACTCTGTTTCTAAAGCTTTTGCCAAAAGCAATGTCTGCAAACATGAAATGTCCAACAGCTTTCAATTTCATTGCCTAATTGTATATCTGCAGTCAGAAGAGCAATTTTTATATTCCACTGGGATATCACCCATTTGCTCTATTTGGCAAATACCAGTTGGTGGCTGATGGTCAGCTGGCCTCTCCAACACAACTCATAACAGATTTCCACACAGCTATACCAAAGCCAAAACCTCCTCCCCTTTCTGACTGCCCCGGTGCATAACTTTTTTTTTTTTTTTCAAAGCATGTTCCAGTTCCTGAGCTTTGGTTTTGATTCACAGACATAAAAGAAATGTAAAACCAGGAAGTTTAAGTGGGTTTGGTATCACCACAGTCCTGGAGTTTTCTATGCTTTGGTTATTTGGGGGTTGTGGGGTGGAGAATTCAGAGAATGGCTTTGGTTGGAAAAGACCTTTAAGATCAAATTCAGACAGTCTCTAACTTTACCAAGGTTGCTGCTAAACCATGTCCCTCAGCACCACATCACTGTATCTTTTCAACGCCTCCAGGGTTGGGGATTCAATCACCTCCCTGGGGAACCAGTTCCAGTGTTTGAGAGCCCTTTCAGTGAAGAAGCTTCTTCTAATGTCCAACCTGAACCTCCCCGAGGTAACCTGAGGCCATTTTCTCTCATCCTGTCACTTGTTACAAGGCAAAATAAAGTGGCCCTCACCTTGCTACAACCACAACTTGTGGATTTAGAGTCAAACCCAAGTTATCAGCATTCTTAAGCTGCTGGACCATTTATCACAGAGGAATTTCTTCCTAGACTATGTCAGGCAGTACAGCAGTATCACAGTATCACCAGGGTTGGAAGAGACCTCAAAGATCATCAAGTCCAACCCATCACCACAGCCCTCAAGACTAGACCATGGCACCAAGTGCCACGTCCAAACCCGCCTTGAACACCTCCAGGGACGGTGACTCCACCACCTCCCTGGGCAGCCCATTCCAGCAGCCAATGACTCTCTCAGTCAAGAACTTTCTCCTCACCTCCAGCCTAAACTTCCCCTGGCACAGCTTGAGACTGTGTCCTCTTGTTCTGGTCCTGCTTGCCTGAGAGAAGAAAGCAACCTCCCCCTGGCTACAACCACCCTTCAGGTAGTTGTAGACAGCAAGAAGGTCTCCCCTGAGCCTCCTCTTCTCCGGACTAACCAATCCCAGCTCCCTCAGCCTCTCCTCATATGGCTGTGCTCGAGGCCTCTCCCCAGCCTCGTTGCCCTTCTCTGGACACGCTCAAGCACCTCAATGTCCTTCTTAAATTGAGGGGTTCAGAACTAAACTTGTTGTGCCCTTTCCTGTGCATCTCCAAAGGTGTGACTACACTGCATAAGATCTGACACTCAATACTGAAGTTTCTTTCTTCTCTCTTTTTTAAATTTGAAGCTCAGCTACACTACCTCCTCTGAAATCCACCACTCCAGACATTGAAATGTAGCTCTGCTCCTCCCTGGATCTGTTCAACCCAACACAAGTTGCACACTGAGAAATCACAGAAGAGTTCCTTCGTTCCTCCTCCTTGCCTTCACTCTTTCTTCTGCCCCTAGGTTCATGCTGCCTTCAGACATCCCCCACTCTTCTTCTGCTCCCAATCCTCCTCCAGTGCACAGACTGACCCCACATCTCAGCTTCGAGCCACACGCAACCTCCTGCCTTCTCCACAGGGCCCTTGCCAGCAGGCAAGCTCTACAGACCAGAAGTCAGACTAACTCCGGCACATTATTTATCACCATCCCTTCCAGCTGAGTACATCCCCAAATATAATGGTAGTGCTGCTGAGACTCAAAAGAGTTATTTCTAGCATGTGAATACAGACAAGACTGCTGCAGTGACCATGCACACAGTCAATAAATAGTTCTGGCAGGCCAAACTGTCCCCCTGGGCTGTCCATTGGCCATCGCCCTCGGTGCTATCAAAACCAGGCTGTAATTTTCAACACAGCATCTCTGGTGTTGAGCTAAACTCCAATCTGAGAACATTGCCTCTTTCTCCAAAGGTTAAAATGCAAACAAAAATCTATTTATGTTTTCTAGGGGCTGTTGTTATGACCCTCCTGTCTTCGTGAGGAGGCAGAGCTGCTGGATTCAAGAAAACTAAAGTATTTAATACACATTTCTCTGCTTGACTTCAGCTCTGTGAAGCATGGTTTATGCTTCAGGCCTCTTCTGTAGTGTTTCAGGTTCTTCCTCATGCCCCAGCAGCAGAGTTGTATGCATAGTTTTGAACTGAGGGGTTTGATGGACACATTGTACTGCTTAAAGGAGCATTCTGCTCCTGAGGGTCTTCCATCAGACTGCTGTGAAAATCTGCTGTTAGCACAGAAACAAAAATCCTTCCAAATGAAAACAAACAAAACAAAACCAAAAAACCCTTCCTGAGACTGACCAGTCACAGGGCTTTTGATGATTTCAACCACTTCTTCTAGCACCTTCTTTCTCAGGAGATGAAAATGAATCTCCACTCTCTGGTTCAGACCTTACTGGAAAGCAGCACTGCCTCAACTTCTTTGATACAATTTCACAGCTACCTTTCAGGGTTAAAAGAAATTCAAGTGTCTCAGGTATGCCAAAACCACCTATTACTATCCAAACTTACTCCTTGTTGCTGTGCTCAAACTTTTCTTCTTTAAGTTTTCCCATACACCCAGCAGACTTCAACTTCAATCCTACATCCTCCACCAAGGATATCTTCTGTTTTCCATTTTGTGCCTCGTACCACATGGAATTCAGCCATCACAAGAGATGTTTGAAAGAGTCCATCTGGGTTGGGCTTTCGCAATGATATACCCCGTTCCAAGGTGGCCACACAAAACAACACAACCTTCACAATTCTCTACATGCACTTTTTTTTCCTCAACAACCTGGATTTTAAAGGAGCTGTCCCTCACTAGGGAGGGTCTGGCAACTTGGCATGACCAAGTATTTTTCTTGAAGGAAGATTTAGACTGGCTGTTAGGAGGAAGTTCTTTCCAGTGAGGGTGGTGAGGCACTGGAACAGGTTGCCCAGGGAGGTTGTGGCTGCTCCCTCCCTGGAGGTGTTCGAGGCTAGGTTGGAGGAGGCCTTGAATGAGCTGTACTAGTGGGAGGTGTCCCTGCCTATGGTAGGGGGTTGGAACTAGATGATCCTTGAGGTCCCTTCCAACCTTACCATTCTATGATTCTGTGATTTTAGAACTCTCACGTTGCTACCAAGAAAGGCTGTGGGAAAAGGATTGATAGGATTTGCGTCCAAGAAGGCAATCTCCCAGATTGCATTAAGAAATGTGTGATGAGCAGACCAAGGGAGGTTTTCCTCCCTCTCCACTCTGCCCTAGTAAGGCCACATCTGGAGATCTGTGTCCAGTTCTGGGTTCCTGTTATGAATGACGGAAAATTAATAATTTTGTTGTTAATAACTATGAAATTTGTTTATTAACATTAAATCTCACCAGAAAACTTATTTACAAGGTTCAAAAAGCAGGGTTTGGAAATTTATACACACAGGGAACAGGCAAGACTGGGGCACTTTAAGAGGTAACCAGCAAATGCAAACACTATACTGGGAGAGAAGGTTCGTGCGGTCAGTACACCGCTTGCGGTTCATTATCCTGTTTAGCCATTAGATGGATGCAGGAAGCTCCTTTCTGCTTATGGTAAAAGGCATAAGGTAAAAGTGATTACCAGAGGTTGGAAGTATTTACTCACAAAATATGATGGGACAGTACCCAAAGCACGTGGAGGGGTTGCTGTCAGTGGTCTCAAAGCCGTTAGAGGTTTTGGAGTTTTCCCAGGCTCTTTTCTCAGACAGTTGGAGTCTGGCACGGGCTCTGACCTGGTTCCTCTTGACTCCCAATTCAGCAGAAGCCTTGCAGAGGGGCAGGCAGGATGCAATGCCATGTGCAGGCTTGGCACAATGTCATGCTGGCTATGTGAGCACCTGCAGGCATTCAGAGCCTGTTCCTGGCCGTGGGGTTCCACTAAGTTCAGGATACAATGAGGCAGTAAGAGCAGAGATACAATGGCAGAGCATGTTGTGTCACCTGCTCATCTCCTTTTATCAATACAGCCTGAGACTAACGGGCCTTTGGACACAGAACAGCCAATCAGAATGGCAGTTAGCCAAGCCTGACCATATTAGGTGAAGCCACAGGCTTGCTTTACCCTTTCTAGGGCAGAACATAGGCCCTGCACAAGGCAGGCACAAGTGAGCCTGTGTACCCTTAGCACAGGATGCAAATGGCCAAGGTCCTTCGACTCAGAGGCTCCAGGTTCTTCGTTCTCTTTCCTGTGGTTGCTTCTCCCCAAAACAGAGGGAAGAAGAGCAGAAAAACATGTCTGGGCAAGCCAGGACATGTATAAGCCTATTTTGGCCTGCTTAGGCCTACCACAACAACTCCCCAGTTCAAGAGAGACAGGGAAATACTGGAGAGAGTCCAATCGAGGCTGGAATAATATTGAGGGGCCTGGAGCATCTCTGTCAAGAAGAAAGGCTGAGAGCCCTGGGGCTGTTTAACCTGGAGAAGAGTAGCCTGAGAGCAGATCAGCTTAGCACTCAGCAAAAGTTAAAGGGTCTGGGGCAAGAGGAGAGGGCCAGATTCTGCCCAGTGGTGCTGAGTGATGGGATGAGAGGCAATGGGCACAAACTGAAACCCGGGAGGTTCCACATGAACATCTGATCTTGATGAGGAAAGCAGTCTCAGGCAACTTGATTAAAATAACACTAAAAGAAGAATATTAAACCACAATGCAGGGGCAGTGAAGAAGGAAAAAAAATAACAAAGTGGCACTTCCTCCTCTCTTCTCATCTCAGTCACCATTCACATGTGATTTTTACATGAAATCATAATTTGAGATCACATTTATGGTGCTGTGCCAGAACCTTTGTGCTCCTGCCCACACCGGGATAAAAGAGCTGGAAACCTGACAGTGATCAAGCTGCTGAGGCTTTACCTGGCAGTCACTGCAGAACCCAAAGGACTGCATTGCCCAAAAGCTGTTAGGTCTTTGAAGCCAGTCAGACAAAAGTGGCACGAGCATACTTCAAAGGCACTGGAGCAAGATATTCATGGAGTTTCAGCAAAAAGCACAACCAAGAAGGAATGTCAGGACAGCCAGGAGCCAGGGGGACAGCCAGGAGCCAGGGAGGCAGCCTTTGATGGGACTATGAGAACAGAGACCAGGGGAAAAGCAAAGCACAGCCAAAAGAAGAAGATTCTTGAGAAGCCAAACTTTTCCTGGAGCAACTAAAGAAAAAAGATGCCAAGGTCCATCCTGAGGGAGAAACAAGCCTCTGATCAGACATATGGATGACTATTGTAAGTAAAATGTGGTCCACTTTTTGACCCAAAAAAAGCAGCTCAAAAAGGTTTCAAGGAACAGGAGGAAACTGAAGTTCGTATTTAAGCTCATTTTGAAGACTATGCTATATAATCCTGAGGTCAGGAGATCCATGCCTGGTTTTCCACAGGAGAAAATTCCAGAATCAAAAATAATTGTAAAGCACCTTTATATTTAAAGCTCACATTGACTAAAATATTCTAGTACCAGATTAGTCTGGGCAAAAACTGTACGAGCCCAGGAGCTGGCTTCTGTCACCCCATACTTTCAAACACAAAGGTTTCCTGCTACCTAGCAACACTGATTCCAAAAGAGAAAAAATAAAGCCTCTGTTTTTTTATGGGCATGAATCTATTCCAACCCTGTTTAAAAAGGCATCTGGGTCCTCTATTTCATTGACCCCTCTGGTCAGCTCTCCTATTTTTGAGGCTACAAGGGCACATAAGAACTCGAAATGCAAGTTACCTCCCTTCCACAAATTAAACCAGACATACTGGATAAAATGTTGTCTAGTGTCCACCAGCATATATCAAGGTAACAATTAACATTGAAAAGACTCAGTAACTGAAGTACTGCCCACATTTAGCATCCAAACAAATCCTCCAATGCTGCAAACTTCTACATGACAACAAAGTTTTTTGCTCTCCAGATGACACAGGTGCAAGCCAGTATAACCAAATTCTCCCAGATCCATATAAATTCAGGATGAGAGGAAATGGTCTCAAGTTGCACCAGCTTTAGATTGGACATTAGAATAAGCTTCTTCATTGAAAGGCTTTCCAAACACTGAAACAGGTAGCCCAGGGAGGTGGTTGAATCCTCATCCTGGCGGTGTTTAAAAGACACAGAGATATGGTGTTGAGGAAGGTGGTTTAGCACCAGACTTGGTAAAAGTTAAGAGAAAGGTTGGACTCAATCTTAAAGATCTTTTCTAAGCAAAACACAGAATTAGGGTGAGCACAATTTCTTTGATCAGCAGAAAGGGTTGCTCTCATCAGTTGTGATGCCCTCACACTTGGGGTGAAGGTTTCACAGTATCACCGAGGTTGGAAGAGACCTCAAAGCTCAAGTCCAACCCATCACCACAGACCTCAAGACCAGACCATGGCACCAAGTGCCACGCCCAAACCCACCTTGAACACCTCCAGGGACGGTGACTCCACCACCTCCCTGGGCAGCCCATTCCAGTAGCCAACGACTCTCTCAGTCAAGAACTTTCTACTCACCTCCAGCCTAAACTTCCCCTGGCTTGAGACTGTGTCCCCTTGTTCTGGTGCTGCTTGCCTGAGAGAAGAAGGTAACCTCCCCTTGGCCACAACCACCTTTCAGGTAGTTGTAGACAGCAAGAAGGTCTCCCCTGAGCCTCCTCTTCTCCAGGCTAACCAATCCCAGCTCCCTCAGCCTCTCTCCATAGGGCTGTGCTCGAGGCCTCTCCCCAGCCTCGTTGCCCTTCTCTGGACACGCTCAAGCACCTCAATGTCCTTCTTAAATTGAGGGGCCCAGAACTGGACACAGTACTCAAGGTGTGGCCTAAGCAGTGCAGAGTCCAGGGGGAGAATGAGCTCCCTGCTCCTGCTGGCCACACTATTGCTGATGCAGGCCAGGATGCCATTGGCCTTCTTGGCCACCTGGGCACACTGTTGGTTCAGTTTCACAACAAAGCTTAGGAATTATGTTTTATGTGGGTGCAGCAATCTCCCAGTCAGAACCACGGATGTTGTTGAGGATGCTTCAGAAGCTCCCTCTGATATTAACCCTGCCCTGCAACTCTTCTTTTTATTACTAGATTGTAAAACTTTGTTGACTGAAACAAAACACTTGTTCAACAGTAGATTTCCTGAGAAAGGTTTCAGCTACCAAATGATGCCTTTAAACTGTTATTTAATTCCTTGCAGCACTGACTAGGCAGAGGAAAAAAAAAAAGTTCAAGTTTGTATGCTGTAACCACTGCACTGGTTCGCCACACCATCATTCCCCAACAAACAGGATTCACTGAGGAACACATATGGGATCAGTTCCTCCCAATGCTTTCCTTTTTCAAGTAGCTGTTTTCAAAACAATTGTACAGACTCAGATCTCTGCGCTTCCCATAATTAGAGAAACGAAGGCAAAGAGCCGAATTTTAAAGCCATTTCCTCTAAACGTGCATCACAAACTCCGCGTCCCAGCACCACGCTGAGCATGCTCACAACTCTGTCACTGCTGCTGCCCTCCTGGGGATTGCAACCCGACTTCCACAGCACTTGCAATAGAGCTCCAGAAGCTGCACAGCTGACAAAAAACCCACCCAGGCACCTCTTCTCCATTTCACCAGAGCAAGGGCCACAGTGTCAGTACAAATTCAGCACAGGCAACTCTTTTCAAACAGGAGCTTTTGCTGCTCACAGAGCCTGGCACAAATCATTCCTTCCAGGAAGATGCTATCACCACCAAAGCAGATAGTGTCCTACCAACCATAAAACTTAATGGACCATAGAGCTAAATCCATCAGAGCCTCACGGGAGGCAGCTATCGTTATTAGTGCTGAGCAAGTCTGTCCTCTTCAAAACGATTCTTCTAAAGAAGAATGGATATTTTTATTATTAAATTATTTAACACCAAAAAACAGTTTTGCTTTTATTTTTCCCCTGGCAAAACCATTCCATGTTGATGGATTTTGGTTTCAATACCACACACTTAAGTACTTTGTGTGTCTATGTGGTTTTATCCCTGTGTGTCCCTAATTTTACTGCTTGTTATGTTGCAGTTTTTCCTCACTCAGGCAAATACAGAAAGAACTTTTCCAATCAGCAAAGAGGAAGCCTGGGGTTTTCTTAGCTTTTGATTTTTGCACTCAGCAGGACTGAAAAGGAAGGATTTTTCTTTCATTCAAACATTTCTACACCCCCCCACGNCTCCAAAAAATTTCCCCCCCCCCCCCAATTTCTGTTTTATTAATAAATACAGTAAAAAAAAAAAAAAAGGCAAGCAGATGACAAATCAATTTATCATTTTAATAAAATGTTTCACTTGAAATGGAAAAAGGAATTCCCCACAAATTCAACATTTGGGATTAATATGGAAGTTGGTAGGAATTTAAGAGGAGGGAAAAAAAAAAATCCAAAATAAATGTCAGTTCTTGTACTGACATCAAGGTCTGGCTAATAAAAAACAAATCAATTACCCACAGTGGTTGAAGTCTGGGACTTTAAAGTTTGTTTCTTGATTATTAGTGCTTGCAAATGCTGGGAAGAAGAGGTGCTGGCTGCCATGTGCCATTAGAGAGCTGGGGAAAATCACTGCCTTGTCAGTTGTGTTTTCCTGGCCTAAGTAAAACAGATTTCAAGGCATACCATTCCCTTTCAAGGGATAATTTCAGTAGCATTGATTTTCTTTATGAACTCTGCTTCACTTTTTCACAGTGATGCCCTAATCTGCAGTTAAAAGGATATGAGTTATTTGTTACGGGAAATTCTGAAGGGAAAGAAATGCAGATTTGCCTGGAAATGTCAGTTGTTTAAGGGAAGAAACAAGGAGGAAGGTCAGAATCTCTCTCTCAGTATTGACAAAGTCTGAGAAGTAGGATTTCATTGGAGTAATTTTATGGATTTTTGATAGAGGCTGAAAGGAAAAGCTTTTCTACTCAGTATTTCAGGCAGGGGGAAAAAAATATAAGGCAAACAGATCCTTAAGAGAATCACAGAACCATTGAATTGTTTTGGTTGGAAAAGGCCTTTAAGATTATGAAGTCCATTCCCTAACTCTGCTAAACCCAGTGCTAAACCATCTCCCTCAGCAGCATATCTCTGCATCTTTCAAACACCTCAAGAAACAATCTGGCTTAGCCTGATGTAATGGAACAGGAAACAAGGTTAAAACTGTTAAAAGCAGGGGATGGTGGCACTTTGGGAGGTGCTGCTTCCAACACACCACACAAGTCCTCAGCCTCACCCAAAGCTAGTGAAGCTGGGATGTTGCTAAAGGCTCTCTATAGCGTGATTGAAAAGTGCTACAGGAAACAAGAGGCCGGAGACTAATGCACAAGGGCTGCTGGCAATGAGATCAAGAGCAGCAATAGTGTCCATTTGGTTGGCTATTTTGCAGCATTCTAGGAATTCTTTTATCCCTCTGACTCTCTCAGCTTTGCTGTAATTTTTCAATTGGAGCTCTCCAGAAAATCAGAATCACTTTATGGTGAGAAGGACAATTCATATTCAGTGATATTCAGCTGATGCTTCCAGCAGTGCTACAAGCCATTAAATCTGTTGTCTTACTGCTAAGAAATACATATGCAGAGGAAAAAAAAGAGGGTCCAATTCCCACTTCAAATGTTCTGACTTTGTAAGGGTGTCATTCTTTTTCCATTAACCAAGTCAAGTCTTGATCTACACTATCATCACTGAGACAAAATTCTGCTCTTTTATATGTCAGTGACAGATTGTTCAAGAATCAAGTTTGACAGCGGTCTCCAAATACATTCCACTATCTTCCCTTAATAATGAAAAAGACACTGTTCAATGCATGGAAAACTAAAGCAATCTGTGTGCCTTCAATAAAGTGACTCCAGAAATCCCAGATATTGGTATGCCAAGACTTGCATTCTTCAATTCACATGATCTTAAACGAGGTTTGCTCCAAGGAAAGGAGCATTTCTAATGAAGATATTTACAACTGGTGTACCCATCAAATGTTCTAGAATAATCACATTTTCTAAAAGAACAGAAGGAAGTGCCACCTGAACATTTTATCTACCCATTCAGAATCCTGGATTTCCTCAGCTACTATTTATCTACTCCAGATAATAGACCTGGACTCAAATGAGACTCATCTTCCCTTGGAAAATCTCCACGGAAGAAGGAGCATCTGCTCAGCTTTTAAGTATATACTGGCACGCATGATCATGTAATACAATCATGGAACTCATGAGTGATTTCTGTTGTTGTCAGGATTTCAGTGTTGGACTAAATGGACTCCAAATAATGGCAAAACTTTTAGCATCACTTGGAAAAGGATTAGCCCAGTGACAAATGTTTCTGACAGTTCTGTTCCCATTACGCAAGTTCGAGCCGTATTTGGGTTAATATGGACCAGATGGTTCCCTGATCACTCCTTTCTTCAGGTTTCAGATAGAGTTCCTCTGATGTGTCACCATGGACAACCAAAAATACCTGCCAACAAGTGAAATGCTGAGGTAGTTTACCACTTGCCTTTCAAGATCAGTGTCCTGTTTAGGTTTAGAGGTAAAGTAGTCACGTCTGTGAGTGTTTAGGTGGGTTCACACCAAAGTGAACCCATCAACACGTGGCTGTGCTAGACACAAAGTGAACAACACAGGCAAAAAGTTTATCTCCTCTACTGACTTTTGCCAGACCTCAGTACATACACATTAGGAAATGTTCTCTTTTCTGCACACTTACCAGCCCATTTCTATCATCTGACAAGGTCTATTTTGTTGTGTTGTTGGTTTTTGTTTTAATGGATTGACCTATTGTAACACTTAAAGGAAAACATGATCTGACCACAGCCAAGGACAAAAGCCACAGTGCCAGGGTTGAAACACTGTCACTCATTTCATGGTCTCTGGTTTGGTCTTTCTTACAGCTTTCTCCTCCCTACACAGACATCTCCTTTGTTCCTATTTACTGCAGAGCAGATGTCCTATCTTTGAACTTCACACTGCTGTCTTCGTGCTACAAAATGCTGCATTTCCTGCCTTCTGCTAAAATAAAAGCTCAAGACCCCAAAACCTCACAGCAGAGCTCTGGAATTTAGAAGAGGTACTGATCAGTATTTCTCCACTGTTAGTTGTTACATCTGCCTAGTTACTGTCACATCTAACACTTTGCCTTCGAATTTAATAGCTGCAACCTTCAGCATCTTCATCAGTGAAACCTGTAAACTAAATGTTGAGGTCAACATTGCAGTACCAACTCAGAAGAAAAACAGCAAGTCTTGGAAACCATACTCAAACTGAGTGTAAGATGGGCTGGGAAATGAAGATAGCAACTTCTTCTGTGTCATTTCTTTGGGACTAGTGAATCTACACATTGCTTTCAGCTTCAGGCCTCTCACTACAAGGATATTGCAGTGCTAGAGCACATCCAGAGAAGTACTAGTGGGAGGCGTCCCTGCCTATAGCAGGGGGTTGGAACTCGATGATCCTTGAGGTCCCTTCCAATCTTACCATTCTGTGATTTCTAAGGGCAACAAAGCTGGTGAAGGGTCTAAGACAAAAGTCTTGTAAGGAGCAACTGAGGGAACTGGGGTTGTTCAGCCTGGAGAAAAGGAGACTATGGGGAGACTTTCTGGCTCTCTACAACTCCCTGAAAGGAGCTTGGAGCCAGGTGAGGGCCAGCCAAGTAGTAAGTGATAAGACAGAACAGCGTCAAGATGTGCCAGGGGATGTTTAGGTTGGACATGAGGAACAATTTCTTCCCCTTGAGGGTTGTCAAGGCCTGACTCAGGCTGCCCAGAGCTGTGGTGGATTCCCTACCCCTGGAGGGGTTTCAAAACTGTGGCCATTTGGTGCTGAGAGACATGGTTCAGTGGTGACCTGGCAGTCCTGGGTTGGACTTGATGATCTGAAAGGTCTTTTCCACCCTAACCAAGCCTGTGATTCTGTGACTGAGATTGCCCATTCTCATCAAGAGTCACCTCCAACCAAACAGTTAACTACAAAATCACACTAACGTGATAAATAACTTAATCCCAACGCTTCCTCCTGGTGAACTCTGCAACACTTCTGCTGTTTAACACAAATATTTAGCAACATTCCAGAAGCATGGAATGACATATTTCAGGAATAAAAATAGTTGTGTTTAAAAAAAAAAAAAAAAATAAAATGAAGCAATTCATGAAACAAATTCATTCATAGCTCAACCCTGGTTGAAGCCCAGAGTTTCTATCAAAGAAAAAGGATATCTGTGTGTAAAGCTTCCAGAGCAGTCAGGAACTGATAGTTCGAGCTGAATAATTGATGGAGTCAGTATACAACAACTAATCCCAGCAGACCAGAGAGAATAAAAATGAAGCAAGTTTATAATTTCAAGTCCTAAGCCCACGAAGAAACACTTTGTTCACAGAACACTAAAGCAATGGCTAAGGCAAGCTACAGAGGATGGTTTTCCAAATGCTCTTTCCAAATGGTTTTCACAGCAATACCTAAATATACTTTAAGCAACTATATCTCAGCTAATTAAAGCAGGATCTGAGATCAGAAATTAAAAGTGTGCTGTTGATGTGGTATGTCAGTGTTTAAAAATAAAACAGAGGGTGGTCATCTTGTAGGGTTAGGTTTTTTTTTTTAACTGTATGAATTTGAAATGCACAATAACTACTAAAAAATGCACTGAATTATAAGGAATCCTAAATGGTTTGTCCCAGGCTTTTAAGATTTTTTAATCATCCTGTCTCAGTTTTTTAGACAGTTTTAAATATTTTAAGGATTCTGGAAAATCAGATTGAAAAATCATACAATCAGTCAGGTTGGAAGAGACCTCCCAAGATCACCCAGTCCAACCTAGCACCCAGCCCCAGCCAAGCAACTAGACCATGGCACTGAGTGCCTCATCCAGGCTTTGCTTGAACACCTCCAGGGACAGCAACTCCACCACCTCCCTGGGCAGCCCATTCCAATGCCAATCACTCTCTCTGGCAAGAACTTCCTCCTCATATCCAGCCTAGACCTTCCCTGGCACAGCTTGAGACTGTGTCCCCTTGTTCTGTTGCTGGTTGCCTGGGAGAAGAGACTGACCCTGCCCTGTCTACGACCTCCTTTCAGGTAATTGCAGACAGCAATGAGGTCTGCCCTGAGCCTCCTCTTCTCCAGGCTGCACACCCCCAGCTCCCTCAGCCTCTCCTTACAGGGCTGTGCTCCAGGTCCCTCACCAACTTTGTTG
>VWZE01021954.1:49172-88692 GCA_013396675.1 Eubucco bourcierii | reverse complement strand
TGCTTGGGGTTGTTGTGGTCAAAGTGTAGAATCCTGCACTTAGCCTTGTTAAATCTCATCCCATTGGCCTCTGCCCACCCATCCAGCTTGTCCAGGTCCCTCTGCAGAGCCCTCCTGCCCTCCACAGATCCACAATTGCTCCCAACTTGGTGTCATCTGCAAACTTACTGATGCTGGACTCAATCCCCTGGGCCAGATCATCAGTAAAGATACTGAACAGAACCGGGCCCAGTACTGATCCCTGGGGGACACCACTGGTGACAGCTGCCAACTGGCATCATTCACCACCACTCTCTGGACCCAGCCTCCAGTCAGTTCTTGACCCATACCAGACTGAATCTGTCTAAGCCAAAATGTAACAATGGAAATGATTAAATGTATGAAGAACAGACACAGAAGTCAATCAGCTGGGGAAACCTCACTACAGAATCACAGAAACATACAGGTTGGAAAATACCTCCGGGATTGCCAAGTCCAGTCTATAACCCTACTCTACAAGATCCACCTTAAACCATATCCCTAAGCACCACATCCACACAACCCTAGAACACATCCAGGGTTGGTGACTCAACCACCTCCCTGGGCAGTTCATTCCAGTGCCTGACCACTCTTCCCATGAAAAGCTTTTTCCTAATGTTCTGCATTTAGCACTCTCTCATTCAGACCCTGAAAACTCAGTGTAAATCACAGTTCTTCTAAAAGCTGAGTTCATTTTTCATTTGCCATTGAGCCACTGTGGTTTAAGCTTTAAAGGGAAAGTTTTGTGACCAAACTTGGCAAAGAAAAAAAATACAGTTGTTTTGAGAGGAGACAAAAAAAAAAACCAACCCATACTGATACTGGTCAAATAGTTCTGAAGTCATGACCACTGCCTGTGAAATGCCACAAAACCCCACTGATCATTTAACCCTGGCAGACAACACAGAAACAAGGAAACAGATTTAAGTCATCAAGATTTACTGTTGTGCTTAATGTAGTGGAAAGATTAATTATGTTAATAGCCTGAACCCTGTACTTGCCACTTAATAACCTGACAACACATACACATGCACACTCTGGTTTTGTTTTCATCAGGATGAAATAAGATCTCAAAGCAATCATCAGGTTCTGCAGGCAGCTAAGAAGCAGCTGGTACCCAGCCAAGGATATCAGCACAATGATGTATCCAGCATCAACCCATCATGGGCACTGACAGCCCAATTGTACCAACCTTTCCTCAAATCCTTCCTGGGTTAGAATTTGGAACGTGGAGCAGGGATTTCTGCACACACACACAACACTAAAGGCAGCCCTAAGATTTAAATTATCAGAGTACACCGAGTGGAGCAGTGATGGGATAAGGACGAATCTGCAGCATAAAGAGAGGGCTCATATCACATGATGAGAAAAATCATAACTGAAGAGCACTAAAGAAAAATAAACAAAACAAAAAAGAAATGATTTCTCTAGATTAGCAGAGCAAGATAGCTTTGTGATGACTGCTATTCTACAAGCAAGAGATTTTTATTACCTAAATCTCTAATAAGAGACAGCTTAGACCTATGCCTTCTATGAAGGTGGAGAAAATTATTTTTCCTTATATTTAAAAGATTATCACTTCATATCTCATCTCTTCTTATTAAGTTTACAGCAATATTAAAACAAGATTTGGGTGAATAAAGAACATAATATACTCCAAAACAGAGAAGATATTCTTTGGAGTATTATAAATGCTCCTGTCTGCTTGAATGGAATTTTAATGGAACAACCCACCCTCTTAGGAGAAAAAATACAAAAAGAGATGACAGAAAATATTCTCCTCTTCCAAAGCCTTCATTAAACTGTCTTGCTTTACAACCTGCACAGATCACTCCTTGGACTCTGTCACTCAGGGACTGTATCAAAGAAAGTGCCTGTGAGAGATTAGCAAATAATCTTGATTGATTCTTCCCCACCAGTCAGAACATTTTTACCAATGGAAACGAGTAATTTAGAAGTAAAGCCTCCTAATTCATATCAGTATTAAAATAATGGCTGATTTTAACACATCTCTTACAGGTACAGAGATGCCAGGAGCATCTCTGTGAGGATGGAAGGCTGAGAGACCCAGATCTGATTAGCCTAGAGATGGGCATCCTGAGAGGGGATCTTCTTGATCCTCAGCAAGAACTAAAGGGTGGGGAGCAAGAGGATGGGGCCAGACTCTTTTCAGTGGTGCCCAGCAACAGGACAAGGAACAACAGGCACAACCTGGAACACAGGAGGTTCCATCTAAACAGCAGGAGAAGTTTCTTTGCTGTAAGCCAGAGCCCTGGAGCAGGAAAGGTTGTGAAGTCTCCTCCTCTGTAGAGATTCCAAAGCCACCTGGACATTGTGATCCTGGGCAAGTCACTGTAGGTATCACAGTATCACCAAGGTTGGAAGAGACCTCAAAGATCATCAAGTCCAACTCATCACCACAGACCTCAAGACTAGACCACGGCACCAAGTGCCACATCCAAACCTGCCTTGAACACCTCCAGGGACGGTGACTCCACCACCTCCCTGGGCAGCCCATTCCAGCAGCCAATGACTCTCTCAGTCAAGAACTTTCTCCTCACCTCCAGCCTAAACTTCCCCTGGCACAGCTTGAGACTGTGTCCTCTTGTTCTGCTGCTGCTTGCCTGAAAGAAGAAAGCAACCTCCTCCTGGCCACAACCACCCTTCAGGTAGTTGTAGACAGCAAGAAGGTCTCCCCTGAGCCTTGCCTTAGCAGGGGGGTTGGACTAGATGATCTCCAGACATCCCTTCCAACCCTACCATGCTGGGATTCTGGAATTGTGTCCGTTTTACTACTTCTGTTCAGGAAGCCGAATGTAAAACACTAACTTGTGACGTGAGAAAGGTAACAGCGTAAGGCACCACAGGTCATTAAGGGAGACATAGTACCAGGATCTGGGACTTCTGAGCAGAAGACAGAAATAGTTGCGTGACATAATGTCTAAACTTTGAGAATCGTTGGGGAAAAGCTCTGTGGTTCAAATACAGACATTATATTGTGTGCTTACAGCCAAGTATCTGCTGGAATTTACTCTCTGCTCCCAAAACAAATCTTTACCTGCGTCACTGAAACGAAGCATGAAAGCAGGGTCAGATTTGAATCTGTTATTAATGGGCAGCTATTTCTTTATTGTCACACTTTGCCAAAAGCTGGAGTGACCAGAAAAAAGCCATAAATAAGAGATTTAGCTGCTGGAGACTTTGTTTACATTCAGTAGAGATTTCTCTTTCTCTCTTTTTTTTTTTTTTTTTTTTTTTTTTTCCCCCCCAGTATATAAAAGTAGGTTGGGTCCCAATTTAGAAAATACAGAAAATAAAGTGACAAAGCACTGCAGGGCTGTTGAGTCTGGAAATTAATGATAATTAGTAGATGGGGAAAAAATTTCTTAAACAATTTGACTTGAAAGGCAACAGAACACTTTCTTACATGTTATCTCCCAGGTGCTGTACTCAGATTCAGGGTGAGACAAAGCATTATCACAATAAAATTCAAGGTAGCGCAATTAGTATTTGTTATTAGCATTGCAATTCCAGTATCTGAAGAAGACTTACAGGAAGGCTGGGGAGGGACTACTGACAAGGTCTTGCAATGAGAGGACAAGGGGCAATGGGTTTGAACTGGCAGAGGGGAGATTTAGACTGGATGTCAGGAGGAAGTTCTTTGCAGTGAGGGTGGTGAGACACTGGCACAGGTTGTCCACGGAGGTTGTGGATGCTCCTCCCTGGAGGTGTTCAAGGCCAGGTTGGAGGAGGCCTTGAGTGATCTGTACTAGTGGGAGGTGTCCCTGCCTATGGCAGGGGGTTGGAACTAGATGATCCTTGAGGTCCCTTCCAACCTTACCATTCTATGATTCTAATTACAGTTGCCCACAAGACAAGACCAAGGATTTGTATCAAAAAGCAGAGCCAGTTCTAGAGAAAAACCACCATAAGGTGGTTGATGTTCAAAAAATTTGAGCATTTTTCAAGAGGACTACAGACTGGAGATGTTTGTCCTTTTACCAAATGGTAAAACAAAAAATAGCTTTACAAGTCTCAGAGTAGTTCCATGCACCTGCAAAGCATTAGTGAACTTCTGTGGGGATAGAGAGCAGAGGGCAGAGATGCCCAGGATTTCCCAAGCTCATGTTTTAAACCAAGGGCTGAACTGCAGATTAACAATAACTAATGACACTTCACAGAATGAGAGAATTGTTTTGATAGGAAAAGACATTTAAGATCATTGGGCCCAACCATTCTCTAACTCTACCACATCTAAACTGTGTGCCTCAGCATCGCATCTCTGCTTCTTTTAAACACCTTCAGGGATGGGGATTCAAAACCCTCCCTGGGGAGACTCACAACCCTTTCAGGGAAGAAGTTTCTCTGATAGACTACAACAAAAACATTTACACACCAAACCTCAAGTACACTAAAACAACTTCATATTTGCTTTATCTCCAAAGCAGAAATTCCTTTCTTCCACTCCCGATAAACTCAGTTAAAACTGCTTCTTTCTTCCTTGTCTCCTTCCTTACCCACATGTTAAATCCACTTGGATAACTTTTATCTGAAAAGCACCAGAAATTACTCTTTCCACCCTCTAATACACATAGATGAAAACTTCACCACGTCAGATGAGTTCATTTGTGCATTAAGGGCAGGGACATACAATAGTCACTGCTTGTGCCAGCCACATGAAGCTGTTGCCTTTTATTTCATCCTCATACAAAAGTTGCTTTAGAACTGAGAGAAGAAAAGGCAAAAATATTTGCTAATTTTGCAAAGAGTCTTTTATTCAGTCCCTACTTCAGGTAGATTAAAAGAACCCAAAATAACCCATCATTCTGGATCAGCAACTGGCCACTGGAAGATTCTTTTCAATAGCTGGAGTCAATTCACCTGAGCTATATTGTTTGGGTTTTTTTTTCCCCAGCAGCACAGCATTTAGACAGAGTTAAGCATTGAAAAGGCTGGGAAATGGTGCCACTGCTATTTGAGTCCAAACAAACAAACCTCCCACACAAAGCAGAGTTTTTAATTCTCTGTTCTTTCACCAATTTCATGTAAATTTGAGTAACATATGGAAAAGAGGCAGAGGCTCTTTAAGTCCCTGCTAAGCACTCTGAAAAATGGGGAAATAGTTATCCTTTGTGATGAATGGGATAAAGTCCAATTTCAAGAGGACTAAACTACTTGAAGGGAGTGCCAATGTATACCTGCTACATCTTGGAAGAGAAAATGCAGTCATAAATACATCCTGGAGTGGAAAATATTGAAGTACTACTGGTGGCAGTCAGGTGTAACAGTTACTGTATTTCAGAATGGGCCATGCTGCTGGAAAAAGCTTTTCCTCTTGTCCCAGTTCAGGACACTGTTCTTGATGATATATTAGACATGGACATAGCTGGTTTTCTCCATCAAACTGCAGAATAGTTTTGGTTGGAAAAGACCTTTAAGATCAGGTCCAATCATTAACTCAGCACTGCCAGGGCATCACTGAAGCACACCCCTCAGCACAGCTTTTAAACACACAAAATAGTGCAGAAAGAAAACCAAATGCACCCAGTTTGTAAAAGAAACTTTTGACCCAGTAATGCCTGCAGGGATCTGATGCTACTGAATCTTTAGGTGGTGAGTCAGAATATGGAGACAGCACAAGGGAAAGAGAACCAAATCTTCACAAAGTAAAAGATCAGTATAAATAGCAGCAAGTAGGTATCTCATTTTGTACACTGCCCAAAATCTGCTTCCTTTTAAACAAATCTTAGTTTAAGAAGAGAGTTACAACTTAAAGCAATAAAAGAACTGATAAAAAGTACTGGATGCGGTCAGATTAATGCAGTAAAACTCTCACAGGATCACCCAAATAATAAATGAAGTTAAAATCCTCTTGCCTTTTTCCTTTACCTTAAATCTAAAAATAGTAAAACAGCTAGTGGGAGGTGTCCCTGCCTATGGTAGGGAGTTGGAACTAGATGATCTTTGAGGTCCCTTCCAACCTTACCATTCTACGATTCTATTAACTTTTATCACTTATTAAGTAACAGAAGGGTTTTTTGGTTTTTTTTTTAAAGTGCTTACAAAGTACTTCAGCTTTTCCAACCTTTACAGAAAATAAATTACTTTGCATCTTTTGAAATTTCAGTTTGGGAGAATGGAAACTGAAAGTACTTTCTCATCGTACTGGCTTTTAGTATCTACTACAGCTTCCCGCAGGGATTAGTGAAGTCATCCAAAAAGTCATTTCTGAAATGGTACATAACAAAAGGACAGTTAGACACAAAGAACCAGTACATATTGTTACAGAAAAGTGTACTCCTTTTCAGCCTCCCCAAGACAGCCCAAAGGCAGAAGGATCTCCCAAAACTCAGTGGCACAGACACAGAAAAGAACTGCATTAGAATCCAAGTCTGAACAGAACACCACAGAACCCTGCATTTGCAATATGGGTGTTTTCCAAAATGCTGCAGAGCAGAGCCTGCTGGTTTTCAGTGAGCCTCTGAAGCACACAACTGCCCTAAAAGCAGACAAATTACATTAAGTAGTAAAAAACAGAGACCATTTTTCAATTAAATGTCTGCACAGAGTTTGATTCTGCAACTTCAGAGAATGTGGTTTGCCATCAATAGCTCTTAAGTAGCAGTTCTCCCTCTGGGTTTTTTTCCCCCTTGCGTGATTTTGTTGCCTGCCATTGGAGGGTTGCACTTCTCCAAACACTGTCTCCTTTCACTGGGGGAGAAGAATTCTGTTGTTCTATCATCAACTATAATAACCAGAATTAAGCAATTTGCACAGGTTTGTTTCGGGAATCTTAAGCAGAACGATGACCGTAAGGGACCACTGGAGACCAGATGTATCCTACCAGACATCATCTCACCTTGCTTTATAACTAAAATTAGGTGCAGATCTTGTACAAACACATTTAACTCTGCAGTTAAACTACATTTAGCATAGCTTATAAAAGCTACATTTTTAGTTATCTGTATTTAACATAATTATATTACTGATTTTCTTCTAATATTATTTTTTTCTGGGGCTATTCTGTATGCTATTGATCACCCAAGGAGTAGAGGTTCCCCCCAAGCTTTTCTATTTTCATCCACACAACTTTCTAAGTTTTAATACAACTTTTTAAGTTTTAATTAAGTGCTCTAAAATTAAATTCCTCCATCTTTCCTCTAGCAAATTTAAGTTTTCAGAACTAAAAAGCAGGGTGAGTGCTCTTGAGGAATGAAGCAGAGGAGATGTCTTCTGTGGAATGCCAAAATGAAGCATGTGTGTGCACAAAGGAAGCAACTAAAATGAACAGAAAAATCCTGTAATGAAGATACTCACATTTAAACAGAATCATAGAATAGTAAGGTTGGAAGGGACCTCAAGGATCATCTAGTTCCAGCACCCTGCCATAGGCAGGGACACCTCCCACTTGTACAGCTCACTCAAGGCCTCCTCCAATCTGGCCTTGAACACCTCCAGGGAGGGAGCAGCCACAACCTCCCTGGGCAACCTGTGCCAGTGTCTCACCACCCTCACTGCAAAGAACTTCCTCCTAACATCCAGTCTAAATCTCCCCTCTGCCAGTTTAAACCCATTGCCCCTTGTCCTGTCATTGCAGGACCTTGTCAATAGTCCCTCCCCAGCCTTCCTGTAGGCCCCCTTCAGATACTGGAAGGCTACTCTAAGGTCTCCTGGAAGCCTTCTCTTCTCCAGGCTGCAGAGCCCCAACTCTAGTTCAAGGTTCAATAGTTCAAGGAATCTTGCTTCACCCCTAACTACATTGTTCTTCTATATGGAATCTGCACAAAGCACATTTTGTTTCAGAATGAGTCTTGCTCCTGAAAACACAGCTGAGCTGTACAACTTTAGTTCAAGTTAGAAACACAGAGGTGGTGCTGAGGGACATGGCTTAGCACCAGGCTTGGTAGAGGTGGGTAATGGTTGGAGTTCACCATCTTAAAGGTCTCTTCCAATCAAAGCTATTCTATGATCCTAACTACAGGTCAGAAATCGTCATTATTATTTTTTCATAACCACAGGAGCAAGTCTGAAGTTCCAGCTGAACTTTACGGCACGTTTTAATTTGTTTGGTTTCTTCTTTCACTCCTGTCGGTTCCTCCGTGCCCTTTTGTGTCCGTTATTCACGGCAGATAGGCTGAAAGAAGAAGCCTTTTCAATCCCCTGCGACACTGGGTGCAGGAGTTGAGGTTGGTTTCCTGGCGTCCGCAGCCCCCGCGGCAGCAATGCATGCACCGAGACTCGGGCGGTGAAGGCAGCTCCGTCCCCGGGGCACGACACTTTACCGGAGTGATGATGGAGCAGCGCATTCGCTGCACTTCGCATCGCCTCCTCCTCATTGCTTCAAGCTTTCGGCGAGAAAGCCGCCGACAATCATCTTAATGCTACTGCCCTCTACTGCTAAAATACCAGGGACGGGGGAAAAAAAAAAAACCAAAACAAAACACCACCTCCTGCGCTTCGTTAATTCTCGACCGAGGAACCCGAATGAAAAATTTTAGCATTTTTAAATCTAGAACTTTGTAATTAGCATAGAATCATCGAATGCGATGGGTTGGAAAGGACCTCTAGAGGTTTTTCTAGGCCAGCCCCTCTGCCTTAAAAGCAGCAACATCCCCAATTACATCAGGTTGCTCAAAGCCCAAAATTAGATACGTTATATGAAAACGAAAACCTGTGGCAGCTGCTTCTTCACTCGGTTTTGTACAGCATATTCTTTCTAGTTAATATTACAGTTCTATTATAGCTCTATATTAGCTAATAGTACAGCAGTTGATAGAAAGTGCAGTCTGTTCTGAAGGCTTAGTCGGGGCAGTTAAAATGTATATTCATAAAATATATTCAACAGCTTCTTTCCCAATAAAATGACATCTGCAGAATGCATTAAAGCGAGCAGAAGCTGGGTTAATGCCTCAACACATTTTTGTTTTGTCTCACTGAAAACCAAGCTCAAGTTAGGGATTCAGCTGGATCTTAAAAAGCTGTGGTGCCCTCACTGCAAGACGAAGTGTGAATGTCTCAGTAACTATCAGGGGGGTGAACGCAGACACAAAACCTAGCTGTTAAGAGTTTAAGCCTGTCCCATAGGTTTGGAAATTATTTCCTCCACAACCAAGACTATTTTCATTTCAGTCTGACCCAGTCACAAATTAGATTCACTGAGTATTATGTGGAATTACCAGAATAGGGTGGGTTTTGTCATCCGTCCCCCCCTGAACATTTGGAACCCTTTCTCCCCCTTTTCCATTCCTCTAAGTTTTAACAGCTTGTCTTTGCTTCAGACTACAGCAGAGTAGAGAAACAGGACAGATGTTTCAAACAGAGGTGATGAGGTCATAGTTCCTTTTGAGTTGTATCACACGGTGTGCTACGTGTGCTGAAACCAGATCTGAATGAGACATCGCATTCATGCTCCTCCTGAGGACACTGAAGACAACTCTCCCTGCCCTGTTTCTCACCCACGTCTCTATTCTAACCTTTCAGGCCCGACAGCAGCTAGCTGCTGCTTCACACCACTGAAGCCTGCTGTACTTTGTCCATCAGCACAGCAATGTTCCAAGTGTATATTTTCTGATCAGGGATTCATTTATTCTCCTGTGACCATTACATGGGGAAGATTTCTAAAGCTTCCTTGGTGAGCTACCTCCACAGCCCCGTATCTGAACTCTCCCAGACCTCCAAGCTGCCAGAGAGGTCAGAGTAAAAGTTCAGAAAAATCACTACTCCACACAAATACCTCATTAAGCAGCAGAAAAATGCGTTATTAATGTGACCCCACTCTCTCCCTACATCTATGTAAGTCAACAGTTATGGATGGGTCTCAGCACAACACTGATTACAAACTTCTCTGGAAGAGAGTGTGACTACAGTTGTGTCAGACGCCAGATTCCTCTGTGAAAAATGTAATGCAGCAAAAGAAATTCTGCATTTTTGTTTCATATACACTCAAGTAAGAAGTCTGATGCTAAAATTTACGCTGGTGATGGTTTTTTTCCTTGTTAAACCTTTCACACGTGCTGTGTGTTCTGGATGCTCCTACTTGTTCCCATTTACCTACAGATATCAAGTGAACTAAATGCTGCTACTTTTCATTAATTTTTCTTTCACTGAGCAGAACAAATTGTCAGCTCTCCAGGAGTACACATGATCATATTTGAGATTTTAAAGTGCATTAACTTTTTAATTTAAGAACTAAGGCTATTAGTTGAAGACCATTTGCCTGGTGTCAGTTTAATTAATTTCTAAACTGAAGAAAAGCTAGCTGTGGGGATGTTACAAAACAGAATGTCTGAAGTGCAGAGCACAAGACTACCAAACTACTCAAACTGTCCTGTTCTACCTCTTTACACACCGTGTATATTCCTAAAGGCTGTGGCACTACATCACCTTCTGCAGGACACACACTGAACACCTCCCAGGAGGCAGAACACTGCAGCTCAAAAGGAAGGAAAAGATGGAGGTAGGGTAAAAGGGAAGCAGGTAATCGCAGGAAAGAGAAAGACAAATTAGAAAACTTCTGGGAATTCACAAGTATAAAATGCAAAGTCCAAAAAAATTCCCACTGGACCAAGGTTTCAAGTGTTAGTTAATATGAAGTCTAATTATTTTTGCAGTTTGGTATTTTTATTAAACTTGCACTGAAATATGAAACTTTCAGCTAATAGAATACATGTGTAGGTAGACAGCTTTCTTTTTGGCACGGTTTCAGCAGTTCCACAAACGATGATGCCAGAAAAACAAAATCTAAATTCAGTGCAACTACCAGGACAGACAATTCAAGGAGGGGTGGTGGAGTTGAACTCAACAACTGGCAGCACTCTGCAGAGTAGCTTTAAACATATCTATCACTTTGGAAATTTTACTGATAACATTTCACAGTAGATTTAAGCCGTTTCATGCTTTAGCTCATACGAAGCTAACAACTTCATGCTTTGCAGTCCCAGCTTCTTGTAAACCTTTTACTTGTGATTCAGAGTGACAGCCTGCATCAGGCAGCAGCACTAAATCTCACCTGAATAAAGAAGACCAAACATCTGTTAAGTGTACAATAACATGTGCAAATTGGCAGCATGAAATGAATTTTCAAAGGGAATATTCAGTAGCCAAGCTAAGATCTAGTACCGTCAATAAGTATGTATTAGCTACAAATAGTCAATAGCAGAAGTGTTCATTATTCACTTCCCTTACTTATTACCAATATTCTTCAGTGTCCCTTGGCAGCATGCAGTAGAATTCATAACATGCAAGAAAAAGTCAGTCTCTTGACAAGAAATGGACAGGTGGGAAAACAACCAAAGTCTCTTTGATCAGAGGTCATGCACAGATGGTCACGAGCTACCGGACTGTTATGACTTGCGTTCCCACTGAACCGGATCGGATGACAGAGCTTTGTGCTCTTATCCCTCCACAAGAGCCAAGGAAAATCTATCAGTTTCAACTTCCATTCTTAAGCCACAAACACTGCTTAGTTGAACTCATTTTCCTTTGCAATTTTTATGAGCTAGTAGCTCAAAAAAAAAACCCCAGTCATTTAACACAGCTCAGCTGATGAACAGCACCATGTGAGTGCTACTCATCCACTTCAAAATGAGCCCATATGGCTTGAACTGCTGATGAAGGGTTTAAGATCTAGTGCAGAATGGAGATAAAAATCCCCTAAATATTTGCTTGCTCCTGGGTTTTTTTGGTTCACTGGCAAAGAGTTGAGCAGCAAATACTTTTGGAAGAGCCTGATGAGTCCTGTGAGTGTGCAGAGACATCAGGTGAAGTGTGACAGCTCTTGATGCTCAAGAGACAGCAGTTATCCCTTTGTCCCAAAATGCAGCTGAGTGCATGAAGAAAAACCTCAGCACTTCACAAATTGGTTGCAAGGACAGCTTGAAAGCAGAACCCAGAGCACAGTTAGTTAAAAAAACCCCAACAAACCCAAAACTGGATATTAAGCTGATTTCCTACACACACATGGACAGCTGCAGCCACATAGATGAAACCAAAATGATCCCAAATATGATATACTAAGTAATAATCCAGATGCCTTCACACAGGTAACAATGAAAGCCATTAAATCATGCTTTTCTTCCCTATTTTGTGTGTGCTCTCCCACTAGCAAATGTATATTGAATAGCCAGGCACAAGTAGACCAACATTTACAAGCGCTTTTAGAACACCTTTCTTCCAACACAGTCTTACTCTGCACATATCAGTGCAACTGCTCAATAAGACTCCACTTATGAGAATTTAGAAGGTTTTTACCAATCTGGAGTTCACAGGTTGTTTTTTTTTTACTCCACGTCTATTTCAACATGAGGCACAGCTGAATGCTGCTGTTGTATGAAAGGACTCATTCCTGTGTGACCTGAGCTAGATTCTCTGGTTCTGCTCTGGCAAGAGGCTTGGACTCAATGATCTCTGGAGGTCCCTTCCACGGTATCACAGTATCACCAGGGTTGGAAGAGACCTCAAAGATCATCAAGTCCAACCCATTACCACAGACCTCAAGACTAGACCATGACACCAGGTCCACCTCCAGGGACGGCGACTCCACCACCTCCCTGGGCAGCCCATTCCAGCAGTCAATGACTCTCTCAGGCAACAACTTTCTCCTCACCTCCAGCCTAAACTTCCCCTGGCACAGCTTGAGACTGTGTCCTCTTGTTCTGGTGCTGGTTGCCTGAGAGAAGAAGGTAACCTCCCCCTGGCTACAACCACCCTTCAGGTAGTGGTAGACAGCAATAAGGTCCCCCCGAGCCTCCTCTTCTCCAGGCTAACCAATCCCAGCTCCCTCAGCCTCTCTTCATAGGGCTGTGCTCGAGGCCTCTCACCAGCCTCAATGCCCTTCTCTGGCCACACTCAAACACCTCAATGTCCTTCTTAAACTGAGGAGCCCAAAACTGGACACAGTACTCAAGGTGTGGCCTAAGCAGTGCAGAGTCCAGGGGGAGAATGACCTTCCAACCCCTATTATCCTGTGATCCTGTGACTCATCCCCCCACTGGCCAACATAAAGAGCTTCAGGCAATCCTGGTCACCCCAGCATTTGCCTGAACAGCTTGAACTCAGAGCAATGCTTTGAATTCCATACTTTGAGTTAAGAAACGAATGCAATTACTGGAGTACTTGTTATGAACCAGACTTCAAGAGCAAAAAATAACGGGACTTGACTATAATTTAAAGTAACATAATCTACAGGTCACTCGTGGAGTGATGTAACACCACTCAACATTAGTCTTTTTAAGATGATGTAATTTGGACAGCAGTGCTTCACGAAGGAAGAAAAAAAGAAGAGGAAGAAGCAACACAAAGGTTCTGACTTGTCTCCAAGAAATCACCTTTCCTAGTCTCACTTCTGCAAAAGTACTTCTGATTAAAGTCTCAGTAAAGAACACCAAGTGAGAGGTTTATTTCCATATATTAAATACAAGTTTTTGTTGTATTTTTTTTTCCTCCCTCACACAAATAACTGCATGTGGTCAAAAGTTCAGAGTACCAGTAGCTTCTCAAAGCCTTTGAATTCAAGCAGCTTCCTGATGTGAGCCTGTTCAATTCAGGGCAATACCCAAGTTCTAGCCATATGTTTCACAACTTATTAATATTCAACAGGAACAATAAAAAAAATGCAGAACACATTTATTCAAGCAGCCTGACTAGAAACTCTCTCACAGGAGTGGTTTTGTGCTGTGGATATTTAAACATAGCACAACATTTAGTAAAGTGTTGTCTGAGATCAAATGCTGACACCTGACAAGGAAATTCTGCTAATTTAATCACTTCTTGACTCATCACTCAAAGTAAAAGCTGCCTTTTTTTTTGTTTAACCTCATGTATGCATAAGCACCTAATAAAGCCATCTTATCAAAAAGAACAAAAGCAGATGTGAAAGATCTGTTTCTCCCAAGACAGCCATATAATGAAAAAATAGCTGCTTAAACCTCAGCAATAAATGTTCTTAGGTTTGCATGGAGCACAGTCCACATCTGGCTGTAGCAACAGTTGATAACAGAGAAAAGAACACACTGTACACAATATCATCAATCCAGTTAGTAAATGCAAGAGTGAAGAGGCCAAAGACAAGGTATAAAGCACAGTGATAAAGTGTCTTGCAGGAGTAATGAAATAAGCTTGCTCAAATACTTTTGAGTCCACAGACAAAATACTTAGCTTAGGGTTTATCATTATGCAAGTTGTTTATTTAAAACAGAGAGACCAGAGCAGATTTTTCTCTTTAAATAAAGTGAGATCATTCCAACTGCAACGTTCATTTTAAAGATCTAAAGGAAAATGCTGTTTAAAATTCGGTTTTGTTCCTACCTGCCCATCCTGCCCCACATGATGTATCTGCAGGTTTCCCTGTAAAACAAGAGCATTGATAATAAACATGAGTTTGGAAGTGAACATGTGGCTGTGTCCTGAAGAAGGCCTGTTTCTCATCTCCTTATTAAACAACCTGGGGATTAAGGAAATCTATTAATTGGGGAAATTCTGGTTAGGGTTATTTTGGCAATCCTGCTACAATTCAATGGTCAGCACTTTAACCACAGAGGATAAACACAATAAAAAGCAAGGAGGGTTTTTCAGCACCAGAATGTTTTGCTTTTTGGAAGTGACTGTAGCAAACTCAGTGTTTTTATGCAAAGTTTGGTTGGATTTTGAAGCAAGATTTTTGGTTTTCCTCAGTTATCTAAAACCGAAATTTTAAGTCAAACCCTTGCTGAGCTGAAACTCCTACATGTATGGAGTTCTGTTGAGTTTTGGTTGCTATGAAGTTGTCAGTATCATGAATTAAAATTAATATTAAATTTTATTTTCAAAATTGCTAATTTTTTTTTTACTTTTTTGTTTTAATGTTTTTAATATTAAATTTGTTTTGCTATTTAATGTTTTGGATTGTTTTAATATTTTAAAATACTTTTAATATGAAATTTGTTTTACTATTTAACATTTTGTCTTATTATTTTTAATATTAAATTTGTTTTCCTATTTAACATTTTGTTTTGTTTTAATGCTTTTAATATTAAATTTGTTTTCCTACTTAACATTTTGGTTTGTTTTAATATTTTTGTTTTCATGTTTTTAATATTAAATTTGTTTTCCTATTTAACATTTTGGTTTGTTTAAATATTTTTGTTTTCATGTTTTTAATATTAAATTTGTTTTCCTACTTAACATTTTGGTTTGTTTAAATATTTTTGTTTTAATGTTTTTAATATTAAATTCATCTTACAATTTAATATTTTGTTTTAATATTTTTGGTTTAATGTTTTTAATATTAACTTCATTTTACTATTGAATATTTTGTTTTGTTTTAATATTTTTAATATTAAATTAAAATTAATTATAAATTACTTAATTTGCATTTTTGTCTAAAAATTCAAGACCAAAGACTAACANAGAGCTGCTGACAGAACGGCTCACCAAAGGTATTCCCAAGAGTGCATGGAAAAAAAAAAAAAAAAAAAAAATCACAACAACATAAAGTCTTTTAAAGGCAACTGTAGCTGCAAAGTCCAGAAAGAAAAGCAACAGCTCTACAACATGAAATTTTATATGCTCAGAGATGTCTTAGCCTTCCAGTATCTGAAGGGGGCCTACAGGAAGGCTGGGGAGGGACTATTGACAAGGTCTTGTAATGACAGGACAAGGGGCAATGGGTTTAAACTGGCAGAGGGGAGATTTAGACTGGATGTTAGGAGGAAGTTCTTTGCAGTGAGGGTGGTGAGACACTGGCACAGGTTGCCCAGGGAGGTTGTGGCTGCTCCCTCTCTGGAGGTGTTCAAGGCCAAGTTGGATGAGGCCTTGAGTGAGCTGTACTAGTGGGAGGTGTCCCTGCCTATGGCAGGGGGTTGGAACTAGATGATCCTTGAGGTCCCTTCCAACCTTACCATTCTATGATTCTAAGATTGTGTGATTTTCAGAAGTATGTTTAGGCTCAATAAAAAAAAACAAAACACCTTCCCAAACACAGAGAGCTGCAATGAAACAGCATATTTCTCTGAGGAGATAAATACCACCTCTTCAGTTTGCAAGTTTTCTGCATTTTCTCTTCCTGGCAGCATTTCTTCTTATTTGAGGCTGTGTATATTGTAATAAATTTCAAACCAGATGTTTTCATCTGTCACGGACAAACATAGTCCTTCAAAGTCTTCCATACAGAAAGTTCAAATGAAGCCAAGGCACAAGGGGTGTGCTTGAACTTCAGGATCAATCACAACTGGTATTTGCTGAATCATTTTTTTTTTCCCAGTGGCTCTTTACCCAAGGGCTGCTTCAGTTTTATTGCAGCACACTGTGAGCTCCTTTAGAGCCAGGACATTTTGATCCTTTCTTATTTCTCTCTAGCTCTGACAAGCTCTTCAAAGGAAACGGTCTCTAACTATAATATTTATATAATAATTGGGATAATATTTATTCTAAAATAGCTCCCTGTGTTAACAGTACTCCTCTGCACCAAAAGTGATTTTATGAGATGTGATTTAGGGTGCTTTGGAAATGGATTTAACTAACCTACAAGAACAAATGCTTCATGTTGACTCAAAAAAAAAAAAACAAACCAAAAACCCAACTCTACAGGGAAATCAGATTTAAATGGTAGTCTGCATTCCTCTTCAAGCTTATTTTGCTATTGCTTCTTCATGTAAACAAAGTTAGTGCATGACAAATCTAACAGCAGTCTTAGCACTTAGGAATCTCTGTATATTCTTAAATAACCAACAACAGGACTCTCAGGTAAATTCAGTTTTAATACCTGTTTTGCCTGAGTGAGGGCAAAAATGAAGTTGAAATTGGAGGGTTCAGTACTAGATTTACCCATTCCCACTCTACTGTACTATCTGTTTTTAGGGAGAAAAATCATGAAGTGCAAAAATTGCAGTGCCAAACTGATCAGTAATGAAGGCAAGTCCACTTCATCCTGCTTTACCAGATAGTGTCTGAAGATTTCTCCAACTCCTGTTCGAGTCCCCACAGTTAAAGACATTGAGGAATCTGAACACTGTGTTCATAAACTTAACTGAAATGATTTCATTTCTTAATGGCAGTGCAAACACCAAAGAATGTTTCCTCTGTAAGTGCTCATTTTCCAATGAAGACCATCAGCCATATACAGTGGTTGTTAGTGTAAAACACACAGAGAGCTGCCTTGGCTGGTCAAGGGGGAAAAAAAAACACAACCCCAAAAAGAAACAAACAAAATGAAACCCCAAACCCCTCAGAGACAGAAAGAGCATACTGCATTTACTTCCATAAAGCGCATTTCATCCCTTGCCAGTCTCTGTAGCTTATTGTAGCAGACCTCAGAGCTCTGGTCTTAAGAATCAGGGCCCTAAGCTCTGGCCAACATCTGCTCCACAGGCACATAAACTTTTGGCTCACCTCGCTGTCCTGCGTGATCTGCACTTGCTCGCCTTGAGGCACCTGGGCTATGTGGAGATGGCCCTGTGGGATCCGCAACACAAGAGAACACCAAGGAGCATCAGAAGAAAATCATGACTCAAGGAAGAAGCTATTACCTTGGATTTAGGCATTTTAACTTACAGAAGGAAGAATGTTTATTCAGTGAAAACCATTAAAGATGTATCCATATTTGCCCATCTTTTTATGCCAAGTGTAAGCAGAGTGCCTTTGAAGAATGCTTCATTTTCATGTAAGAGGAAAGAAAATGGGCATTTGTAGTAATAAATGACATTTATTATTATTATTTCTGTACTCTGCAGACAGATTGATACACAAAGCATGGGACTGGCCTCATGTGGTAGATCAGCATTAACCTTTCAGACACAATGCAAAGTAAAGACCTCGAGAACTCAGTTCTTACAACAGATATGCCAAGGCTAACAAGAGTGATGTTTTAAAAGGCATCTGCAAGTATCCATATACCCCTGTAGAGTCACACAGATATGGCCATGTACAGCATCAGACTCAGAGAAAGGTGGGGGTTGGAAGAGACCTCTGGAGATCATGTCAGTCCAACCCCCCAGGCAAAGCAGGGTCACCCAGGAACACATGATCCAGACAGGTTTTGAAAATCTCCAGAGAAGAAGACTCCACAATCTCTCTGGCCAACCTGCTCCAGGGCTCCAGCATCCTCACAACAAAGAAGTTTCTTGTTAAGTCCAAGTGAAACCTCCTGGATTCTAGTTTCTACCTGCTGCCTCTTGCCCTATCACTAGGCACCACTGAAAAGGACCCAGCTCCATCCTCCTGAGCTCAACCCTTCAGCTCCTGCTGAGCATTGAGGAGATCCCCTCTCAGGCTACTCTCTTCCAGGCTCAACAGCCCCAAGTCTCTCAGCCTCTCCTTGTAGGAGAGATGCTCTAGTCCCCTAATCATCCTCATGACCCCCCCACTACACTCTTTCCAGCTGTTACTTGTCCCTCTTGAACTGGGGAGCCCAGAACTGATCATGCTAAAGACTGTCTCTTAAGCTGCTAGAAACTGCCACAAAGTCATTCATCTGAATACAGTTATACTGGTTTTAGGAAGTGGAGAATCTGCCCTTTGATAACATTAATACTTTGCATTGCTGCAATGTTTAATAACATTAATACTTTGTATTGCTGACCATACCCCCACCTCAGAATGGTATCAAACCTACCATCTGATCAAAACTGGGATAAGGGTGGGCAGAATTCCTTGTGCATCCTGACTAGCCCAGCAAAGTCTTTGCTGCTGTGATTTACCTGAAGGGAGATTGGATTCTAAATAACCTACTTCAGAGTTTATAAGGCTTTGTGTTCATTTTAATATGCCTGCATGAGACAGAGATTAAAGATAATCATTTGGAATTCTGTCAAAGGCTCTTCTTATTTTATAACACAAGAACAATTGCATGTGATTTTCAAAGAAACACAGATCCCTCTATTTCAAACAGTTTCATTTCCTTTGGAAGGAAACTGTCTATTTATAGGGGAAAAAACATACTGAAAGTATCACTCTGACAATAGGGGCTGTATATAAAATTACAGCACAGCCCAGTCCACATCAAGATTAGAATCACTTTCCCTCCTTAACATCCAGCTCTCAGGGTTCCCAGGAAAAAGCACTGAGCATTTAAAAGATCCATTTATAGTGTTTTCAAATAGAAGCAATCCTTTCTGTCTGAAGAAGGTTGGGGGGGAGGGAAGGTGACTTTATTCACCTCTGTATCATGCAGCATTCCAAAACCAGAATTGCTCACTCATCTTTTGCAGAGAGCCAGCTGGTCTTCAGGGACAGCCCTTCCACTTTCTTCACTAATTTGTTTCAATATTCCTTTTTAAAAAATTTTTAGACACTTTTAATGTAAATAATTGCTACCTTACTGATGACTCTTAGCCTGATCTACATGTATCATTCCCTAGTACTAAAAAAAGCAAGCCCATTTTCATCTGCTTCAGCCTAGGATCCCTCCACATGCTTGACAAATTACAACATTTAGATAGTGGTTGTGAGTTGTCACGGATTGTTTCCAGATTGTACAATCAATTTGAAGGGCAGTTGACAGGTCCAGAACTTTTAATGAAGAAACCTTTCATCACTTACATCTATAAACATAACCATTTTGCCCATTATATCCATGTATTTCTTAGCATTTTCCCTTCCATTTGTCTTTCAAGACTTGAAAAATGCTTCTCAGCCATTAATTAAATCTCACCAGAAGAGCCACAAAGTAGTTAAGAAGATATGCTCTGCAAAATGCACAGAGAACCCACAGGACAAATAAACCCACATGGAAATATTGCAAAGTTATGGCAAAAGTCAAGTGGAAATGCACCCAGTTCCTGCAGAAAGAGCACTACATCACTGGGGATGCTCTCAGCTGGCAGGAGAGAAACAGTTTTGCATGTAAATTTATTCAACTTCTCTTTAGTCCTCTTCCAAGTTTGAAGAAGTTAACTCAAAGCATTTAGGATGCAGTTCCATGAAGGAATTGCTCTCTGGGATTAGCTCCACAACTTCCAGTTGAGTCCCATATGGCATCCAGGTACATAAGAGGGAGGAGCAAAGCAACTGGGAAAAATGAAAGGGTTGGCCTGGACTTGCCAGCCCTGTCTGAATCTCACAGCTAATGGTTCCTAGCATCCCTTCCACCAAGACCTTTCTTCGCTCTTACTTTGTAACTGATCTTTTCACTTCGGAAGTGAAGTGCTCCCTACTGCACTTACTCTCCACAACTCTTATTGTTGCTGGAGTTCCTCTCAAACACTTTGATCACAAACCCCTTCCACATCCATACGCTCCCTCAAAATCCTCCTTGCTAATTAAGTTCTCCTTTTAAACAATGCTTAGAGCTCTGTCAGCTGTCTTCAGCTCTCTGCTGCACAACCTTAAATTGCTTCCCCATTTCCATCACACTCTTCCCCAGTTCTACTGTTGCTCTGGTCAACACTCAGCAGAGTCTTACAGACCTGTCTTTTTTTATGCCATTCCAAAAGCACCTGTCTGTTGTCCTTCACAGCCCCTTTCTCTTCATCATATTTCTGGGTAGCCTTACCAGATGGAACAGGTTGCCCAGGGAGGTGCTGGAGTGACCATCCTTGGAGGTGTTCAAAAAATGTGTAGACATGGTGCTGAGGGCCATGGTGGTGTAGGGCTGACAGTTGAACCTGATATTTTAGAGGGCTTTTCCAATGGAACTGTTGGAGTGGGTGCAGAGGAGGCCACGAAGATGCTCAGAGGGCCGCAGCAGCTCTGCTATGAGGACAGGCTGAGAGAGCTGAGGCTCTGCAGCCTGGAGAAGAGAAGGCTTCCAGGAGACCTTAGAGTAGCCTTCCAGTATGTGAAGGGGGCCTACAGGAAGGCTGGGGAGGGACTATTGACAAGGTCTTGCAATGACAGGACAAGGGGCAATGGGTTTAAACTGGCAGAGGGGAGATTTAGGCTGGATGTTAGGAGGAAGTTCTTTACAGGGAGGGTGGTGAGACACTGGAACAGGTTGCCCAGAGACGTTGTGGCTGCTCCCTCCTTGGAGATGTTCAAAGCCAGGTTGGCTGAGGCCTTGAGTGAGCTGTACTAGTGGGAGGTGTCCCTGCCTATGGCAGGGGGTTGGAACTAGATGATCCTTGAGGTCCCTTCCAACCTTACCATTCTATGATTCTATGATTATTCTACTTCAGACTCTTCTTTGTAATAGCATTGAGTAAAACCTTTGCAGCAGCCAGACCACTGGGTCCTACAGCTTGCATTGTAGATTCTTCTCTCTCAAGAATTCTGTATTTGTCCCTTTCCACCTGTCTCTTGCTTGGTCTCTAAGGAAAATGTGGTCACCATGCAGAATGGAGATATCTGTGGCCATGCACATGTCTTTCTGCTCTGTACTGGGACATTGCTGGGCATAGCTGAGTGCTGGCTCATGCTCAGACTTCTGGGGTGCTTCAAAACACAGCAGCAGCAAAGTTTTAATGTTACATGACTATGCATAAATGCTGCAAACTGCAAAGCCTGAAGTTTTGGAAAGCTAATGGCAGGCAGATTTTACACATTAAATTCTCCAGTTTCTACCACAAAAGGAGGAGTGTGCAGATAAAATTCACTATTTCTGAATGCAGCACGTCAGAAATGCCACACAATCCACTATTTCATTATTCCCTTCTGCTTTTTAATAAAATTTGGGTTTAAACAATCCTTGTAGTCAAACTGTGGCACAGAAGAAAGCAAGCCAAGGTAAGGTTTTTCTGAGCACACTAAAACCATACAGGAAAATAATTGTGGCTTAAAAAATGTCACTATTTGTAGCTTTCATATACATAGATGTAGCTAAATGAACACACATGTCAAGTACTCAGTTAGCAGATGTTCCAAAATGAACTGGGAATGCAGAGGGTTAGGGTTTTTTTTTAAAATGAAAACAAATAAATAAATGCATTTATGTCTTGAAAGCCACTGCTGGAACTACCTCTGAAGTGTAAATCACAGAATGGTAGGGGTTGGAAGGGACCTTCAGGGATTGTGTCCAAGCTCCCTGGTAAAGCAGGATCACCTAGGCAGGCAGGAGACTCCACAACCTCTCTCAGCAGCCTGCTCCACTGCTGTGTCACCCTACTCCAAAGAGTTGTCTCCTCATGTTGAGACAGAACCTCCTGTGTTCCAGCTTGTTCTCACTGTTCCTTGTCCTGTCACTAGGCACCACTAAAAGGAGACTGGCACCTTTATCTTGACACCCACCCCTCAGATATTTATAGATGTTGATAACATCTCCTCTCCAACTTCTCCTCTCAAGACCAGCTCCAGTCCTCTGTCTTTCTTCACAGCAGAGATGTTTGAGTCCTGTAAGTCATCCTCATAGCTCCCTGTTGGAGTCTTTCCAGCAGATCCCTGTCTCTCTTGAATTGGTGAGCCCAAAACTGGACACAGTATTGCAGGTGTGGTCTCACCAGGGCAGAGTAGAGGGAGTGGAGATCCTCTCTAGACCTGCTGGATACACTTTTCTTAATGCTCCTCAGGATGCCATTAGCCCTCTTGGCCACAAGGGCATACTGCTGGCCCTGTCACACCCTTATGGTATGTATAAGCAAACAGTCAGGTAGAGACTTGTTAATTCTACACACAGTAATGAATGTGCATTTATTTGTAATGACTGTGTGAGCAAATCCTGCAAGGAGATCTTTTCCAAATAGCTATAAACAGCTTTCCATAAGCCTTTAATGTTTATGTTCTGAAAAACATCCCTAAGTAGTGATGATAGGTCACTCCTTGAAAAATCAAAAATTCCCTTTCAACCCAAGCACAAGTTTGCAATAATCTAGATTGCTTAAATGGAATGATTTAGAAAAAGTTGAGTACATACTACTTGGACTTGTCCATCTTCTCCTATTTGGTGGATCTGAACTTGCTGAGCGTTGGCTAGTGCATAGTGAAGCGCCTGTGGTTGGTTCTGCTGGATCTCATTAGAAGCTGACACTGAACTCTGTGAACCCTCTGCAAAAGAGAGAAAAATCCAACTTTATTATAGGAGTAAATCTCATGCTAGTGGCTGTGTAACAAGCTGTGCCTAAGCACCCTGGAAAACAATGCAGTCAGTAAACAGATGCAGATCATTTGCACATTAATATCCCTACACATTGCTCACCTGCGGCTTTGTTCCCAATTCCAAAGCAGTCCCAGAGGCTGTTTTGTCTCTGAGAAAGCATACACTTAAAATTTTGAATCTGGATTAATGTCTCTGCAGCTGTAAAAGTCACATCACAGCAAACCCACATTCGCTTCCTAAGAGGTTCAACACTTTCTTTGTGCACCTGTGTACCTCAGATTATCACCATCACCGCCATGAGGATGTATTTCAAACCCCACCCTGGAAACTGAAACTCTCACATCAATCTTGCAATGCCAGGACAAGGGGCAATGGGTTTAAACTGACAGAGGGGAGATTTAGACTGGATATTATCAGGAAGTTCTTTCCAGTGAGGGTGGTGAGGCACTGGCACAGGTTGCCCAGGGAGGTTGTGGTTGGTCCCTCCCTGGAGGTGTTCAAGGCCAGGTTGGACAAAGCCTTGAATAACCTGTACTAGTGGGAGGTGTCCCTGCCTATGGCAGGAGGTTGGACCTAGATGATCCTTGAGGTCCCTTCCAACCTTACCATTCTATGATTCTAATCAAGAACATCTCTCAATTGTTTTTCAAGATCCATCATCTCTAATTCTGGCTGATATAAGAGCCTGGAATTACCTTTTTTTAAACCTCAAAACAATGGGCAGATTGATTGATTTAAATGAATTTAAACAGCACCTCACACTGCAAAGTCAGGCTTCCTGAAATTGCCCCTAATGGACAGGAAAACATTTGGGGGTTTATCTTCACATTACAGTGACAGTCACCAGATAAATCACTGGATGACCTCAAGAAGACAACCAGTAGTAGGAGACATTGCACAGATTCATTTCTATGGTTCATAGCTGCAGGGAAAGGATTCTTGCAAATTTAAAAGGCAAGTAAAAGTAACTCTTTTTATTTATTTTAGTATAAATACATTCTGGGGTTTGTTGGGGTTTTCTGAAACAGAGTATTTTTGAGCATTTCAGGTCAGAGAACCATTCGAGTTTGAAAAGGCCTCTAAGATAATGAAGTCTAACTGTCAGCCCAACACTACCATGCCATCTAAATCATGTCTAAAACTATGACTAAATTAAGTCTGTCCTGAAACTGATATCACATATCAGAGCTATGGAGCAGGCTGCCCAAAGAGGTTGTGGAGTCTCCTCTGGAGACTTTCAAAACCAACCTGGGTGTATGTTCCTGTGCAGCCTGCCCTCAGTGACCCTGCTTTGGCAGGGAGATTGGACTGAGAGAGGTTGGAAGAGACCTCTCAAGATCTCTCAGTCCAATCTCCCTACATTCTGTGCTTCTGTGGGTCTCCCTACAGATGAAGGCATCTCTAGCAGGTAAATATAGCACTGAATACCACATATTCTTTTAGGAATCAGAGAAAAAAAAAACCTGGAGCTATTGATCAACAACACTTTTACAGACCATCTGACAAGCTCAAGTATGCACTGCTAGGAAAAACCTTGAAGTGTCCCAATATCATACTACCATCATAAAAAGATTCAGCATCAGACCTAGATTTCTTCCTTTTTGAGGCATCTTGGAGATCAAGACTATCATAAAGGGCTTTTAGAATAATGTATTTTTAGTGTTAGAAGAAACACTTTATACACACAGTATTGCTGTAAACAGTTTTACTTTTTTTCTTTTCTTATGCCACAAAAATTCACTGAATGAAATCTCTGAAGCACTGTTCTACAGTCTTTGTCTGAATTATTTAGTGCTCTGATGAGGACTTTGATGCTACAAGGTACTATAAATCACATTAACATCTACCATAGAGTAACTTTCAATGCCAGAGGCCTTTCAAGCTGTCCAAGTACTGGAAACCAGCAGACAGAGAGGTGACTCTGCCACTTTGCTGCAAGACATAACCTGAAGTCCTGTGCCCAGCTCTGGGGCCCTCCATACAGGAAGGACATGGACCTGACAGAGCAGGCCCAGAGGAGAGCCAGGGAGTGAGAACACCTCTGCTAGGAGAACAGGCTGAGAGAGCTGGAGCTGTTCATTCTGGAGAAGAGAAGGCTCTGGGGACACCTAGCAACAAATTCCAGTACCTGAAGGGGGTTTACAAGAAGACAGGAGAGGGACTGTTTACAAAAGCATGTGGAGATAAGATGAGGGACAATGGCTTCAGACTAGAATCACAGAATGGGAAGGTTGGAAGGGACCTCAAGGATCATCTAGTTCCAACCCCCTGCCATAGGCAGGGACACCTCCCACTAGCACAGCTCACTCAAGCCCTCTTCCAACCTGGCCTTCAACACCTCCAGGGAGGGAGCAGCCACAACCTCCCTGGCCAACCTGTGTCAGTGTCTCACCACCCTCACTGCAAAGAACTTCCTCCTAACATCCAGTTTCAATCTCCCCTCTGCCAGTTTAAACCCATTGCCCCTTGTCCTGTCATTACAAGACCTTGCCAATAGTCCCTCCCCAGCCTTCCTGTAGGCCCCATTCAGATTCTGGAAGGATACTATAAGGTCTCCTGTAGATCATTTCCTCACAAGATTTTCTCTGTTGCTTAAAGAAGCACTCAGTAAGCTTCATCTTGCTCTGAGATGACTGATGACTGATGTATTCTTGGATTTTAAATGCTGGTTGGGGTTTTTCTGAACCAATATAGCAGGAAGCCATGTTTCATGCTAATGGCTCAATACCCCTAATTAATACTCTTGAGATTTATACTGAAAAGAGAATGTTAGTTTTGCAAGAATTAACTTTATCCGCTCATACAAATATTTTAATGGAAATGGTCTTTAATAAAATCAGCCATGTGGGTTTTTTTTTTTTCATCCTGTCTGCAGATGTTTGTGTAAGAAGATAATTTTGAGGTTAACATCTAAACATGGGAACTGGCAGCAAACTCAAACCCACCAAGCTAGTATTTACTTATTTGCTGAAAAGTTTAGTTGCTTAACATGCAACTAGGCAACTCTAATGATGCTCAGGATCTGCAAAAGCAGAACCAAAACCAGCACACTTGTGTAGAAACTAAGCAAAACACAAAGCTGTGTTCTAGAATGGTAGTGTCACAGACTGCACTGGGTTGAGGGGACCTCTAGTTCAACCCCCTGTCAGTAAGCAGGGACATCCCCAATTACAGATTCACAGACAGCGCAGAGTTGGAAGGGACCCTCAAAGGTCATCTTGTCCAATCTCCCTGCAATGAGCAGGGACACCTCTAACTAGAACAAGCTGCCCAACAGCCACACAGAGTCCAGTTCTGAATGTCTCCAGGGACGGGGTATCAACCACATCCCTAGGAAACCAAATCCAGTGGTTTGGATCAGGTTGCTCAGAGTCTCATCAAGCCTGACCTTGAGCGTCTCTTGCAGCTACTAGACATACTTAATAACTAATACCATAACTAATACTGAATAATTTGACTAGTAGGCAACTCCAGAATCATGGAATCATAGAATGGTTTGTGTTGGAAGGAACCTTAGAGATCACCTAGTTCCAACCCTTCTGCCATGGGCAGGGACATCTCCTGCTAGACCAGGTTGCTTAAGGCCCCATCCAACCTGGCTTTGAGTATTTATGTCTTTCTGTTGCCTACTGTGAAATTCCAGCATCTCCTGCACTGGAAGTTTGATGTGCAAAATTCTGGATGGGATTAAGAAGTCTTTTAGGGTCCTTTTCAACCTAAGTTGGAATGTTCTCTGTGATTCTGTGTAAAACACAACAGGTTTTTATAATGAGTATTAATTTTCCAAGTTAAGCAATAATGAATGAAATCTCTGAAGCACTGTTCTACAGTCTTTGTCTGAATTATTTAGTGCTCTGATGAGGACTTTGATGCTACAAGGTACTATAAATCACATTAACATCTACCATAGAGTAACTTTCAATGCCAGAGGCCTTTCAAGCTGTCCAAGTACTGGAAACCAGCAGACAGAGAGGTGACTCTGCCACTTTGCTGCAAGACATAACCTGAAGTCCTGTGCCCAGCTCTGGGGCCCTCCATACAGGAAGGACAGGAGTATCAGAGACAGACAGGACAAGACAGAGAGACAGACAAGACAGACAGAGAGACAGACAAGACAGACAGAGAGACAGACAAGACAGACAGAGAGACAGACAAGACAGACAGAGAGACAGACAAGACAGACAGAGAGACAGACAAGACAGACAGTATGCACAGATCAAAATACATTTCCAACTGTGGAGCCCCATAGCCTTTCTTCGTAAAGCACCTTTTGCTTCACAGATTGTTCAAGAGAATTCATCATTTCAGCAGAATTTCTGACACTTCTCAAATGTGGGAACAGGACTCACAGCCTGAATGCAATCCTACTGTACATCTCATGCTCACTTATAAATAGATCTCAGTTTGGTTTTGCTGCAAGAGCCACAGTTGGGTTTTGGGGTTAGGTTTTTTTCTTTTTATGGTTAGATTTTCGTGCCTTTTTTTTTTTTTCCTTAGGAAGAAAGAAGAGAGAAGATTCAAAAGTGTCTAAAAACAAAACATCCTTTCTAAGTATTGTTTTTCCTCCTCTAAACCTCTGACCAGACAAAAGTAGTATTTATTCATTTTTAAACATGCCCCATTAAAAACAAACACAAACATGAATAGCACACAGCTTGACTAGAGGATGTGTCAGCAGTTATAAATCACTCTCATGTAAACTATTGAGCCTCACATTTACAACTTTGATATATTAGAGAATCCCTGGCAGCTGAGCCCTGCTTTGAAATTTTCCACTGTACTGGTTACAAAGGGGTACTTTGACAGGAACTGAAGAGCTCATGCAGTGATACTACAGAACACATTATCCATGGCATTCCCAAAGCACCCTCTACTCGATGGAATACCTTTGGAGTCACTCACAGAATGGAAGATGCTGCACAGACCATTCCAGTTGTGACAGAGGGAGGGGAAAAAACCCTGACTGCTGAAAAATTCCTTCCTCCCACGTTGAGATTGGATCTTTTAGGTTTTGTTTACTGCACAACTCAAAGAAAATTCAGCCGATGTGAGTCTGTCTTCTCAGATGAAGATTCAAGAGTTGGCAGGATCACCCCCACTGAAGCAGTTCTGTCACACTTCTGAGAGTTAATCTTCCTCAGATATGGCCAAGCAAGATCAGATTTGCCAGACAAATGCAATTTGTGACTGTTTCAAGAATGTGTGTCATTAATTCTCAGCTAAGATCAGTTTTTAAACTCCTCACTTCAAAGGCAAAACCTTTGGCATTTTCTAATTCTTTCATATTCCACTTTAGATTTATCAGTTGAGCATCTGGCTTCTTGTTTGGGAAGGAAATGTGGAGGGTGCAGATTCTGTAGCAGAGAGGTTTCATGTTTACTCTCTTTATGGGGTGTGATTCAAACTTGTTTTCTTAGTCTATGGCTCTCCAAGCTCACACCTCTGCTTACAAACCAGGATGGATTTTCACGCTTCCTCCACATGTAGTCCTAACAAGGAAAGGTTAATGGGCAGATGCAGCAAAGCAGTTCTCAAAACCCAAAAGAGCAGGAAAAACACCATGACTGAACAATTACTAGAAATAAAACTGTAAACCATTATCTCAACCTGACTCATCCACTGCTCAATGCCTCCCATTTTGCAGAGCAGCTTTGAAGATTTGGCTGTACGACCATTTTTCTATGTGACATCTCGGCAGAGGCTGAGCACTTCAACCTAAATCTACACAGAAATCCCAAAGTCATAGAACTAATTAAAAATTCCAACATGGAAAAATGTGATAACAGCTTTAACAATCTTAAGAGAAATTAAAAGAAAAGGAGATGGCACTCTTCAATTAATCCTCCTCCCCCAAACCTCATTTCCTCCCGCCTGCCCTCCACAGACTGCTAACGTCTTTAAAAAGAATCTCTAGCTGAATTATCATGGCAGCCACGTGTGCAATCCTTGTCAGATACACAGAGGCAAACACACAGCAGGGCCAAACTGTTGGCTCTGAGCAAAGCAGAGCCAACCACTGCAATTAATACCTTGGTTCCAACAAAAGACAATGGCTCCAAACAGAAGAGTCAGAGGAAATCACAGGATCATGGAAGCACTTTGGTTGGAAAAGACCTTTCAGATCATCACATGCAACAACTACCTAACTCCACCAAGTCCTTGTTGAACCATGTCCCTCAGCACCACATCTCTGTCTTTTAAACACCTCCAGGGATGTGGAGATTCAACCACCTCCTTGGGCAGCCTGTTCCAGCATTTGAGAACCCTTTCAGTGAAGAAGTTTCTTCTAATATCCAGCCTAAACCTGCCATGGGGGAACTAGAGGCCATTTCCTCTTGTTTTATTGCTTGTACCTTGTGAGAAGAGATCAACTCCCACCTGGCTCCAACCTCCATTCAGGGGGTTGCAGAGAGCCAGAAGGTCTCCCCTCAGTCTCCTTTTTCCAGGCAGAACAACTCCAGCTCCCTCAAACTGCTCCTTGCAACACCTGTGCTCTAGACATTTGTTCTGCTTTGAGGCTAACTGGACTATTTCAATGGACAAAATTATATTATAGGCTGTGAAAAGGAAACAATGGTGATGTCCACTTCATTCATAGGTAGATAAGACTAGAACACAAAACAAAGGTAAGACACTTGGGCTTGCAGACACTCTTGGGCTGTCTAGCAGCTTCTTGCCTTCTCCTCTCTGCCGAGTAACCTCACTAACCACTTTCCTTCNCACGTAAGGCAAACCTTGGGGTAAGGTACAGGGGTGGGGAGAAGGTGGAAGGGTGGTTGGGAGCCCCTCCTGGGGTCTCTGATTTCTGGGAGGGGAGTTGTGTTTCTGTATTCCCTTTAACTTGTCTATTTCTGTAACTATTCCTGTCTATAGTGTATATCTCTGCTTGTACATTGTGCTGAGCTGTAAATAGAGCTTCAGTCCTTAACTTCCAGCCAGCTGAGTTCTAGTCTGGGTGCTTTTACAAAGTGTGTGGGGAGCCGGGAACTCCTCAACCATCACAACCATTCACCAACATTGCTTCCCTTCTTAGGACCTGCTCCAGCACCTAATGCCTGCTCCAGCACCTAATGCCCTTCACAGAGCGAGAGGCCTGAAACTCAAACCAGTATCTGAGGTGTGGCCTCACCAGTGCTGATTACAGGGAGACAATCCCTGCCTTAGTCCTGCTGATCATCCTGCTCCTGATCCAAGCCAGGATGCCTCTGGCCTTCTTGGCCACCTGGGCACACACTGACTCCTATTCAGCCACTGTCACTCCATGCTTCCAGGTATTTCTCTGATGGGCAGCTATATGGAAATACAGGCAATAAGGAGCATCAACTTCTGCCTGAATACAGCAGCCTGCCACAACAACTTCATGCAGCCCATAAATCTTGTGGCTACCGTAAAGCCAATTAAATGAGAACGATCTCAATTAATATCTTCGGAAGTGAAGGACAGAGAAAAGATATTCTCTCATCTTCTCCTACCACCGTCCTTAGACATGTTTTTGTCTGCAGATTAGTTCCTCTTGAGCTCTTAACACTTGAACACTATCTCAGAATTTCAATGCCAAACCCTTGTAAGGCTATGTAAGGACAATGGGCTCAGCCTCCTGCTTTTCTGCCTCTTTGCATTGCTAATTTTTCCATATGATAAACACAGCAGAGAGGAAATCTGTTATCTGTTTATGCTACAGAAACTTGTAGGCACAACAAGCAGAAAAAACTTCCAAGTTTTGACATGTCCAGCAAGTACATAAGAATGAGACTCAAGAACAACAATCTGCTGTGGATGTAAATAGTTCAGAATTAGGCATGCAGTAACTCATAAACCCCCACAAAATTACAGAGTATGTAAGATTGGAAGTGACTTCTGGAGGTTATCTAGTTAAATGTCTGCCTCAAAGTATGGGCAAACACAACTGGTTGCTTCAGATTAGTGTATACGTGGATTTTGACTGCCTCCAAGGATGGAGATATGGCACTTTGGGATGTGGTTTAATGGTCATGGTCATCACAGTATCACCAAGGTTGGAAGAGACCTCAAAGATCATCAAGTCCAACCCATCACCACAGACCTCAAGACTAGACCATGGCACCAAGTGCCACATCCAAACCCACCTTGAACACCTCCAGGGACGCTGACTCCACCACCTCCTTGGGCAGCCCATTCCAGTAGCCAATGACTCTCTCAGTGAAGAACTTTCTCCTCACCTCCAGCCTAAACTTCCCCTGGCACAGCTTCAGACTGTGTCCTCTTGTTCTGCTGCTGCTTGCCTGAGAGAAGAAGGTAACCTCCCCCTGGCTACAACCACTCTTCAGGTAGTGGTAGACAGCAAGAAGGTCCCCCCTGAGCCTCCTCTTCTCCAGGCTAACCAATCCCAGCTCCCTCAGCCTCTCCTCATAGGGCTGTGCTCCAGGCCTCTCCCCAGCCTCGTTGCCCTTCTCTGGACAAGCTCAAGCATCTCAATGTCCTTCTTAAATTGAGGGGCTCAAAAGTGGACACAGGACTCAAGGTGTGGCCTAAGCAGTGCAGATTACAGGGGGAGAATGACCTCCCTGCTCCTGCTGGCAAATCTTAGGTTGATGGGTGGACTCAATGATATCAGAGGTCTTTTCCAACCAAAACATGATTCTATGACAGCACCTCCACAGCTTCTCCAGGCAGCCTATTACTGTGTCCAACCATCTTTAAGATTCCTCAGAGCCAGAGAAATCAGTCAGGTCACAGACAGGCAAGTTTCAGGCTATTTATTTCTTTTTAAATTAAACAAATTAATTACTGCTAAAAAGCAGCTCTGAAAAAACAAGTCCCCTGTTGCACAGGTTGATTTGAACAAGGGAGAGACAATGTAGACTCTCACAACAGGGGAGGATGGCCAGCAGGGCAGGCAGCATGCTGATTTGAGTTTGTTTCAGCACTAACAAAAACATTATTTTTAATGATCATAGAATCACAGAACGGCTCAGGTTGGAAGGGACCTCAGAGCTCATCTACTCCAATACCCCTGCCACAGGCAGGAATGCCTCTCAACTAGACTCAGCTACTCAAGGCCTCATCCCACCTGGCCTTCAACACCTCCAGGGAGGAGGCATCCACAGCCTCCCTTGGCAACCTATTCCAGAGTCTCACCACCCTTGCACTTGAACTTCTTGCTAAGATCCCGTCTAACCCTACTCTCCCTTATCTTAAAAACCATTCCCTCTTGTCCTGTCACTGGACACCCTTACCAAAAGTGTCTCTCCAGCCTTCCTGTAGGATCCCTTCAGGTCCTGGAAGGTAGCTCTGAGGTGTGTCCCACCAAAGTATTCTGTTCTTCTAGGCTGAACAACCCCAGCTCCCTCAGCCTATCCTTGTTCCAACAACTGTGTCTTTCTTCTGATGGGGGACACCAGAACTGGATGCAGTATTTGAGGTGGGGTCTCAAAAGAGAATAGTAAAGGGGCAGAATGACCTCTCTTGCCATGCTGGCCACATACAGATATTTTAACATCTAAGGATGCTGCCCCTGTGCAGCACTTGCAGAAAGTGCCAACAAATTTGTGCTGATTATTATACTACACCATAACAAAGCTATCTTGCTTGTATCAGCCCCTAGAGACAGCTGATGAACAATATTACTTCAAACCAATCAAACACAGCACTTTGAGTCTTTTTTTGTTGTTGCTGTACCTCTTGGTCACAGTTTTCCTATGAAATAGTACAAATCACAAGCTCAGAAGTGGAAAAAACCTTACCAGAGTCTGGAAAAAGTTCCTACAGGGAACGTGGTGTTCGTTCAGTCACGTTCAGGACACTGAAATCATATTTAAACCTCTTAATGATGTTTTCAGAGCAGCTCAGCTGCACAGCAGACATTGGGATACTATTTGTCTACTCAAGGCATCTGATGATGGCAACAGTGCATCTTAAAGAGAATCATAGAACCAGTCAGGGCTGGAAGGGACCACAAGGATCATCTAGTTCCAACCCCCCTGCCATGGGCAGGGAAACCTCACACTAGATCAGGCTGGTCAGAGCCTCATCCAGCCTGGTCTTAAACACCTCCAGGAATGGGGCTTTGACCACCTCCCTGAGCAACACATTCCAGGGTCTCAACCTCATGGTGAAGAATTTCTTCCTAACACCCAGTCTGAATCTACCCATTTCTAGCTTTGTTCCATTCCTCCCAGTCCTGTCGTGACCTGACACCCTAAAGAGTCTCTGCCCAGCTTTCTTGTAGCCCCCTTAAGATCCTGAAAGGCCACAATAAGGTCCCCTGGGAGCCTTCTCCTCTCCAGACTGAAGAGCCCCAACTCCCTCAGTCTCTCCTTATAGGAGAGGTGCTCCAGCCCTCTGATCATCCTCGTAGGCCTTCTCTGGACACCTTCCAGCACATCCATATCCCTCTTGTAATAGGGGCTCCAGAACTGGATGCATTATTCCAGGTGGGATCTCACCAGTGCAGAGCAGAGGGGGAGGATCACTTCCCTAGACCTGCTGGCCACACTCCTCTTGCTGCAGCCCAGGATCTGGTTTGCTTTCTGGGCTGCAAGAGCACACTGATGGCTCATATTGAGCTTGTCCACCAGTACCCCCAAGTCCCTCTCCTCAGGGCTGCTCTCAAGCCAGTCACTGCCCAGCCTATATTGCTGGTTGGGATTGCCTCGACCCAGATGCAGGACCTTGCAGTTGGTCTTGTTGAACTTCCTGAAAGAAGAGTTTCCTGAAAGCTACAGAAATGCAGAATAGAATGTAGAACAGTTTTGGTTGGAAAAGATCTTTAAGATTGTCAAGTCCAACCATCAACCCAACATCACTATGCCCCCCAAGTGCCATGTCTACATGCTTTCTGAACTCCTCCAGGGGTAGAGACTCCACTGCTTCCCTGGGCAGCTTGTTCCAATGTCTGACCAGTCTTTCAGTAAAAACAATGTTCCTCATATCCCATCTAAACCTCCCATGGTGCAACCTGAGGCCATTCCTTCTTGTCCTATTGCTAGCTACTCGGGAGGAGAGACAATACACACCTAGAATAGCTTCTAGGGCAAGCCCTAAAATGTCCTTAGGAAATCATCATCATTTAGCTCAGAGTCAGTGGTAGCTCAGAGTCAGTGGGTTTAGGCACTTCCACTAACTGCTTAGGTTTCTAATACTTAACCTGCTAACAGAGCTGAGTGCATGTGTAAATTTTTTCCCCTTGTGCAAAATCTGCAAAGCTTGTTTAGATGTTGAATGAAACATTTGTGACATCAGTGTTTTACCTAAACCTTCACTTCCCTTCCCTTAAGGTGTTCAGTGGCCTCACCGCTCTCACAGCCACACTTTACTAAATTCCCTGATCAAAGTGAGTAATTACAGCATCCTGGAACACAACTTACACAGCCTCATGCTGAGGGAGTGGTGCCAAAGCCAGAGCTCAGAACAGTCCAGAGGAGCTTACACAAAAAGCTGCTCTGCTTCTCCCTACACCTGTAACAGCACAGTCACACTACAGTAGCCATTCACAACCTTTCCAGAGGTTTTTCTTTCTATCTTTTGTAAGCAGCAGCTGTGACACCCAACAGTTAAGCAACCTGAATGCCTGTTGTGTATGAACTGACACAGAGCAACACCTGACACCAAACCCAGGTATTGTCCTGAACAGAGCTGGGTGGAAAGCTGACAGAAAGCACCCAAAAGCTGACCTTACCAGCTCTAACAAACAATAGTGGGGAAAACAGTTCCTCAGGTAGCTTAATTGCTGTCCATTCAGGGCTCACCTTAAATTGCTCCCCTGCAACAAATGCTGCCATAAAAACTGTCTGGGTTCATATGTAACACTTTACAAAGCCATATTTGACAGCTCTGTTGTCATAACTGTGAAATACAGACCTCTTTTACTTCAGAGCTGTGAAATATTACTTCTCTTTCCTGCTAGCTGGCAGTAGGGATCCCACCACATCCACTATAGAGTGTGCATAATAAGGAACAGATGCCGGTGAATTATGATGCTGTAATTCCACTGAGGGCTTCCAGAGATGTCAAACCACAAAGGCAAAGTCTGAGCACTTCATGAAGTTACCTGAAGAGAGCTGTGGAATTAGAGCCCCACCATGCAAAAGTTACCTTTTAAACATGTGTGAATCTACTTCTTTTTATTCCTTGCATCTTCTCTTTCTTTTCCCTATATTGTCCATCAGCCTTTCAATCCACTCTCCTGTTTTTCCTCATAGTTCCTCCTCTCTCTCTCTCTTGGTAAAACATCACTCCCACCTGAATTTGGGGTGGAAATGAGATTTTCAAAGGACCACCTGATTCAGAGAAGTGGTCTGGTTTCTTCAGAGCTATTTCACAGCGGGTGTGAACACAGCAGTGAATTCATCTGACATCTTTACAGCCTCTCAGAAAATGATGCCAATGACACCCTGAGCAAAAGCAGTGTTTTGGAGAAGATTAACAAAAGGCTCTGAATCCAGGGGAACATTTTCATATACCGTTACCAAAAGCAGCTGTCAGTGTTACTGCTGGTTCTCTATGCTTTTGGCTGCACAGCCTGTACAGCCCTGCCAATGACATGCCAAAATGCCTCTGCTGACCTTCCTTGTCTTCAGGACTGTGATGGTTTGGGAGTTCCCCATCCCCCCACACTTTGTAAAATCACCCAGACTAGACTCAGCTGGCTGGAAGTTAAGGACTGAAGCTCTATTTACAGCTCAGCACAATGTACAAGCAGAGATACACACTATAGAAAGGAATAGTTACAGAAATACACAAGCTAAAGGGAATACAGAAACACAACTCCCCTGCCAGAAATCAGAGTCCCCAGGAGGGGCTCCCAACCACCCTTCCACCTTACCCCAAGGTTTGCCTTACACACAAGGTGAGTTTGGAGGATCAGCCAGGGGAGTTAGAAGGAAAGTGGTTAGTGAGGTTACTCGGCAGAGAGGAGAAGGCAAGAAGGTGCTAGACAGCCCAAGAGTGCAAGTCCAAAACTCTTATCTTTGTTTTGTATTCTTAGTCTTAAACATCTCAGCAAGCCTATGAGTGAAGCAGACATCACCACTGTTTTCCTTTCACAGCCTATAATATAATTTTCTCTATTAAAATATTCCAATTAGCCTCAAACCAGCACAAGGACAAAAGAAAACTTTATAAGGACACATGGCCACCTCTCTGCTGCCTAGGGGACTTGAGACAGGAGATGACCTGTACAGTGGGAGACCCAGGTAGAACAAAAACTACTGAGATCTGAATGTTGATATAACAAAGGTTGCCAGCTCAGCTAATTGAGCACAACCCTGGGTGCACAACCCCAAAACACCAAGGTGGCTCCTGCAGAGCTAGCTCTTGAGCATCTGCACCATGCTACTCCCACCTGCTCAGCCAGCACACTGCTGAAACTTCAATTCAAGGGGGTTTGTACCCATGGAACAATCTGCTCTCATATCAGGTTAGTGGAGGAGAGGGAGAAGAAATAATTGAGTTTTCAGCTTAACCACAACAAAAAAACCCACTAAAACCTGTCATCTTATGGCCCTCTGAAGTCAAGAATTCAATGGTCTCTTTAAATCCCCAAACTGGGAGATTAAAGATTAATATTTTTTAATAATAATTTTCAGCAACAGTCCAGGAGCACAGTCTAATGAGCACAGTCATAATATCCACTTACTCTTGCCTCTTTATTCTAAAATACTGATTGCTAAGAGACTGAAAAAAAAAATCCCATCAACATCTATGGCTTATGGTTATTATTACATTGATTAGTTGTTTTAATTTGAGAATTTTGGATATGATTCCCAGTTCCAGTACATAAAATTTTCCATTGAAAGCAGGCTTTGGCCTTCATTGCATGAGATACAGTGGTTAGTGTTAACATGCAACCAAAAATTTTATGCAGGCAAATAAACTCACTTCCTTTCCTTTGGGCTCACTTCCAAACCCCTGGTTTTAATATATGATGTACAAATGTCCCATAACACTGCTTTATATTAAAAACCTGAGCCAGAAATGTCTTTGGAGAACACTTCTTAGGTCAGGATTTTTCATTTGTTATTATTATTCACGCCTACATACCTATATGGAAATACAGAATCACCTACAACTATTTAATTTCTTCAGAGGAAAATACTTCAGGAACAAAATTTAGCACATCCTACTAAATGGTGTGAACACACTGAGAAAGATTTATCCACTTCACTCCCCTTACCAGCATCAGACCTTCTACTCAAGAAGTGGAACAGAGTAAATAAAACCATAAGATAGCACAAGGTTGCACGTGTTGAACTTCTTCACTTAGCACATGGGGATGGACATTCTTGAGCATCTTGGTGAAGTGAGATAACATCAAATCAACAAAGCCAACCTCTCTCACAATGGAATATTCTACGCTTTCATTTTTGGCAAATCTGGGTTTTACTATCCAGCTTAGAGATGGATTCCCTTTTCCCTCTTCAGTTTGTGAGGAAACACACACATCTCACCTTATCTCACCTTACTCATGCACAGCAACCAGGAACAGAATCATAGAATCGTAAGGTTGGAAGGGACCTCAAGGATCATCTAGTTCCAACCCCCTGCCATAGGCAGGGACACCTCCCACTAGTACAGTTCACTCAAGACCTCCTCCAACCTGGCCTTGAACACCTCCAGGGAGGGAGTAGCCACAACCTCCCTGGGCAACCTGTTCCAGTGCCTCACCACCCTCACTGGAAAGAGCTTCCTCCTAACAGAATGTCACTGCAATTTGTAGATGAAACAGGATTAGAAGCTCTTTCCACCTGGGGTCTACTTTGGTATGAGCCCTATGAGGCTGTGAAGGACTCTGAATGTACCAGGAGGTGGTTGGCTTGCACGGAAGGCCCATGATGGTTCAACTACAAACAGTTGGCTTCACTTACTACAGGCATACACAGCTTGAGCAGCACTGCAGACATGCATACGCTGTAGCAGAGGGGTCTCTTTGCCAAGGACAAATGGTACTTCAGAAAAAATACACAAGACTAACATAAAATCCACTCCAAAAATTCACTTGTGAGAGATGTGGGTTGCTCTGTGTACCTTTCTTACACAAAAATACGCTCATGGGTACTACCTGCATCTGTTGTAAATACAACTGAATATCAAAATACTGTACAAGTACACCAAAAAAAGAAATGACTTTATGACTGTCAGCTTCCATTTATCTTGGGATTTGTTTGGTTTTTTTTTTTACCTGAACCACTGTAAGAGGATGAGGAAGGTGTTCGCCGTGAGAAGCTTTTCACAGCAAGACTCTGCCCTCGCTGTTTCCGCCTCCAGGCTGTCCTGCATTTGGAGTCTATGCTCTGCTTGATGCGGTACCAGTCAGATTCTGTGATTCCAAATTTGTAAAACAGGTGACCTGTAATTAGAGAGAAACACAAAGGAAGGTGGGAAAAACTGGCATAAATTCCATATCTTCAGGAAAATGCAGACATGACAAAAGCTGTCACACACACGAGGGAAACAAAGCAGCTCTGAACATTTTAGGAGTGTCTTCATGCTTGACACTGGCTGAAGGAGCAAAGGAGTCTGAGGAGAGACCTTCTGGTTCTGTACAACACCCTGAAAGGAGGTTACAGACAGGTGGGTGTTGATCTCTTCTATCAAGGAATAAGCAATGACATCAAACAGTTTAAAGCTCCTGCATTTTAGGTTAGGCATGAAAAAAAACTGAAAGGGTTCTCAAGCACTGGAACAGGCTGCCTAGAGAGACAGTCAAATACCCATCCCTGGAGATGTTTAAAAGCTGAAGAGATGGGCACTAATTGTAGTACAGGAAGTTCCACTTAAACATGAAGAGAAAATTCTTTGCTGTGAGGATGCTGCAGCCCTGGAGCAGGCTGCCTGGAGTGGTTGTGGAGTCTCCTCTGGAGAGACACCAAACCCATTTGGACACTGCAATCTTAGAATCATAGAATGGTAAGATTGGAAGGGACCTCAAGGATCATCTAGTTCCAACACCCTGCCATAGGCAGGGACACCTCCCACTAGTACAGCTCACTCAAGGCCTCATCCAACCTGGCCTTGAACACCTCCAGGGAGGGAGCATCCACGACCTCCCTAGGCAACCTGTTCCAGTGCCTCACCACCCTCACTGTAAAGAACTTCCTCCTAACATCTACTCTCAATCTCCCCTCTACCAGTTTAAGCCCATTGCCCCTTGTCCTGCCATTGCAGGACATTGTAAATAGTCCTTCCCCAGCCTTCCTGTAGGTCCCCTTCAGATACTGGAAGGCTACTATCAGGTCCCCTCGAAGCCTTCTCTTCTCCAGGCTGAAGAGCCCCAACTCCCTCAGCCTGTCCTCATAGGAGAGCTGCTCCAGCCCTCTGATCATCTTTGTGGCCCTCCTCTGGACCCGCTCCAACACTTCCACGTCCTTCCTGTGCTGAGGGCTCCAGAACTGCACACAGTACTCCAGGTGGGGTCTGACAAGAGCAGAGTAAAGTAAAATCTTGGGCAACCTGCTGTGGGTGACCCTGCTTTAGAGGCAGGTTGGTTGGCCTAGACCATCTCCAGAGGTCCTTTTTAACTCCACCAGGTTGGGATTCTGTGAGGCTACACAATGGAACCTACCAAAAGAAAAAAAAAAAAAAAAA
>VWZE01021954.1:22871-49159 GCA_013396675.1 Eubucco bourcierii | reverse complement strand
AAAAAAAAAAAAAAAAAAAAAAGCACCAAACAAACCACCACCAAAACAATTCTTTTTCTTAATCTCAATTCAAAATTCATCAGAGTCCAGTAAAAAAGCAATACAGAACTCAGAACCAGAATGTTCTGAAAACATTACTACTGGTATTGAGTCATTTCAAGAGCTACATTCTGCGTTTTCTGGCACTCGGTGCTAAGTTGCCAAACTGTTACACAAGCATAACCCTGAGTCGAGAGCTGAGCATCTTGAAACAAAGCTCCTACAGATTGAGTCCTGCTGCCAACTCAAACCAGGTTCATTATCCTGTGCAACCTCTGCCCCCTGAAAGATTAAACCCAGTTACACAAGCAACAGAAGGAGCATTTCAGGTATGACAAGAAATACTTCTTTCAATATCTGGACTGATAGCTTTAAATCACGAAGGAAACACATTGTGCACTGTCAGATGTTTCCAATGGTTTCCTCTTATTGCTACATCCTTCAACCATTTCATTCCAAGTTTCAGAGTGGTTGATATTTTACTTAAAGCATCAACAGTTGAGAGCCTTTGACTGTTTGTTGAGAGAAACTTATAATCCTCCTGGCTACAGAAAAAAAGTACTTGAGAAATTAAACCCAAAGCTTCACACCCTGTGAATTAAAACAGAACTATCTGAACGTTCGACGTTCTCTAAAACCTCAGCACTTCTCAGCTTTCCAGATTTAGATGTGCAATACTACAGTCAAAAAAACAATCCAAAGCTGTAAATGCTTCCTCTCAACATGACTATGCTTTAAGGATCTCTTATTTTCCTTTTGGGATCAGTTGCTTTCCATACCCTGCAAAGTAAGATAATCTCTTCGACCTACTGGGCTTTCAATCCTACTCTCAAATAGGATCCTGGGAATCACTTGCCTAAGCTGTTATATAGTCCACCAACAAGATGCAGTCTGCTCCTGGAAGACAAACAATTTGAAGCCTATAGCAGAAAACCTCCAGGTTTGCAGAAACTAAGAGCTTTGTATTTCTCTTTGCATCACGAATGAGCCCAGGGCGCTCAGAAACTGCATTCTGCAGGTTACTGACACACCAGAGTCACGTGGAGTACTGCATCTCTTCAGGCATCATCATTCTTTAAGCATTCACTTCCCCTTGCTCTGAATAATTCTTTATACATCTGTTCATAAAGCTACTTGAAATGAAGGAGAGAACATACAGGAGGAAAACACTGGCATCAAAAAGTTAATTCAAAAGCACTTGGAAGACCCTGAGATTTCTCAGTGGCAACTGACAGTTTTACAAGCCTGACATTATCTCTCCCGATTTGGGGGGGCAGTAGGAAAGGAGGAAAACCAACTGAAATTACCATCTGCTGCTGTGCAACAGCTTCCTTTCCACGGGTGTCAGCAAAAGGAAAGCACATTCTGCACTGTAAATACAGAGACCACATTTCTCAGTGTAATCTGTTACTAGCAGGCACAAGGCAGAGGAATGGGTTTATAAATGTTTGCAGCAATGTCCAATAAAAATAGTTGTGCCTTAACTCTTTGTACGAATTCGGCTGTCGGGATGTACAGAAGTGCCTGTGCAGTCCTACATGTGCTCTGTGGTTACTGTGGAGGAAAGTCTCCATTTCATTCACAACTGCATTTTAATGACTTTCACGTTGTATGCTGCTGTGTTTGGAGAAGTGACTGAACCAACTGTAGGTCAGAGAAAGCTCTCAGAGAAAAGCAGTTAATTATTGCAGTGTAATCCATGGGATAATCCAGGATGCCACTTAATCCGACAAGGAATCGAAAGCAACAGAAGTTGTTTGGAACAAGACAGTCTCAGGTGCAGTGAGCTGCTTGTACTTGGGAGACCCAAGATGTGTAGGTCATGAGCTTGAGAAAGATGAGTGCCAGAGCTGTGATATAAAACCTCCCAGAAATTGCTCTATTGAGGAAAGATAGAGAAAGACCTTTCAGCTACTGACAAATGAACCTATTGTTCAATCAACGTGACAAGGAATGGCCATGAAACACTGGACAGAGAGGCCACTAACTTCATGGAGAGAACATGAGTACAGAGGAACTCACAGAAAACAGACAACAAGCTAAACTCTGGAATCAAGAGATTTTAGGCTCAAGACCCAAGACAGAAGGCACAGATGTTCAGCCAGATGTGCTTATTTCTTCTCCCTTATCCACAAAGCTCCTTCTTAGCATTTACGGTGGTCAAAGGGGTAAAACGGGCACAGATGAAACTCCTGCTGCTTGCAGAGATTGTAACTGCAGACTCAGCCACAGTAACTGCACGTGCAAATTAGGCATGAAGAATTAGCCCCTTAAGTACAACGATAGTTGATATAAAAGCTAAATGAATTTCAGATGTAGAAGTCTATCCAGTTAGTGTTACGATCTAAAATGTTATTCCACCAACAGGTCTTTAACAACCACATTTCATAATAGTTCACTGATGACTGAAGAAAAAGCTAATGTTAATGACAGGGGAGAGGATTTTCAGTAGATAAGAAGTTCACTGTAACATTAAAATACAATTTACCTGTAGGAGAGTGAGAGACAGCCCAAACACATGTGCAAGCTATATCGGAAACCTGAAGTGTGCTTTCTATTCTCTATCCATAAATGATCCCACGCGGAGAGTTTTCAGCTGTCTCATTCTGAGTATGTCAAACACTAAAAGAAGTCGGAAAAGCAGCACTGAAGGTAGTGCAAATAAGACCTGTAACTTGGGAAATCCACGTTGGAGGAGGTAGCAATACCTCAGTGAGAAGGGGTTTGGTTTTCTCAGAGCGCTTGCTAGTCAAAAGCAGCATGACGCGTTGTAATTTGTAAGCAGCACAGGATCTATGAGCCACATAAAACATGCTAAAAAATACATTCAGCCATATAATTCAGTACTTTGGCAACAAGACAGCAGGATTTTGGAAGGCAGATGCACTTCTGTGAGAAGAGTGGAGGAAAGGATTTAGATCCTCTAAGGATGGCTGACTGCTTTTAGCGATCTCCTTACTTAGGACAATGGATGGTTGTCGGTAAGGTTCAAAACAAAGCATGTGCTTGTTTTTAAACACCAAGGGTCCACAGTCTGCTTTCTTTGGGAACCTCACTTCCTCAGCAAAGCTTTCTATGAAAACACACCAGAGACTTAAAATAGTTTAGTTATTTAATAAATTGCAAGAGCTTGAGTGGTTTTTACAGAGCAGGCATGTCCCAGCAGCGGTTTGGGAGACAAAAAGGCCTGCAGAAAGAATTCAGAGAGAAGCCAGGTTATTCTGAAAGCACTTTGCTTTGCAAACAAGAACCAACTCACATCTTATCGCACACAAAAAATAAGAGGAAAGTGTGAGTACATCAGGAGGATGAAAGGACTCAGACTTGAAAGCCAGCAGGTGCATCACACCGAGTTTTGCCTTCCAAATCCTAGATCCGAATCACAGCACTTTTCTTTTTTGTTATTGCTAGAGTGCCTATAAAACTCAAACTACACAACAAGTTCTGGAGTACTTCATGTGCACCACAGAATAAAGCCTTCTGTGGTTCAGATTAAAAACAAAAAAAGGTGAAAAAATGCAGTGAGGATGATGTGGTACAAACACAAAGACCATCAGCAATGCTGCCTGAGATAACCATATCCTCCCAGACTTTTGGGGCATCTAATTGAACAAAACAGGAGGAGAGGGATCAGGGTTTTTTTAAAAGCCAAAGAGAAAAATAAAGCCCCATGACAATGAGGTTCCTGAGATGACCACCTCTTTCTTAAAGGTCAGAAGTCAGTCAGCTGACTCAATAATTCACATAAAGCATTAGATTGCAAAGAAATTTAATGAAGAACAAATTGAGGAGAAAGAGAAGACGTTTGTAATATCAAATGCAGACAGAAAATAGTCAGTCCTGATACTGCGCTCCAAATCAGCCTCTTAAAACCCAAACTCGATAGTTTGCCCTTGGTTGTGCTGCTTCCCATTCTCCACAAACATCAGATTCCTTCAGAAAATAAAGAATCATTATTTTCATGGTGCTGGCAGAGTTCCCCTTGCTGCCCTTTACACTGCAATGGCACTAGCTTGCCCTCTGTTGTTTTTGAAGGATTAGGGAAAGAATTACCAGCAGGGCCTGGAACAGGCAGAGATACAAAATAAAGACATATTGACATTAAATGCCTCATCCAAACAGATTTGCTTAACTGCTCCTTCCACTTCCCAATTCAACAGAATGTTTCATGTACAGAGGAGAAGCAACAGGACGCCACATTCAAAATCCAAATCCTTCAACTGATGAACAGAATCTTGGTTTAATTGACAAGAAGATGATGGATAGTGCCGAAAAACAAGGGCTTTGGGTTCTGCCTGCACAGAATCGTGAAGAGGGGCGATTATTTGGGGCTTTGGCTAACAAAATGCATTTTTTCACATAAGGGTCATAGATTTGGAGTTCTTTTTCTTAAACGAATAGCATATGACAACCAAATCTGCTGCACTAAATATTGGAACAGCAGAGGAGAAGAAAATTAAGCACCTCTGAAGTTACTTCTTGCGTCTTCAGGCTTCGATTCTTCAAAGGTAATTACGGTCATGCAGAGACCATATTGAAACCATTTTTAAAAGGAGTAATTGTTTACTCACTTGACAGCTGGAGGGTCTGATCTGCACAGCTGGGAGGAGATGTCACCCTCCAGAATTCAGAAGCGTTTAGGGGTTGGGCAGAGGGATGAAGGAGGAGAAGGCAACATCATCCCCATTCAAGGAAAGCTGTCCTTGTTAGAGCTGATGGGATGGCAGGAGCTCGGCAGCTTCTCCAACACCACATGCTTGGGGACATCAANGGAGGAGGGAAGGAATATCCAGCTATCAAGCAATTACTCTGGTTTCCATTTTATTTTTACAGTCCTTTCATTTAACTGTTACATTTAAACTTTTCAAACAGCTATAAATTTATAGACTACTCGTGACTGGAGCGCACACAAGTTAGAGCTGGATTCAAGGGGTACTAAGGAACACCCTCAAATACAATCAAAATCCTCTTCTGCCACACATAGCTGGTAGGAGGATTCAGGTAGAATCCTGAAGAAGGATTTACTAAACCTGTGTCAATAACTTGAATGTTTTAAGCAGTGAAATATAAAAATCAAATGCTGTGAAACATTCACAAGCTCTGAGTATTTTAGAAAACTTTCTTGTTATCAGCTTATAAAGAACAGAAATGGTCTTGCTCTCCTAGGTACAGACAATATGGTTAATGAGGATTTCTTTAAGTATGATTCCATAGAAAGCAAATAATTTTTATTCTACTCTTCAAGTATGCTATAATATAGAAACCTCAAAATTCCATGTTAACCAAATCCCTCTGTATTTGGACAGTAGGAATTCAGATTCTGTATCAGAGATCACAAAGGATCTTCTCTTAGGCAACTTTATAATAGATAATTTTACACAGCTCATTTAATATAAACACCTAAAAGTTATTAGCCTATGGTAAGAATATTAAATCTGTCAGGACAAAAGCAGGAAAATTCAGGCATCTCACTAAGAAAATTCAGGCATCTCACTAAGAACATAACTGAAAAAGGCAGGCAGGCAGGCATGTTGAGGAAACACTCCTGTGATAGCAGTGAGGTCAGCAGTGTGAAGAGTGAGCCTGCAACAGGCAATTTAGGGAATAAACACAACCTTTAGGAACACCAAAAAAAAAAAAGTGGGATTTTTTCCCCCTCCTCCCAGGAGTGTGTTGCTCATATTGCATAACTCTCCTGGCTTCCAGATGCCATCAGGATGGGGGTGTTACATAAACACACACTGTCAGCACATTAAGGAACTGAACTCTAAGCACTGTATTTTTCACATCTTTCACAAGATAACTGGAACAGAAGTGAGACTGCAGACATGGTGTCCCATTCCCACTCCCCAAAACCCCAGTACCACAGGGCTTACAATGACCAAAGCACCATTTGTCCCAAACTGTAACAACTATAAACTCCCAAGTTCTAGAATGAAGTAGCATCCCATCCCTTGCTTTAGTTTCCTCACATTCGTTTCCCTTTTGGAATGAAAATCTCCTTTCTAATGTATATGAAAGCAGCAGGGTTTGACTATTGCAAGAAACCAAGCAATTTAAAGCAATTTTTTCCTCAGCTCCTAAAATAAAGCCAAGTTCAAACTAAGTACCTGTGTGATAAGATTACTGTCTGGGATCAGAAGGGTGTGTTTTGATGTACCAGCATCAGAGAAAGCCAGAAGTGTTCAACTACAATCAACAGCCGTTTATAAAATGCTAATTACACGGTTTAAACAATCTGCTGCTTTTTTCCTCCCTATGCAAACAGAACACTAAACCATTTAGAAGAAGAGGCAGGAAAGTTTTCCTCCAGTAATGTCAAATTACTCTATGATGAGGAAACATTTCAGAAATGAGCTTGTTTTAAGTACCCAGGGAACGGAGGAAAAACGATTTGCACACACCAGGCTTGCGTCTGAAATAACACATTAAAGTGAAACCAAATTATTCACTGCATCAGCCCTTACAACTTTCTGTCAGTCTGAAGCTGCAGATCTGATGAGCCAGTGGATGCAGACAAATGTCTGGAACCGCATTATTTCCATCCATCTCAGGTGTACCAGATCAAAGGCTGATTGCAAAAGACCCTTCCCCTTCCCAGTGACTTCTAGAAGCAGATAAAACAAGTGGTCTCTAACACCCAGAGAGTTTTTTCTTTTGTTGGTTGGGTTTGGATTTTAAAGTTGTGAGAAAGCAGCACAACACAAAGGCACAAAACTTCTCTTTTTTTCTGTTGTTGCTCTCTCTGAAACAGCTAGAATATCCTGTATTTTAGAAGATGTAAAGCATTTTAAAACCAAATGTTGCACACAAAAGTAAAAACCTCCTTTGCGTTGATGAGCAGCTTTTCTTCCGGTACTATGCTGGTCCTCAAAAGAAATAAAAGAGTTTCCAACTATCAGATCTAATTTTATTTTAGTCAATTTGCCCAAATATTTCATTAATCTTCCTTTAGAGTATTTCTCTGAATATTTCATTTTTAACATGTGACAGAACCAGAGGAAATGTGAAACTAAAAATTACTTTTTAAATGCTTTTGTTCTAAGTTTTTAAACGTCCTGTGTGGGTCTTACAGGACCCTACCGGGAGTTTCAAAACAAAAAATAAAATCACTTAGCATTTAACAACTCCAAACGCCACCAATATAGCCTCTTCTAAAGCACAAAACAACACTTTCAGACACATTTTCTGGAAAACCAGTCAGGCTATTTGCATTTGTTTTACCAAGAGCTGAACCTCCAGTCAGTAGAGAGCCATAAGCATGCCAATAATGCCATCCAGTGGAGAGTCAAATTCACCATTCCAGCCTGAACTGACAGTGGTTTTAGCCATACATGTGCAGGTCTGCTCAGTCTCCCACTCCTCTGCAGCTGGTGCCAAGTGTTACAAAAGGTCAGCAGAACTGCAGACCCAGAGGTATGCTGGGGAATGGAAGTAAGCAAATGAATCACTATAGAAAGAGTCTTGTCGATGTTCCTGGCTGCATATGCATCAAAGCGAGTTCCACGCAGTGCGTTACGGTAGTGGCCTTGAGCTCTTCCCGTAGAGATCTTTTGATCAGAGTGACAGGATAGCAACAGCTGCATAAACGTAGCTGTTTAACAGCCAGAGTGTAATCAGCAAAACCAAGATGTTTCTAGCTCCCTGAATGAATCAACCAACCCCACAAGCAACTAATTCTAGATTAAATCAGATTTTTTTTTTCCTGAAAATAGGCAAAGTCTTCATGTCATCTACTACAGACCTCCTACAGTTTACGAGTCACACAAGAGCTGCTCCACTATGGTGACACTAGACAGACATTTCCTTCTTTTTAGCCCTCGTTTTTAAAAGACTTATTTCTTGCCCCCTGTTTTTGAAAGAAAAACGATCCCTAGCTCTAAAAAAAATCTTGCACAACTCTAAGGATGTAGTAACTAAACCAAGATACCTTGAAAAAGAAATTCTGGTTTATATCCTCCATATACATATCACAGTATCCTCCATATACATATCCTCCATATACATATATCCTCCATATACATATCACCAAGGTTGGAAGAGACCTCAAAGATCATCAAGTCCAACCCATCACCACAGACCTCAAGACTAGACCATGGCACCAAGTGCCACGTCCAAACCTGCCTTGAACATACACACATACACACACACAAACAACATTTGGGTCTCAGTTTGAGGGCAGAATTGCCTATATCATACCACTAGAGCTGTACAGCTAAAAAGTGCAGCGGCAGCACTCCACAGAGGCTGCACAAACGTTCTCATCTGAAATGGCTTTTCATGAAGATTAGGACCTAACAACCTCAACCCTCGTTTGACTTACCCAAGCCACTAGCAATCTCCTTCTAAATAAAATACCTCATGTGCTCACCATGACTATTACCTCCTTTTTGCACAATAAAGAAGCACTTGCAGGATGTCATGCTTTGAAGCCTTCAGTTAAATCTGCCTTTTAGTTTTGCACATTCAAAACGCCAGAGCATTCATTTATGATCGCAGGCAGCAAGCAAAGACCTTGCTATTAATTTTATTCGCCGGGAGACACAATCCCAGAAGGTTTATCAGACATCACTCCGTTTTGGAGTGGAACATACCTAAGCATATGATGTGTTTACTGCCAAGAGATCAGCTTACTGTTTGAAATCAACGTCTGACGCTCAAAACAAATGGAATCACCTAAAAAACCGAAGCGGTAATAGTTGATCAAAAGAATTCTTCTGATTTTAGGGAGCTGCTTGCCAACAACGGCACGCGGGGTCACTTCTGATAGTTGATTAAAGAGCTTTGACACCGTGGCACAGCGCAGGCTGATGGAAAAAAGGAGGGTTGTTGCTTTAAGCACCCCCTTCCCGAGACACCCCGTTACATAAGCCCTCGCCGCAGCGCCTCGGGAGCCCATCTGGATGGCAAACGCCGCCGCACGTGCCGCCAAGAAAAACTCAACTCACCAATCAACAAGGAAAACGTCTCCCCTGCCGAAGCAGCTTGTGGCTTTGGAAAGCCCTGGCAAGACAGAAACCTGAACGCTGTGGCAATTTATTTATGTTTGACTTGCAGTCAGCTTGAAGCATCTCCTCGCTTCGCTTTTTAACCCTTGTGAAATGGAGACATGCAAGCTCAAAGCCAGGAAAGGAAAAGCTCTGGAATTCCCTTCACGACATCTTGTGGAATTCTTGCACGCAGGGATGCGTTCTACAGATGGCTTTTGCATTGATCTCTCTGTGTTTGGTGGTTGAGCTGCTTTTCCTCTCAAAATGTCAGGGATCAAATACTTTCATGTCTTCTGAAACCACACTGTAAAAGCAGTTTTGTCATTTACAGGCCTTTCAAAGTAAAGAAAATATTTGTATTTATTGTCTAGAGTCCATTGAAAGTTCATTAGGATACTTATGCAGACACTGAACCAGAATGATGCTGGGTGACCACCTGTGTCCTCTGCAGATGCTGAGAGCAAAGCATGCTCCAGGTTTTTCTGAATTAGATCCTAAAGGGACACCACCACTGCAGAGTAACTACCCTGCAGACAGTCAAAACACCGAAGAAGTTCCACAGATGGAGGAATTAACCCAAAGAAAATAGTGATTAGTACAGCTGTGCTATAGAGAGTCCTCTAGGAACTTGGATCTTCAGTACTGATAAAGAGGATTCTTGGACAACACACTCGACACATCAATTAAAAATGGCCCAATATTTCTTGCCAGTGACGGGTTAATGGTTGGACTCAATGATCCTAAAGGTCTTTTCCAACTTAAACAATTCTATGATTCTTGCTGGCACCAGGGTTTGGGGCTTGTTATTACAAGAATATGTAATAACTTCTGAAACCTATGCAAGACTCTTGATTTTCATTAGGGGGAAAAAAAAAAAAAAAGCACTTGTTCAACAAAATTATTGTATTTGCACCAGCAACATTCTCAGAGAGCACATCTTGGAAATCACACCATTTGTCCCTTTTTCATTATGCACTCCTAAAGCAACATCTAAAGTCACTGAGAAAACTGCTTTTATGCTCACAGTCTTAACATTTTCAGTGGCTATTCAAGCAGTGAAGACTAAATTTAAATGGGTATTGCCAAACCAGAAGAGTATTGACAGGATGGAATGGTTGGAAAAAGATGGTCCAAGTGGTTTAATGCATTGGTTTTGTTCTTTCTGCAGAACCTATGAACTCACAAAATGCTCGAGAGCATCTCATGCCCAGTCAAGTTACATGCAATCACAGTGACAAATTAAATTCACAGCTGGTATCATGCAAGAATGACAAGAGAACAGTGGGAAGGAGAGAGGAAATAGACAGCCAGTGATTTATTTCACTTCCCCAAATTGCTGCCTTTATTTCAGTTTATTAAAGAGTAACTGGCCAGGAATGTAATTGAAATAAACATAAGTGCCCAGAAAAGAAGACAACAGCCAGCATTAGAGTGCTTGCATCAAGTCAGTAAGCAAGTGCCAGCACTGATGCCATTTATGAGAACTGTGGAGCTGAGATAAACTCAATGGGTTCTCCTATTATCTTCTTGCCTCCAAAGAGGTTATCACTTCCTTCCATGTGGCAGCATCGAATTGATTCACAAAGAAGCAGCTATTTGGAACTGAAGCCAGACTTTTGCAGCTCTGAGAAAGACAACATGTTTGAAAAATCAACACTGCTGCATCACAAGGCTTGTCTCGAGGGTGCTGTACAACATAAAATAATGGTTTTTTCTGTAGGAGAAAAGCACAACAGAAATGCTTTGACTTCTTCCATTTAAGGGATGTGCTGAACTCAGATTTTGCTCTCGCTCTTCTTAAGACACAGCTCAACACCTCTGCAGACTCCCTCCTCTCTTCCCAAGTTCTTCCCTTAACAAGTCACTATTCCGAGGCTTCAGAATGAACAACACAGCCCTCCTGAAACTGTCAGGTGGAGGTGGTCCACTTCATAAGATTCAGAGAAGAGATTCTGAGTGGCACACAGCTGAAGAGAACCTGCTTGAACTCTTCCATCTGCCACAGGCATGATGCTGCAGAATTGGGCAAATTCTTGTCTGCTTACACTCAACCCTTCAGACTGCAGAATGAAGTTTATCCTACCTCTAAGCCACGATCTGGCAGTTGAGGAGAACTGCTGCACAACAGCATCTGGGAACGCCACAGTCCTCAGAGGAACAGCCTTAAACCCAGTTTTTATTTCCAAGGAGCTACACTCCACACTGTTTAATAGTAGAAGAAAATGTTGGCAAAAAGTATTTCCAGGGACCACAAGATTAGCTCATCCATGCAAACACAAACCATGCTACTTCTTTTCAGACTACTAGAGCCTGGAAGATTAGTTAATGTTCTATAGAACAGATAAACAGAAGCAGGGGTTAAACAGAAAATAGCAGAGGCTCTCCACAAATTACTACTATGAGCACCACCAGTAACTCATTCCTTTTCCCCCCAAGCCCCCCAGAGTACCCAGAGCGTGACTAATCGTTGAGTTAGCTGGTCTGCAGTCACAAACAGCCAAGCTACAGAAATTGATCTTTTTTTAGAGTTGATGAAATATTGAAGAGTGGGCAAAATGCCAATCTGAAAAAATTTGAATTTTGGGGGAAACTTTGCAACAGTCTCCTGATGGAATCCAAGGTTGAGATGCAATTGCTGATAAAGAAAGACTTGTAGTGGTGCCTGTTGTGCTTAGGTGTGGCAATGTTTTAATCTATTGTATACTTTACAGTCTGACAGCGACCAGTATGATATTCAAAAGTGAGGCAGAAAGCTCAGAATTAGGGAATAAAAATGTGACAAAGCGGGGAAAAAAAATCAAAAATAAAGACAAATAAAACAAGCAAACAAACAAAAAAAAAAAACCAAAAAAAAAAAAACACCCAACCAACAAAGATTAGGGAGGAGAAAAGAATCTGAAAGGAAAAATGGGTATAGTATATAAAAACACAACGACTTAAAGGAGGAAAACGGAAAAAAACCATAAATACAGTATAAATACAAAATGTAATTTCAGTAACTCTAATGTTTATGTATATAAACCATTCTGTGTAGTAGCAATAGTCTGCAGAGGCTCATAAAACAGATCCACTGGTGAGAAACATAGAGTTAACCCTTTTTTCCAGTATGTGAAAGCTGGATAAAGCTTAAGACAGAACCGTGGAGTACTTGTTGTTTATCCTGCATTGCTGCAACAACCACAGTACCAGCAAGGTTGGAAGAGACCTCAAAGATCATCAAGTCCAACCCGATACCACAGACCTCAAGACTAGACCATGGCACCAAGTGCCACGTCCAAACCAGCCTTGAAGCAAAAGAGAAGCTGTAACAACGTAGTGACTTTCTGCCATCCAAGGATTTTAGATGCAGCAAGTGGCTCCAACTAGCCCAGCCTGCACTGTGTTTATGTCATGCACAGGAATATATCCCTACATCTATACATGCACTGACCTAACTCACACACATTACACAATTAAACAGGAGCCCAATGTGTTTCCTATTAAAGCCGTGAGGGTGGTCTGCTTCTCCAGCAGTGTTGTGTCAGTGGATTTTCTAAGCAATGTCCTTAATTCCCTCTGAAGTGGACACAGCTCTGTTTTGTTCTTCTCTCAAACATCATTAGCATCTCCTCCAACTGGTAGAGCACAAACGTGGTCCTACCTTTATTGGAAGCAGAATTACGACGCAACAGAAACACGAAGTTTTGGTAACCTATTTCTCTCTAGTCTACATTTTCATTTGCATCTTAAAAAGGAAAGTTCTGTGCCATGTGAAACAGAATTTTCTTATTTCATATACTAGACAGTTAAAAATCAGACTTTATCAGAAGGTGTTTTCAGATAACACTTTTTTTCTTATGATATTTAAATGATGAAGTGTTTCTAGATTAAATAAACGTTAACTCACAGACTGCAACAGGAAAAAATTCACTCTACAAAGCTGGCTTGGAAGCAGGTAAGAAAACTCAGCAGGATAGTAGTAAGCTGGCTATAACAGTACTCCTGCATCTTCCACCAAGGTGCTCCCCACTCTGCAGCTACTAGGGGATTTTGGTGGCTTTCTTTGTTCTTGTGTTGCTGTTTGTTTAACCAAAAATCACATTTCTAATGTAAGAGTTATTTCCATTTGCATAAATAGTTCCCTGAGCAACAGATGACTCAACTCTATGGAGGTGAAAGGATTTCTGGTGTCTGGTGATAGCAATGAACTAAGCACACAGGTTCCCCTTCACAAAGAAACTGAATTTGCATCTCCTTCTTCCACCCACCCACTCATTCTGCATTTAATTTGTAGGTACTGACTGAAGAATCACAAAATCTCAGCATGGTGGGATGTTGGAAGGGACCTCTGGAGATCATCTTCTCCAACCCTCCTGCTCACCCACAGCAGGTTGCCCAGGATCACAATGTCCAGCTGGGTTTGGAATCTCCCCAGAAAGAAGACTTCACAATCCCTCTGGGCAGCCTCCTCCAGTGCTCAAAGAATTTCTTCCAACTGATCTTTTATGTCAAGAAGTTTTTCCAACTGATCTTTTTTATGTTACAAAAATCATTAGCAAGCCTGCAAAAACATGTGCAGGTGCAAGAGGCTGTCACAGAAGTGACACACTAGGAGTCACACGCATAGGAAACAATATTATTTTGTTTTCATTTACTTATTTTAAAGAGAAAGAACTATTGATAGATCTTTTATTAGCAGCAGAAATCCCCTCTTTTTATTTTTTTTTTTTCAGGACAATATGGGGGGAGGGGAAATCAACTTTTGTCTTCTTATAAATGCAAAACTCTGAATTTAGAAACCTGTTTTTTCAAATTGACTTGTGAAAAGTGCAGTAAAATCTTAAAAGAGCTAAATCTTCATTTTCTGCTACACAAAGAAAATTATAACTGTGGACATTCTTAGATCATGTTTCACCAGAAAATGCCTATATTTTTAGTAGGGCTGAAGTAATGACCTACTTAATGACACATAGTGTGTTTAAGTCATTTTGGTCTCTTGCCCAAAAACTCTCTTCAATACCACTGCCACCCCACAAGCAAATGTATTCCACAAGTGAAAATTTATACTTCCAAAGACAAACTTTCATCTCTTTTGTGGTAAACCTAACACAGCACATCAGGAACTCTTAATAAACACACAGCTCTTCATACTCTGTAGTTTCATGCATATTACATAAAATATTCCCTCTATTAAATATAGATTTGGTTTAGTGTTTTCTTTTTTCTGCTAGTAGATCTTTCCACTGACCAGGAATGAAGTAAAAAGATAAATGACTTCCTTTCTACTGGTCTGAGCTTTTCTAGCTACGGTTGGCAAATGTGAGGCTGATGACATGAGATTTTTTTTCATTGATGTTTCAACTGATGCATCACAGCATTACTGCTCACAGCAGAAGCAAACCACTGTGTTAGGACAACAACCTGACTCAGTTCCCACGTTAGTGCTTGTCATGGTAGGCCTAAAAAGGTCAAGGTGGGCTTGTACGTGTCCTGGTTTGCCCAGGCGTGCTTCCCTGCTCTCCATCCTCCTGTGCTGGGGGTGACTGCCTTAGGAAAGGTGACAAAAGCCCCAGTTTCACCTATGTGCTGGTTTGAGGCTAATTAGAATATTTTAATAGAGAAAATTACACTATAGGCTGTGAAAAGAAAACATGGTGATGTCTACTTCACTCATACGCTTGTTGAGATTATTTTGGGAAAAGAACATAAACATAGATAAGGCATTCTCTGTCTGTCTCTTGCTGGGGACACATAACAGCGTCTGGGGTGGTCTAGCAGCTTCTGGCTCTGGCTCCTCTACTGATTAATTTTTACTAACCACTTTCCTTATAACCCCCCCTGGCCAATCCTCCTACTTCAGCTTGTGCGTAAGGCAAACCTTGGGGTAAGGTACAGGGGTGGGGAGAAGGTGGAAGGGTGGTTGGGAGCCCCTCCTGGGGTCTCTGATTTCTGGGAGGGGAGTTGTGTTTCTGTATTCCCTTTAACTCGTCTATTTCTGTAACTATTCCTGTCTATAGTGTATATCTCTGCTTGTACATTGTGCTGAGCTGTAAATAGAGCTTCAGTCCTTAACCTCCAGCCGGCTGAGTTCTAGTCTGGGTCATTTTACAAAGTGTGGGGGGCAGGGAACTCCCAAACCATCACAACCTAATATGGTCAAACCGGGAAAAAGTGCCATCCTGATTACTTAATCTATGTCCAAAAGCCCATTAGTCTCTGGTTGAATGGATATAAAGGGACAAGCAGGTAGCACAAAAGTGCCTGCTTACTGCCTCATTGATCCTGAGCTGAGGCTCTGATGCCTCCACGCATTCGGCCTGCACAGCCAGCGTGACACCATGCCCAGACTGCACACTGCAAGGCATCTGCCTGCACATGAGAGCCTGCTGCCAAGAGAGCCAGGACCAGGGCAGAGATGTCTGCCTCCTTTCTCCAGTACCCAGGAGCCTGGGGAAACTCCAAAGCCTCTAACGACTTTCAGCCCAGCAGCAACCCCACCACATGCTTTGGGTATTGGTCCATAGTATTTTTGTGAGTAAATACTTCAGGCCTCTTGTAATTATTAATTGCCTTCTGCCATGAGCAGAAAGGAGTTTCCTGCATCCATCCAGTGGCTAAGCAGGATAACTAACTGCAAGTGGTGTAAGTGACTGCACAAACCTTCTCTGCCAGTAAAAATGTTTGCTTATGCTGGTCACTTTTAGAGTGTTCCAGTTTTGCCTGTTCCCTGTATGTATAAATTACCAAACCACGTGTTTTTGAACCTTGTATATAAGTTTTCTGGTGAGATTCAATGTTAATAAACAGTTTTCATAGTTATTAACAATCTCTGCCTGGATATCAAAATTAATATCGCTTATTAATTTTTAATAATTCCGTATCAGTGCTGTGCTCAGTGTTTGGTAGGTTTTGTGGAACAACACCTCACCAATAACAAGCAGATGAGTTGTGGGTTGGCAAAGCAAAGCAGATATGACATGCCAGGGCTCTTCCCAGCACCTCCCTGAGAAAGGAGGTGGCACAGCTAAACTCAACAGGAATTGTGTGAGCTGAGCATGGCCTGAATTTTATCCCCAAAACCGATGAGGCATCCATATGCAAACCCACATGACAGCAAATTCACATGCAGGCCTCTGAAATCAAATCTCATTTCAACTGAGTTATTCACGGTGACGGTATATTAGATTACTACATTAAATCATTTCTGAACCCATGTTGTTATTATTAGATTTGCTGTTTCATCAAGTTTACATCTTCATTTGTTACCACAGATTTCTGTGTCACTGCTGACAGCAAATTTCAGTAACTGGTAGTATTTAGGTAGTCAAAAAAGTAAGGTGTAGGTAGATCCACACAGGGTGCATTTCTTCTAAAGGTCTTACAAAACCCCTGATTAGTAATTGATTGATTCCCGAAAGAAGGCAACACACTACCAACACAGAGGAAAAATAAGGAGACAGTTTCAGGCACCTGCATCTCAGACCTTCTGAATCACACATCAAGTGCACAGACAGTGGTTTCTGTGCCCATCCTTTAGAATGCTGCTGCTTCTGATGCACTGTTGGTGCAATTCTGCCATTGCAAACCTTTGTCAACTGCAAGGATCACTTCTGCTATCCTCTTTCTTCACAGCCAGAGTGCCTTACAGAAATGACATAATCCCTAGCTTGAGCATTCAGTCACATGAACACATTCCTTCTCTGTGCTCAAATTTTCAAAGAGCTGTTCTTGCTACACAAATAAACTCACAGACTTAAGCACCAGGAAAAAGGGCTGCTGGTGACCTGCTTTAGCATCAGAGCAGGATTCCTATTGGTAACAAAAATCTATGGAAGTTTTTAAACCACAGTGGAACAAGATCATTCACACTGATGAGATCAACAGATAAAGAGATTTTGGAAAGCAAAATTAATTTGAATCGTAATCATGGAATCATAGAATGGCTTAGGCTGGAAGGGACCTCAGAGATCATCTACTCCAACCTCCCCACCATGGGCAGGGATACCTCTCAACTAGACTCAGATTCTCAAGGCCTCATCCAGCTCGGCCTTGAACACTGCCAGGGAGGGGGCATCCACAGTCTCCCATGACAACCCATTCCATAGTCCTGCCGCCCTCGTACGGAAGAACTTCTAACTAAGATCCAGTCTAACCCTACGCTCCCTCATCTTAAAACCATTCCCTCTTGTCCTGCCCATAGAACCCTTATGAAGTTCCTCTCCAGCCTTTGGGTATTGAAAGGCAGCTATAAGATCCCCTCAGAGTCTTCTCCTCTCCAGGTTGAGTTATTTCTCTTAAAAATACATACTTTGCAGTAGAATTTTGAAGTCTTCTGCTTTAAGTATGTAATGTAATGGGACAAAGCTTGGTCTAATGCAAACTGAACAGGTTCCTTTTGTCTATCAACATCCCCAAGCTAGTCAGCAAGTTACTGGAAACAAAAGCAGGTCAAGAAGACTGTATTTTCTCAACTCAGTTCAGTGCAAAGGCCAGCAGTGTCAGCATTGAATATTCTTCATGTTTTCTTCCATGTAACTATAAAACATGTTGCCCAAACAGAGCATAAAACCAAACTGCCCAATTCTTCAAACACCATTCAAAAGCAGCTCACTCTGGCTGCGTTCTTAAGCTTTAATTGGCATTTCAATTTGGCAATCCCAAACAAAACACTCCAGCACAACAAATTATTCCCACTTCACTAATCCATGGGTGACCTACATAAGATGTGACTGTAAAGAGCCTTTCAGCAATGAGAGCTACTGGTATATTAAAATCCAGTTCAATTAGTAAAGATGATCATTTTGAGACTCTCATAATTGCACACTAACACTTACACACGTTTCTTCCTTACAGTCACACAAGAGTTATAACACTTCTGTCAGATGCATGACTCAGAGGCCTTCACCAGCTTCCTTTACTGGAAAAAGTCTGCACCATAGCACATGGAACAAACTGGGTTGTCCTCAATGCACTCCCTGAGCAATACTCTGCAAGAAGTCACATCAGAGCAAGATCATAGAACCACAGAATGCACTACGGTTGGAAAGGACCCCTAAAAGTCATCTAAGTCCAACCCCTCTGCAGTCATCAGGGGCATTCCCAACTAGACCAAGTTGCACAGAGTCCCATTAAGGCTGACTTTGAATGTCTCCAGGGACTGGGCCTACATTACCTCTTTGGGCAATCTGTTCCAGTGTTCTGCCACCCTCATAGTACAGAATTTCCTAATGCTCAAAGAACTTCTTCCTAATGTCCAAATTACTCCCCACTTTAGATGAAAAATACATTTGATTCCTCCTAAACTGACAGAAATGCATCTTCCATGTCAGTAACATCTGTTTGTTGCTGCAGAATAGGTTTAATAACCAAAAGAATCACAGAATCCTTTAGGTTGGGAAAAATCTTTAAGATCAAGTCCAACCATTACTAACCCAACCCTACCAAGTCTGCTGCTCAACCACGTCCCTCAGCACCACATCTACAGAGTTTTTAAATACCTCCAGTGATAGTGACTCAACTACTTCCCTGGGCAGTCTAAGCATGAACCCTGGAGCAGACATTAGCATCATATGAATTCCCATTATGAATCCACAGACTTAATGCTTCCTTCAGGAGGGATTGCATATTTCTTCCACCTCAACAGCAGTAAATCTTTTGAATTAATAGACAAGTGGAAGCAAAAAAGCGATGATCAAGACCACACTGTTTCGAACATTTGAACAATCCTTAAATCTGTATAATGTGTTTTATTTGCTCCACAGTCCAAGCAAGGCACATTTCTCCAATATTTACTACACTTGGCATGCTTGCAGCTGGTAGTTACAAAGAAACCTGAACTCAGATTTCAAGATTGAAGAATTTCTGGTGAACGCCCACAACAAACTCTAAATCAAAGCAGTCTATTAGTATTCCTTCATTAAAGAAAAAAAACTAATAAACTAACAAACCAGCTGTCTGGCAACACCAGTGCATACCCCATTCTTACAAAACACAGCTGAGCTGCAAGTAGCAGACTCTTTCTGCCTTCTCTGCACATCATCAACTCAGAAGTTCCAGTATTATACTCACAGCGAATTCCATAAATCATGAGAGGATCCAGTTGCTTCTTCCCGTGCTTCCCCTGGCCTGACAGGTTGGAGATGGCCTGAATTTCCCGATGGAAGAGGTAATCCAGCAGCGTGAGAGCCATCTTCTCGGCCGTACGGCAGTTGGTGCTGATGTGCAGCATGTCGGCAGGGGTGATAGGGCAACGCACGCGCATCTCTGGGTTATTTTCATCGCCCAGCCACGTCCCGTTGGGGTAATCCTCTGAAAAGAGAGGTGAAGGAAACTCAACTCGTGGCATGAAGCACAGCAACAGTCAGGTTCAAGTCACAGTCAACACTTCTGAGGGAGCTGGGGTTGTTTAGTTTGAGAAAAAGGAGGCTGAGGGGAGACCTCGCTGCTGTCTACAACTACCTGAAGGGACTTTGTGCAGTGGAGGCTGAGGGGAGACCTCGCTGCTGTCTACAACTACCTGAAGGGACTTTGTGCAGTGGCTGCTGCGGGGAGACCTCGCTGCTGTCTACAACTACCTGAAGGGACTTTGTGCAGTGGAGGCTGAGGGGAGACCTCGCCGCTGTCTACAACTACCTGAAGGGACTTTGTGCAGTGGAGGCTGAGGGGAGACCTCGCTGCTGTCTACAACTACCTGAAGGGACTTTGTGCAGTGGAGGCTGAGGGGAGACCTCGGCGCTGTCTACAACTACCTGAAGGGACTTTGTGCAGTGGCTGTTGCTGGTCTCTTCTCACAGGTAACAGGAGACAGAACAAAGGAGAATGGTCTCAGGTTGAGGCTGGGTAGGTTTAGACTGGACATTAGGAAAAAGTTTTTCACTGAGAGAGTGGTCAGGCACTGGAATGAGCTGCCCAATGAGGTGGAGTCACTAATCCTGGATGTGTTTAAGGGTCGTTTGGACGTGGTGCTTAGGGATATGGTTTAAAGCGAATCTTGTAGAACAGAGTTATAGTTGGACTTGGGGATCATAGAATCATAGAACGGTAATGTTGGAAGGGACCTCAAGGTTCATCTAGTTCCAACCCCCTGCCATAGGCAGGGACACCTCCCACTAGTACAGCTCCCTCAAGGCCTCCTCCAACCTGGCCTTCAACACATCCAGGGAGGGAGCAGCCACAACCTCCCTGGGCAACCTGTGCCAGTGTCTCACCACCCTCACTGCAAACAACTTCCTCCTAACATCCAGTCTAAATCTCCCCTCTGCCAGTTTAAACCCACTGCCCCTTGTCCTGTCATTGCAAGACCTTGTTAATAGTCCCTCCCCAGCCTTTCTGTAGGCCCTCTTCAGATATTGGAAGGCTACTCTAAGGTCTCCTCAAAGCCTTCTCTTTTCCAGACTACAGAGCCCCAACTTTCTCAGCCTGTCCGCATAGCAGAGCTGCTCCATCCCTCTGATCATCTTCAAGGATTATCAGAGATTCTGAGGGTCTTTTCCAACCTGGATGTTTCTGTGATTCTGTGTATGTGATTCATAAGTTCATAGATTCACAGAATGATTTAGGTTGAAAAAGGACCTTGAAGATCATCTAGTTCCAACACTCCTGCCATGGGCAGGGACACCTTCCACTACAGCAGGTTGTTCAAGACAAGATGCAAGACCCAGTCTAGTTTTAAAACAACTACTTTTACAGTTTGGCTTCAAATAGTCTCCTTTTTCATTGCATCTTCCAAACTCATGTGGGATTTTATTATTATTATTCCTAAATGGAATGGACTGCCCAGGGAGGTGGTTGAGTCAACAACCTTGGATGGGTTTAAAGGTCATTTTGTTTCAATATGGTGCTTGGGGATATGGTTTAGGGGTGAACCTTGTAGAGTAGGGTTATTGGTCGGACTTGGCAATCCCAAGGCTCTATTCCAACCTGAATGTCCCTGTGATTCTAAGTGAATCTAAAGTTGCAAGAGTCTCAAGAATCACAAAACAGTTCAGGTTGGAAGGGACCTTAAGGATCACCTAATTCCAAACCCCCTGCCACGGGCAGGGACACCTTCTGCTAGATCAGGTTTTCTTCATAACTTCCATAAACTTTACAATTTAGCATGACTAATGGCTCACAAGATTTGCTACAGATGAAAAAAAAAAAAATTCTCAAATCCACACCAATGGTGACCAAAAGGTTATTGCCATTCTGTTCTGGCCTACACAAGGAACTGGTGCAGTTAATCCAGATCTCTAACTTGCTCTCAGATATCTTTTTGAAGTGCCTCATACCAGAGGCCAAGATCTGAAAGAGGACACCAGATTCAGTCTTCTCATTCATCAAGTGAGTCATTCCCTTAAAATGAAGATTACTGCAACCTCATAACATCCTTAAAGAACAGCTCATTTCAAGAAGCTTTGAACCACATTTTTTCCCCAAAGCATCAGATCAAAATGAACCTAAGCAAGATGAGAGAGCTGAGAAATTACACTAAATAGTGAGGAAGGACCTTACTGAATCACTTTGTAAAAGAGTGTTTTAAACCATGACAATCATTCAAAATGTAGCAGAACACCTCAAGTCAAAATTGTGGTCTTCCTTCAGATTTGCTGGCCAGAAGTCCACAGGATTTCCTAAAGACAGTGTAGCAAGGAGCGGGCCCAGCACTACAGCTGACAACTCAAGCATTAATCACCTTCCCTTCTATACTTGCACAAGGTCATTCATTTACAGCAGAACTGTACCTAATTTCCCTTGTGTACACATAAACATTTTATACAGAAAGACCTTTTTTGATTTCTGTCCCAGCCTTTCATTTTGACAGGGAAAAAAAAAATAAAAAGCATTTGTTTTACGGGGAATACTAAGCTCTCACTGCAAATTAATCTTTGCAGGCAATGCCAAAAGTTAGCGGATTGAAGGCTAACCAGAAACTTGAACAGAACTCATAAAGATGACCAATCCCTGCTGGAATGGAGGATGCAACACAGGACCTCAGATGAGACTCTCGTGCCAGGTAAAAACAATTTCCAGTACAGATCTTGGAGATGCTAATAGGAACTGGCTAAAGCAATGTTCCACTACCACTTCTTTGTTCACTGACACAAACCATTTGGATTTGATTTCTGTGTTTGCTCAACTTTGAGGAGTAAAACAAAGCTTCCTGACTTAGAAGCCACTCAGCCCTTCCATAAGAGAGCTTTGAAATATTTCATTATTGCTTCACACACCTTCAGAATGGTAAAAATGTGAACGAGTCATTCGATGCCATGATTTATCTTTCATTAATTCATGCCTTTAGAATTTCATAGTATATACACAGTCACAAATTCTTGGTTTCCATAACCCTTCTAGTTTCAAACCAGGGTGACAGAGTTCAGACAGATGAGCACAACCTTTTCACATGGAACAGCACCCCTGAGCAAGCAGTATCTTTATTTCCAAGTGCTGCCATAGGTTAAGCAGCCTTCATTTTACTAGACTACAAGCCAAAAGCATGCAATAAAACCTCACATAAAAGCAACCCAAAATGCTAAAAAACGCTTTTCCAACATGACCTTTGGGTTGAGTCATACCACATGTCAGATGCAAGTTTATTGCAATGAATAATGACAGTGTGAAGCAAATGTTAGCTTATGCAATCCTGAGATATCATTAGAAACATCAGATTATCAACTGCAATCATTCACGAGGAAAAATATTTAATGCTGATGCATGTAGCAGCTGGTCCCTCAAACCTTTTTTCTCTGCAAATCTGAACTTAATGCTCTATTTTCATACCTATTTTTAATCTGAACCATACTTTTTTTTTTTTACCCTGAACTGTGCAACAGGACACACTAGCTGCTTTCTACTCAGTGCCATCTGAAAACGAAGGTGGTTCAAATTAATTACAGCTTGTTTCGAATGCCACTGTGTCTGGCTTCCCCACAAATCTGGTTAGCATTATTATGGAAAACAACAGTCTGTTCCCAAAGATAATTTGACTGTCTAATAAAAACTTGGGCAGAGCCTGCAAAGCAAAAAAGCACCTCTGGATAAATGTGTTGGGTTCTTCAAAGAGATTCTAGGAAGCCTGAGCAAATGATCCTACACCCTACCAACATCCTACTGCCTTACCAGCTCACAGACCTCCTGTCAGAGTTACTACTACTTACAGAACACCTCTCACCTGCAGGCTTGTTTAACAAATGCAACCAGGCTACAGGAACTGAATATTTTTTTCAATTTGCAAAATAATCTCTTTTTTTTTTTTTATTTAATTTTTTTGCTGGCAGAGAGTCCAGAACATACTGTTTTTACCACATGCAACTGCTCTTTTATTGCGTTAGCCTGGAAAAAAGACACTCTCTTGCTATTGTGACCTATGAACACAGGCCCCACATCAAATTAGTTCTTGCATTTTCCTCCTGCCTTTAAAAAAAAAAAAGCTTCAACAGAAAGGGAATTTTGCTTCAAGATCATTTTGCATTAAATGGAACTTGCATGGTTAAAACTAGCCATGGCTATGTTGTCTCACCGCAGCAACTTGAGGGCACACGAGCTGAACTGTTCCTTATCAAACAGAAAAATAATTCCTACCAGCCTGCTAGCACATCTGGCACTCTGCATGGAGCAAATACAATCAGTTTGGCACCAAAAAACAGCTGGTGAAAAGAGGAAGTGCAGTGGCACCTATGAGAGAGGCAGAACTGCTCTGAACAAGTAGTGTGGGATGGGAGAGGGTGGACTGAGTAAGGAAAGGCGGAATGAAAGATGACCCAGTCTGATGGAAGTTCATAGAATCACAGAATAACCTGGGTTAGAAGGAACCTCTAAAGGTCATCTAGTCCAACTGCCCTGTGGAGAGGAGAGATATCCTCAACTAGATCAGGTTGCCCAGAACCCTGTCGAGCCTCACCTTGAATATCTCCAGGGATGAGACCTCAACCATCTCTTTGGGCAACCTCTTCCAGTGCTCAACCACCCTCATTGTAAAGGACTTGTTCCTAGGACCCAAACTAAATCTACTCCTCTCCAATTGAAAACTATTGTCCCTCATCCTATCATTGCAGGCTTTGGTAAACGATNCCTCAACTAGATCAGGTTGCCCAGAACCCTGTCGAGCCTCACCTTGAATATCTCCAGGGATGAGACCTCAACCATCTCTTTGGGCAACCTCTTCCAGTGCTCAACCACCCTCATTGTAAAGGACTTGTTCCTAGGACCCAAACTAAATCTACTCCTCTCTAATTGAAAACTATTGTCCCTCATCCTATCATTGCAGGCTTTGGTAAACGATCACCACAGTCTCACAGTATCACCAAGGTTGGAAGAGACCTCAAAGATCATCAAGTCCAACCCATCACCACAGACCTCAAGACCAGANTCCCTGCTCCTGCTGGCCACACTATTGCTGATGCAGGCCAGGATGCCATTGGCCTTCTTGGCCACCTGGGCACACTGCTGGCTCATATTCAGGCAGGTGTCAATCAGCACCCCCAGATCCCTTTCTGTTTGGCGGTTCTCCAGTCACTCTGAGCACAGCCTGTAGCTCTGCATGGGGCTGTTGTGGCCAAAGTGCAGCACCTGGCACTTGGATTTGTTGAGTTCCATCCCCTTGGACTCTGCCCATCTGTCCAGGCAGTCGAGGTCTCGCTGCAGAGCCCTTCTGCCATCCAACCCAGCAACATCAGCCCCCATTCTCTCTGAACAATTAACTAGATAAATACTGTTGATTGAAGCTGCCATGATTTGGAGTTCCTAGCACTCAGACACTCTTTTATGTTTATCAAAATGGTTTTTCACCTGTATTATCAAGCATTCAATGTACTATTTAGATAGAATCTAGGTAAGTCAGATTATTTAGCAAATACACTACAATGGAATCATAGAAAGGTTTGGGCTGGAAGAAAACCTTAAATATCATCTAGTTCCAATCCCCCCACTGTGGACAGGGACCTTCCACTAGACCAGATTACTCAAGGCCTAATCCCATCTGGCTTTGAACACTTCCAGGGAGGGGACATCCACAACCTCCCCAGGCAATCTGTTTCAGTGTCTCACCACCCTCACTGTAAAGAATTTCTTACTAATATCCAGTCTAAATCTACCCTCTTCAAGCTTGAAGCCACAAATTCTTCCATCTTAAAGCCAAATTTCTTCAGTATTATCTCATGGACTGCCAACTATCATTTTTCTCTGCAAAACTCCACCAGTGAATCCTAGATTTATCTTCCCTCCAGCAATAAAACCAGGAGTTCTGGTTTAACACTGTGTGCAGTTCTGGAGCCCCCAGCACAGGAAGGACATGGAACTGCTGGAGTGGGTCCAGAGGAGGGCCATGAAGATGTTCAGAGGGCTGCAGCAGCTCTGCTATGAGGACAGGATAGAAGAGTTGGGGCTCTGCAGCCTGGAGAAGAGAAGGTTTCCAGGAGACCTGATAGTAGCCTTCCAGTATCTGAAGGGGGCTACAGAAAGGCTGGGGAGGGACTATTGACAAGGTCTTGCAATGACAGGACAAGAGGCAATGGGTTTGAACTGGCAGAGGGGAGATTTAGACTGGATGCCAGAGGAAGTTCTTTGCAGTGAGGGTGGTGAGACACTGGCACAGGTTGCCCAGGGAGGTTGTGTCTGCTCCCTTCCTGGAGGTGTTCAAGGCCAAGTTGGCTGAGGCCTTGAGTGAGCTGTGCTAGTGGGAGGTGTCCCTGCCTCTGGCAGGGGATTGGAACTAGATGATGACCTTGAGGTCCCTTCCAACCTTAATATTCTATGATTGTAATATAGCCCAACAGACACCAAGTCAGGACTCCATTAGACACTGTACAACCACACACAGCTTCTATTCCTTAAAGAAACAGAAGGAACATCACACACAGTATCACAGTCTCACAGTATCACCAGGGTTGGAAGAGACCTCAAAGATCATCAAGCCCAACCCATCACCACAGACCTCAAGACTAGATCATGGCACCAAGTGCCACCTCCAAACCCGCCTTGAACACCTCCAGGGACGGTGACTCCACCACCTCCCTGGGCAGCCCATTCCAGCAGCCAACGACTCTCTCAGTCAAGAACTTTCTCCTCACCTCCAGCCTAAACTTCCCCTGGCACAGCTTGAGACTGTGTCCTCTTGTTCTGCTGCTGCTTGCCTGAGAGAAGAAGGTAACCTCCCCCTGGCTACAACCACCCTTCAGGTAGTTGTAGACAGCAAGAAGGTCTCCCCTGAGCCTTCTCTTCTCCAGGCTAACCAATCCCAGCTCCCTCAGCCTCTCTCCATAGGGCTGTGCTCGAGGCCTCTCCCCAGCCTCGTTGCCCTTCTCT
>VWZE01021954.1:0-22517 GCA_013396675.1 Eubucco bourcierii | reverse complement strand
GAGAGAGCTTTGGGGTCAGGATCAAGAAAACCTAAGTCAAGTGAACAAAAACCAGACAAGAGCTGCTGTAGCTTTCAGACTCCCCCTCGATGTGTGTCCGTGTTCTTGCCCCCGGGGAGATGACAGACTTAAATTTAACCCTCCCTGGCGTCCTTTCCATCGGGATAGCTCCCCTGGTGTGACCTGCGAGCATTAGCAGCAGAACTAGAAGCAAAGCCAGGCTCTGCTCTCACAAGGTGCTGCCAGTCACTCGTTTTACACCAGGAAAAACAAAAGGAAACACCTGCCCACATAAACACTTGAATTAACACCTTCCATTATGCCGAGGAGCTGCATTTATTTTACTAACAAGGCTGGGTGCAAATCTGGCATTGGCAGCCGAGGAAAAACAACTGGGAGTTGCAGTGCAAAGGCAGAAAGATCATAGAATCATAGAATAGTAAGGTTGGAAGGGACCTCAAGGATCATCTAGTTCCAACCCCCTGCCATAGGCAGGGACACCTCCCACTAGTACAGCTCACTCAAGGCCTCCTCCAGCCTGGCCTTCAACACCTCCAGGGAGGGAGCAGACACAACCTCCCTGGGCAACCTGTGCCAGTGTCTCACCACCCTCACTGGAAAGAACTTCTTCCTAACATCCAGTCTAAATCTTCCCTATGCCAGTTCAAACCCATTGCCCCTTGTCCTGTCATTGCAAGACTCTGTCAATAGTCCCTCCCCAGCCTTCCTGTAGGCCCCCTTCAGATACTGGAAGGCTACTCTAAGGTCTCCTGGAAGCCTTCTCTTCTCCAGACTGCAGAGCCCAACTCTCTGAGCCTGTCCTCATAGCAGAGCTGCTGCAGTTCTCTGAGCATCTTCATGGCCTCCTCTGGACCCACTCCAACACTTCCATGTCCATCCTGTGCTGGGGGGGTCCAGAACTGCACACAGTACTCCAGCCTTAAAACACAACACCCAAAATGGTAAGCTACAAAAATGAGTCCTTGTTTCTAGTGAAATTAAATAACATTTTGGCTCATGTGCAGAAGTTTCAGCATCATTATTTTAAATAAACTTCTGCCAATTAGCACGAGTCCTTTGCCCCTGCAGGAGGTCACAGGGGTAGTGATTTACTGACAGACTTTATTAACCATCAATCATTAAATACAAGGAACAGAGTGACAATCAGGTTATATGTTACCCATTAACCATCAATCATTAAATACAAGGAAGAGAGTGACAATCAGGCTATATGTTAACTGACACATCCAGCAACTTGATTTAATGCTTGTGCTAAAAGGAATATTAAGATCTGGCTTTAAAGCTAAATTCACCAAAACCTCCTCCCACCACAAAAAGTAGTTAAGCAGCTGGGAGTTCTGGCAAAAGCAAACATATAACACACACACACACACACAGATCAGAAACCCTGGATAGAGAACTGGAATTTCTCACTTGACTATTCTTGTAGAGAAAAATAATTTAATTTCCATGTAAACTTGAAAGAAAGGTGGCCAGAAGAATCCTGTGCTCCAGCTACTGGGGTATTGTACAGCAAGCAGGATTTGACTAATGCAGACAGAGTTCCAGGTAGTTTCTAAGTAGTTCTAAGTTAGTTCTACAACTTAGTTCCAAGAACTAAACTTCTAAGACTGAAAAACTACATAAGACATTCTGAGAATGTATCTGAAGTATCCCATGGTTTCTTCAGTTGCCTGATAGACACAGCATGAAAGAAAATATATAGACAGGCAGTACCAAGGCATTCCTGTCTCAGCAAACAGCATGGTGTGCACAGAAGTCTCAGCATAACATCAGTGAGATGACTTGGTCGTTAAAAACAAAGCCTCATTTTTGCTACGTGGTTAGGTCCACGAGAGAGAGGAGACTGACTTGCTTTAGGACTCATGGAAGGTCAGGAAGTTTATTCAAAAGGTGTGAGAAATGAGGTTATAAGCTGGAAGAAACGGTTGGCTAAAAAAATTAATAATAATAATAAAAAAAAAAGAGAGAGAAAATTAAAATCTATGAGCTTAGAGGGTTTTTTAAACACTATCAGAAAATTGGAGTTTAGATTTTGCCCACTTTCTTGTTTATTGCCTTTGTTATATTTAACTTTACACAGTGGCCCAGGCTGTTAAATCCAAACATGACACATGCCTGGAAGAAACCTTTACTCACTTGTGTGCTCTCAATAATAATTAAAAACAAAACCAACAAAAAAACCCTCCCATTCCTACAGTTTTCTATGGGTTTAACAAGTGATGGAAGCTTCTGTGTGTTCACAACTACTTAGAGTAAATTTTAAGGTACAGAAATGTTGCTATTTGCAAGATCATTCTTGCTGTCTGTCTGGTCATAAGGAGCTTGGCAGGGCAAGCTAAGTGAGTCAAAAGATCATGTAACATGTCAGACTGGATCTTACAGTGAACTGGGCAATCCTGTGGACAGGTAAGGCTGGGCCATATACAAAGATCTGCTTGGGTATCATATTTGGAAAGCAGATTCTGAGGACTAGTTTATAGTACTATTGTAAAATGACTGCTTCAGATGCAAAGTTGAAGAGACAAGAGGAAACTGCCTCAAGCTGCACCATGTGAAGTTTAGGTTGGACATGAGAAATCAATTCTTCCTTCTGAGGGCTGTCAAGGCCTGGAACAGGCTGCCCAGAAATGTAGAGGAGTCCCCATCCCTGGAGGGGTTCCAAAGGTGTTGATGTGGTGCTGAGGGACATGGTTTAGTGATGACCTTACTCGAGGCCTTGAGTGAGCTGTACTAGTGGGAGGTGTCCCTGCCTCTGGCAGGGGGTTGGAACTAGATGATCCTTGAGGTCCCTTCCAACCTTACCATTCTATTCTATGATTCTGTCACCTGGCACCACTAGATTAACAGTTGAACTTGATGATCTTAAAGGTATCTTCAAGTGAAACAATTCTGAGATTCTAAGGTTCTGTAGTTGACTCAACAATCTTCTTCAGAAAACTTTAATCCTTTAATTCAAACATTCTGAAGATCACTTTTCCCTTCTCAGGAAACACACTTCAAGGTATCTCATTCTAGATTTCTGATAGTCTTCAAATGCAGTAAAGGAGTGCAGATCAAGCAGCTACAACACAAAACTATCACTTATGGTGCCAAACATCACACACCAGTGCACCAAGTGCAAAGATCACTGAACCAAATTGTAAATCAACAGATCTTGGAATTTTATTTGTGTCACTCAAGACCAGTTTTTGTGGTGCTCTGCTTAACAGCATTTCACATGCTCAGAAGATACTAAGGACAGTGTGCTCCTTTCTCTGCACTTTCAAAGTCTTGGATTTGGTAAAGACATTTTCAAACATAATCTGCTTTTACAGCAGCAGAGCAATGCTGAATGGGGCATTCTTATGGGACAAAGATGAGAGGTCCTGTTTTTTTCCCCTTCCTTATTAAAAACCAGGACAATGACTCTATTGTGAAAGATTTGGAAGGGTAGCATAACTTGCATTAATATTTTAGGAACAGATGCTCCTCTTGCTTATACAGTAAAACACAGATTAGATATTTTAAGTGTTACCACAAATTAAAGATGTGTAAGAAGAGTATTATTATAATATCCTTTGCATCTTGAAGTTTCTCATATCCTGAAAGTAGTTATCTAGTATTAAGCAAAACAGTGCTCTCATCATATCTCCTAGACAAGTCTGCAAGCATCAAGTAATCAGAGGACTGTGAAGATGCTCAGAGGGCTGCAGCAGCTCTCCTATGAGGACAGGTTGAGAGAGTTGGGGCTCTGCAGCCTGGAGGAGAGAAGGCTTCCAGAAGACCTTAGAGTAGCCTTCCAGTATCTGAAGGGGGCCTACAGGAAGGCTGGGGAGGGACTATTGACAAGGTCTTGCAATGACAGGACAAGGGGCAATGGGTTTAAACTGGCAGAGGGGAGATTTAGACTGGATGTTAGGAGGAAGTTCTTTCCAGCGAGGGTAGTGACACACTGGCACAGGTTGCCCAGGGAGGTTATGACTGCTCCCTCCCTAGAAGTGTTCAAGGCCAGGTTGGCTGAGGCCTTGAGCGAGTTGTACTAGTGGGAGGTGTCCCTGCCTCCGGCAGGGGGTTGGAACGAGATGATCCTTGAGGTCCCTTCCAACCTTACCATTCTATGATTCCTCAGACAGCTCAGTCTTCAGCTGAACAGGAAATACTCAGCACTTGAGCTTCATGGAGCTAAACTGAAGCAGCTGCTCAAGTTAATGTCTTTCTATGTACATAAACTTCACTTCAAATGAAAGGCAACTTCTGTTTTTACCACTGTTCTAACATGAAATTCCAAACAGTAAACGCTTGTAATGTTTTTCAAAATAAATACCAGCATCAAAGTGCCTGATCACAGCAAAACTGTTACCCAAAAAAAGTAGCAGAACTGTTTGGATAAGATCTGTTCTTTGCCTTCTGCTGTTTGCAGGCAAATCTTGCTTAAGCAACATTTAATGTCAAATTCTGACACTGCTCTTCAGTGCAAGCTGAAGACTTATCAGCAAGAGCTCTTAATTAATTGTGACCCTTTATAGACTAATTCCGAGCAGGTTGCCCAACAAACTCTGGACAATGGCCACACTTTTTGACTATTTCCTACAAACTTAAGAGAATGAAGTGTTGCAGAAAAATACTATGTAAGCATAGAACAAACCCAATGTCCTTACCCAGCAATTTTACAGCCCAAGAGCAAGGCAAGAGACAACAAAGCCATCACAGACAGGCAGGAGATCACCACTCAACACGGAGACAGTTTGTGTCACCAAAAACAGAGTAGCGAAAAGAAAGTATCTTAGGAGTATCTTAAGTATGGTTAAGTTTTAAGTAAACACCATGAGAAAAGACAACTTTATGAGCAAGTATTATGGACAATGATATATAAATAGTTATAAGGATCTCCTCTCAAGGAAGTAGAAAGCATAAAAGTGTCTGTGAAACGTTGCAAGCAAGAAACCTGTGGCTGAGGAACAAAGAGTGACTTGAAACAGTGAGTGAGATGGCAAAGTACAAGGCTTGAACCTTCAAAACAAGAGTGCAAGCAGGTAGGGATTGAAAGAACATGATGGAGTTAAAATGACACATTTGGAAGATCCTCCTTGTAGCAGCTCTCTGACTATAAAGCCAGAGAGGAGTCCTTAGAATAAGGAGATGGGAAGCAACTGGAACCTAGCCAGAAGAGTATTCTTTTCCTCTCAGATGTTACCTGTTAGGAACATTAAAGGTTACTTTTAGGTGTTGAAAATCTACTCACTGTTCTCACCAGAACTCATTTGCTCCTAGTTACTGCAACTTGCTTTTCTTTGTCTAATGCTAAAACACTTCAGTTAAAAAGTTTAGACAAATACATTTGAGAATGTTGGAATATTTTTGCAACAGCTTTGTGGTGAGCATGAAAGTTCATATGGTTGCCAGGTTATAGCTTAGGCAATTGAAAACCAATCCTTGACAGGATTACAGCCACATACCAGCAGGAGAGAATTCATTAAAGCCAGAAAAGAGTATAGGTACTTAATAACATAGGTTTAAATCTTCTGTAATTTAAAACTAGCATGGATCTAATGTTCTTCAAGGTATTACTTTGTGCAGTGGAAGGCAAAATCCAAAAGAACTCAGGAATGTTAGGAGGAAAGTTGTCATGAACTGAGACTACATGAGGCCTTACTTACCACACAACCAATTAGCACTGACATCTTCAGCATTATGAAGGCCTAAAGAATTGATTCACCAATGAGTGGCTCATCCCTATTTAAACTGAGAGGCCCAGCAGCCTTCAGTCTTTTCAAACAGTGCTTCTGGAGTGCTATCTTGGAAGGATAAGATTGGTGAAAGAAGGCTTTGAACTTTGATCTTAGTATTAAATTATCTTCCCATTTGTAAGAAAGCAATTTTACATCTAAAGGACGAGGTTATAAACTTACACTGCTGTTTCTACATCCTGGTTAACACTTCCCCAGAAGATCCACTTGGGCTGCAACAAAGTTAGAGCAGGAAAGCCACAATAATGTGCATTCAAAACAAACTAATTACTTCTGACAGTTATTAATATCTGGGGGGTAAAATTACATGTTAAATGAAAAAAACCACTGTTTCATAGAATCATAGAATGGTAAGGTTGGAAGGGACCTCAAGGATCATCTAGTTCCAACCCCCTGCCATAGGCAGGGACACCTCCCACTAGTACAGCTCACTCNCAACACATCCAGGGAGGGAGCAGCCACAACCTCCCTGGGCACCCTGTGCCAATGCCTCACCACCCTCACTGCAAAGAACTTCCTCCCAACATCCAGTTTAAATGTCCCCTCTGCCAGTTCAAACCCATTGCCCCTTGTCCTGTCATTGCAAGACCTTGTCAATAGTCGCTCCCCAGCCTTCCAGTAGGCCCCCTTCAGACACCGGAAGGCTAAAGTTCAGACACCGGAAGGCTAAAGTTCAGACACCGGAAGGCTAAAGGTTGAAGCAATTTCCAAGTTGGCTTGCTGAGGATACACTGGATATTTTCTATGCCAAAAACTTTACATGAATAATAATTTTTTTAAAAGAGTAAATCACTTGCTGGTAAGCTTCTAGCCTCTTTTAAATTGATCTTGCACTGATGATTTGCTACCGAACAATTCTAATCTTCCTAAGTTTTATCTTCAGTTGTGCAAGACTGCTTTGTGAACACAGCTGTCAGGACTGCAACCCAGTGAATACATAAGGTGTTGGTATTTCTAGTGTCAACCCTGTGTGAAGGAATATTAATTATTCCCAAGTGTAATTTGCGGAAAACATACAGAACTGCACCAAAAAGGGCCTACAAGAAGGCTGAGGAAGAACTATTGACAAGGTCTTGTAATGACAAGACAAAGGGCAATGGGTTTGAACTGGCAGAGGGGAGATTTAGACTGGATGTTAGGAGGAAGTTCTTTGCAGTGAGGGTGGTGAGACACTGGAACAGGTTGCCCAGGGAGGTTGTGGCTGCTCCCTGCCTGGAAGTGTACAAGGCCAGGTTGGATGAGGTCTTGAGTGAGCTGTACTAGTGGGAGGTGTCCCTGCCTATGGCAGGGGGTTGGCACTAGATGATCCTTGAGGTCCCTTCCAACCTTACCATTCTGTGATTCTATAGAACGAGCCATTCAGTAGTTCTAGACGCTTTTGGTTCATAAAAACTACATCTTAAAATAGATGTTTTGCCAATCATCAGCTGTAGCTGTAAAATGGGTGAGCATCTCCAGTTTTCTGAAAGAACAAAGGAACTGTTGCTCAAACAAGAACACCACCTTACTGCACAAGTAAAAAGAGCAAACCATGTCACAGTGTCCAGTCAGCAAAAAAAAAACAACACACACCACACACCAAACCCTTATTCTAGATTGTTATTGGAATTGGGTTCCAGACTTATTTTTCAGGAACAGAAGGGCAGTAATACTAACATTTTCAAAACTACATGGGGTTATTAAATGCTTTCTGAAAACAGCCATCTGAGAGCAAACAATGCCTTCAGAGAATCTGTTAACTAAACCCTGAAAATATCCACAGGTCAATGCCCTATCTGAAGTCAGCTACAAACACAGGTTAGCTTTGCTTTCTAGACACAAGACCACAGATAGCAGTTGTACTAAAATCCTGCTGTTTAGCCTCAGTCCATGAGGGCTGAAGTGCACCATGCCCTCCTATTTTACCATCAAGATTCCTTTAAGCAACTCCAAGTCACTCAGAATTCTTTCACAGACAATGAAAACAAACTGATGGTTGCTGTCACTTTTGCCTTTTACTGCTGAAGAAAACAAGTCTGCACAACAGACCTATTATTCTTCATCACTTCCTTTATTAATAATTTAATTTTGGTGACATCCTGCAGGCAACTTCACTTAGCATTCCTTCTGTGCAAGCAGTCTGCTCTCATCTTTGCGAGGGCAAGGCGGCATAGGTGTGGGGGTTATTAATCTGACTCTCAAAGCCTTCATCAGTCTAGCAGAGATTTTTAATGGATGAGTCTTCTAAAGGTCTGAAGAAAGTCAGATCTGAAGACATTAACAGATTAGCTGTTTCTTCAACATTTACATAGACAACAATGGCATAAAAGGCCAACATCACATCTGTCTGTGTGCGTCGGTGCCAAACAACCAAGTCACAAAGGGCATTATACAGCAAACACCCTCCTCATGTGAGCAGTTTTGATCCTGGCATAGCTGACACCAAGCTGCATGAAATATTAACAGATTCCACAAAGAGCACATTTTATATGCATCTGCACATCCAATATCAGCCCTATCTACAATCTGATTTCTTTTTTTTTTTTTGAGACAAACTCCTCAGACAGCCTCAGTCTCCTTTCATTCCCCAATGACCCAAAATGAAATACCCTTCAGAGGCAACTCTGTCTCACAACATACCAACAGGACACAACCTAAAAGTACTTTAGAATGTGCATATGTTGTGTAACCATCCATACAAGTCGAAGAATCCTAGGTTCAGGTGCTTTAGGACAATCTTTGGTGCATGAAACTTTTAGTTTCAGATTTCTGAAGTCTTCTAAGTACCAAAATTTTAAAGAAACTTCTTCAAGTATTAGCTCTGAAACCTTTGAATGAACTTTAAAATACTTAATTATTTAATATCAGGCTATCTTTAATTAAAACTTACTACTAATTGATCCTAACCTGTTCACACTCAACCTGCTTTTTACAAGTGGGTGGAGATGATGCAGAAGAAAGAGACTCATTCCGAATTTAGAGCCCTTCATTCAGAGATCAAAAAGACAACACATTTGCTTCTTAGGTACAAAGGTTGCCTCCTAAGAGCATCCTGCTACAATAATTTGCTTAGGTAACTTATTCTTCTCTGCTACATGAATGTAAGCATGAATGACTACATCCCTTAGCTAAATATTCAATAAATATGTTTTTAGAAGTAGTTAGAAAAAAATTTGAAGTCTAGGATTCAAATTTTATGTGTGCATAAAAAATAATTATCACTGGTTCTTTCAATTTGATAATAAAATATAATTCATCATGTTGTTATCACCTAAAAGTCAGTGTCCTTTATATAGACAGGAATGTTGGAGAGGGACTTCTCATAAGGGTGTCTAGTGACAGGGTAATAGGGAATGGTTTGAAGCTGATGCACAGTAGGTTTGGATTGGATTGTGGGAAGACATTCTTCAGTACAAGGGTGGTGGGACTCTGAAATAGGTTGTCCAAGGAGGTTATGGATGCCTCCTCCCTGGGGATGTTCAAGGCCAGGTTGCATGAGGCCTTGAGCAGGTGAGTCTAGTTGAGAGGTGTCCCTGTCATGGGGAGGGGTTGGAGTAGATGATCTCTAAAAGTCCCTTCCAACCTAGGCCATTCTATAATTCCATGAAGTGATTCCTCCAGGTTCATTCCCTCCTAACATGATGCTTGCTGTACAGCCTAACACCTCAATGACTTTCGAAGATTCCAGATGAACCTTAGCTCGTTCCACCATGTGGCCGTTTGAGTTAGATTCCTACCTCAGGCATACAAAAAATTCAAACCCAGAGAAACTTAGAGGTGGAAGCTCTAAGGTGAACATTCTAGGGGTAGGCCATATAATGGCAACAATGGATAAGCTAACATCATTTCATTGGAGCATCAAGAGCTTTATGTCTGGAAGCACAGCTTGGACCTTCCCTTTGCTGCTTCTGCTGCTTTGCCTGCAGCTGCTGCTATCTTCCCCTGCCACCGTTTTGGCTGCTGCTGCTTTTGCTGCTTCACCACCACTTGACTCCTTCCCCAACTTCCCTCCCTAAGGTTATTACATTCTTGTAGTAATTGTATTTTTCCCTATACTGTTACATTTATCTTAAACTATAAGAAATATTTTTTTTTCCTGACTTCATAAAAGAAATCATAGAATCATAGAACGGTAAGGTTGGAAGGGACCTCAAAGATCATCTAGTTCCAACCCCCTGCCATAGGCAGGGACTCCTCCCACTAGTACAGCTCACTCAAGGCCTCCTCCAACCTGGCCTTGGACACCTCTAGGGAGGGAGCAGCCACAACCTCCCTGGGCAACCTGTGCCAATGCCTCACCACCCTCATTGTAAAGAACTTCCTCCTAACATCCAGTCTAAATCTCCCCTCTGCCAGTTCAAACCCATTGCCCCTTGTCCTGTCATTGCAAGACCTTGTAAATAGTCCCTCCCCAGCCTTCCTGTAGGTCCCCTTCAGACACTGGAAGGCCTCCTGGAAGCCTTCTCTTCTTCAGGCTGAAGAGCCCCAACTCTCTCAGTCAAATACATGTTGTGGTGAGTTTATCCTCCCAGGGGAAGGATCCACCCTAACCTGGTACACACCATCACATTTACTTGGTTCAAGTAGCTAGGTCAGCGTACCTTCAGAGTTCAGTGTAATAAGTGTGACATTGTTCCCAATGCTTTGGCTTCCTAATTGTCCACTGTTGGAAACAGAGTCACTGGCCTCAGAGCCACTCTCTCCATCTTCATTGTGGCTGTCGTCATGCCCTGGAACTTTCACCACTATGGTGTTCTGCCTACGGCCAGGAACAGCACTGTGGAGGAAAAAAATATAAATTACTTTGGGGAAACACAATCCTTAATCAGGAATAGGATTGTTGTAAGACAATGAAAATCACTAATTGACAAAATTAAATGATCCTCCTGTAAACAGGTCTACTCCCAATCACAACTTGGAGCTATCCAGCAAAGTAGAAGGGAAACAGTAGAAATAGTAAAACTTTTAAGGTGCAAACTTTCTGAAGGTGCTACTTACTAAGTGGCAAAATGAAAAAATAACTTACATCATATTTTGGTTTTAATTGTTGAAAGTTATTTTCTACTCAGAATCTCCAGCTCAACTTTGCTTTAAATAGTACAAAGCCTAACAAGCCTCCCTAGGCTGCTGCATATTCCTTCTTCAGTAGGTTTAATGCAGGATTTTGGCAGGTTCCCAAGTGATTTTGTATCTGTGTAAAAAATACATAGCCATGGGCACTCTACTCTTCATCTGTCAGCTGTCAACTAACAATGAACTAATCCCAGATCCTTCAAGATGCTCTCTCTCCACCATTGCTCTGGACCTTTACTGCTGACCTGAAGTTTCCTTAGGCAGAACTATCAGCCTGATGGAATATTCAAGTGTCAGTTCAATGTTTCTCCCTTCCTGCTACCCAAAACATGCCTCATTTTGCACTTCGAATTGCTGCAGAGATTTGTATTTATCTGTCAAAGGAAGGGGTGAAGGGGGAAGACTCCTGTAACTGCTACTAACTTGCTAAGGATATTTTCCAGAGAATCAGCTGCTCTGCTCAGTGGCTCTTCCTGCCCAACCATCTTGGCTACGATTGAGTTCTGCCGGTCGTTGTTCAGGATTACCGTGGTCTGAGGGACAACACTACAAGACAAAAATCAGAGAGGAAAAGGAAATGTGAAAGAGCAAACCTTACAAATAAAACATTAACACAGGCTTATGGTTTCAAGAGTCCACCTAAAACCAGAGGCTGTCTCCAAGCCTTGCTCTGCTAGCACTGTGCTGATGTAACAAAGGCTGAAGTTGATAATCCATCGAATTTGACATCTGGACTATTTCAAGCACTCAAATTCTTTCACATGACAGATGGCTCCAATGGAATTAAGTCCATGACCCCTGGCAAAGTGATAAAGAATTCATCAACTCACAACACACAGGAAGAAATCTGCACATCACAGCTCCAAAGAGTCACCAAATTCCTGTTTTGGAAAGTCTGAGAGCAAGCATTTTGATAGATACTACAGCCAACCAACACGGTCACAAACCACTTTCAGCAGGATGATCTCTAGAGAAGAAATGCAAAAACATTTATTGCAAAAGTGAGCTTAGTTCAAGAGCCTGTGTTTTCTCCAGGGGCTGGGGGGCTTGTGGAGGGCAGGGAGATGAGGGTGGCTCTGTGGGCATCAGAGCAGAACAGGGCCTGACTGTATCGGTAAATCATGACAAGAATAAAACATTCTTGCGTGCTTTTCACATACCAAAAAATTATAACAGAAGCATTTACCATGTGAGAAAACAGAATATCTTCTCTTTCACTTCTTGCTCATAACCACCTCCTGCAATGCTACAGGCTTGGGGCAGAGTGGTTGGAATGCTGCCCCAGCAGAGAAACACCTGGAGGTACTGGTTAATGAGCCAATGTATGCCCAGCTGGCCAAGAAAGCAAACAGCATCCTGGTTTGGACCAGCAACAGCATATCCAGCAGGATTCTTGGCCCCTGTTCTCAGCACCTGTGATGCCACATCTTAAGACGTGGGTTCAGCTTTGGGGCCCTCACTGCAAGAGAGAAATTGAAGTGCTGCAGCAGGTCCAGGTAAGAGCAACAAAGCTGAAGAAGGGTCAGGTGAACAGGTGAAGGGTTTGGAGAACAGGGTCCTACAAGGAGAAGTTAAGGCAATCGGAGTTGTTCAGCCTGAAGTAAACAAGGCTCACAGGAAAGCCTGTGAAGTCCTTTATTTATCAAGTCCTTAGGATTTTGCTCATATTGAGTTTATACTCTCTACAACTCCCTGAAAGGAGGTTGGAGTCAGGTGGGGGTTGGTTTCCTCATAAGGAACAGAGATAGAACAAGAGAATATAGCCACAGCAGAGGAGGTTCAGGTCAGACATTAGAAGAAATTTTTTCACTGAAAGAGTTCTCAAACATTGGCTCCCCAGGGAGGTGGTTGAATCCCCACCCCTGGAGATGTTTAGAAGATGCAGAGATTTGGTGCTGAGGGACACGGCAGACTTGGCAGAGTTAGAGAATGTTTGGACTCAAGGATCTGAAAGGTCTTTTCCAACCAAAGTGAGTCTCTGGGTTACGATGACAACGTAGCAGGAAATAAGTAGGGGTCTTGCAGAGAAAAATCACACCAAGTCTACACTATCATACAAAAGTAAGACCAAAGCAAACTCCAGCACACAACTTATCACTTCAGTTTGGTTATTCCACTTCAGAGGTTATTAACATTATTCCCACAGTGTTATTCAGTATTTCCAACATATTTTTGATATTTAAAAGTGTCTCTGCTGTGCTCATGGAGAGAATTCAGAAGGAAATTCATGATTTAGCAACAGAGAAGGCTTTTTCTTTCTCTCTGCTTCCCACAATAAGTAGTCCACTACTGTGTTTACTGATCCAACATCTTTAACATGACTGATGGTCCTTTCTTTCCCCTAACTGTATTCCTTGGCTAATTGTTGAAACACAAGTTAAACAGTATCTGATGACAGCACCTCCCTGTTTATTTCAGGCATAATGAAATGCCCACTTGCTTGAATATTCATGCATCTGCTGAAGACTTTAAGTACTACAACATCCATCGTTAGACTTGAAGATAAGAAACTGTCATAAGAGCAAATAATAAATGGCTCTCCACTTTGGTACAGATAAAACAAGGGTTTTGGATGCAAAGAGCCCCAAGGCCTAATGCCCTGCCTTCCTCTTACAGTAATGACATCTGTTGCTAGCAACAAACGGGATTCCTCATGGACTGCCAATTCTCTGTTGGATTGCAAACCTCGAGAAGCTCTGGAAGATGTTTGTCTAATCCCAGACAAGCACAGACTGTACTATAGCTTTCCATGTGTATGTGAAGTTTAAACTGCATTAAGCAATAAATGGGGGGGGATTCTGCTGATCTTCTTAGTTGCTATCCAGAATATTGGGGTTTGTGCTGCTTTCTTAAGTCACCTTTGCCAAATTTTATCCATTATCAAGAGCGGACCAAAAAAAAAAAAAAAAAACAAACCAAAAGCAAACAAAAGCAAAACAAAACACTGCACTGTTTTTTTGTTTTGTTTAACTTATTTTTCATGGCAAAATTCTATTTTCTGAATGGCAGCAGTGAATATTTTAAAACCCCACACCAAATAGTTACACGTGGCAATGCTGGCAGTCCCCTCAGTCCAGCAAGCAATACGTGGTCTCCTTTCCCAAACTATCCAAACAGTTACATTTGGATTTCTTACAGGCCACTTTAAACTGCTCAAGAATTCCACACTTCCTTTTAGACCCTGTTCTTTATCACCATCTTTCTTGCAATCATTTCTGAATGCCTGTTTAAAATGTCACTTACCAAAGCTTATTTTTAATGAACTCTCTGAATAATTAATTTCAGCTGTAGCGATAAATGTAATAAAAATTACATTTATGAAGTCCTTAGGATTTTTGCTCATATTGAGTTTATACTTGAATAGACTTAGCACTAAAAAGCTGGCATAAAATAAGAGAGAAGCTGGGGGGAGGGAGGGACCCTTTTGGGTTAATTTTTTTTTTTTTTAATGAATATTGATTTTTAAGGAAGAAAATGTAGAGAGTGAGCTGCATGGCATGGAGTTAATTTAAGCAAGTAGAGAACAAGGAAACAGTTTTATACACCAGCACAGATTTCACCTCTCTCCAATACATCCATGTATGTTCAAGCTTCCTAACCTCAATACATAAACCAACACCCAAAAAAACACTGGCTCTAGAAGAATTCACTTCCTCCAGCTAGTAGAGTGGATTGACAGGAAAAGTCCACCTGGGAGGAGCCACTAATTAAACATACCAATTAAGTGACATGGATTTTCCTGGCTATAAAGCACAAAGGCAAAAGCAAACACCACATACAGAAGGAAAAACTCTGTAGCAAGCCACAACCACCACTGAAGTGTCCAACAAATGTTTTACATTCAGAGATGAACTGCTAGCAGGTTGCAAGGACCCAAAGAGTCTACAAAGCAGTTTGGAGAGAACAGGAATCACACAGAAAGCACAGTGGCAGAGGATAGCTAAAATAAGCATTTGGCAATATTATGACTACACAACAAATCTGCAACTATCAATTAACCTTTCTCTGATGAACTTGACTAGGAACTTTGCATCTGGTCTGAAAATAACTGAGGCTTTCAGTTTAGTACCAGGAAGCATTAGTGTTGGATAGAAGCAATGGGTTTAAACTGGCAGAGGGGAGATTTAGACTGGATGTTAGGAGGAAGTTCTTTCCAGTGAGGGTGGTGAGACACTGGAACAGGNGATGATCCTTGAGGTCCCTTCCAACCTTACCATTCTACGATTCTATGATTATTTCTGTGTTCTCCATCTACTAATACAAAGACTCCAGTAAAACTCATTCAATTCTCTTTCAGTCTTACAGCAGATGACATTTGTGATGCTTAATGTTCAACTCTTGAAGAATGATGCTTTCAGAACCAGACTGCGTGAGGTGGATTTCCATTCCAAATGTCATAAATATAAACCAGGAAACTAAATTCTGGTCCCTGTTCTACACAGAACAAGAACGGCTACTGAATGCTTGCAAATTCTGACCGTGAGGCATCACAAGGCAGATGTTTTTCAGAGTTGATGCTGTGAGACTTCAGCAGTCACTTATCATAGAATGGTAAGGTTGGAAGGGACCTCAAGGATCATCCAGTTCCAACCCCCTGCCATAGGCAGGGACACCTCCCACTAAAATTCTTTTCTTTTCAAACTTCTTACAGTATCACAGTATCACCAAGGTTGGAAGAGACCTCAAAGATCATCAAGCCCAACCCATCACCACAGACCTCAAGACCAGACCATGGCACCAAGTGCCACGTCCAAACGCACCTTGAACACCTCCAGGGACTGTGACTCCACCACCTCCCTGGGCAGCCCATTCCAGTAGCCAATGACTCTCTCAGTCAAGAACTTTCTCCTCACCTCCAGCCTAAACTTCCCCTGGCACAGCTTGAGACTGTGGCCTCTTGTTCTGCTGCTGCTTGCCTGAGAGAAGAAAGCAACCTCCTCCTGGCTACAACCACCCTTCAGGTAGTTGTAGACAGCAAGAAGGTCTCCCTTGAGCCTCCACTTCTCCAGGCTAAACAATCCCAGCTCCCTCAGCCTCTCTTCATAGGGTTGTGCTCGAGGCCTCACCCCAGCCTCGTTGCCCTTCTCTGGACATGCTTAAGCACCTCAATGCCCTTTTTAAACTGAGTGGCCCAGAACTGGACACAGTACACACTTACAGCTTACTGCATCCCCAGACTGCATTATTCCCATTTCTTTGTTCAATCTGTGCATTTTACACTGAAGATTAACCAACCTCAATTGTCACTTATGCACTAAAACACAAAAATCAACAACAGTGAGGAAGGAAGAGGAAAGCTTTCAATATTCACTCAGATCCCAAATGAAGCAATTCTTTCTATGAGTGCTGCCAGTACTATACTCACAGAGAAGATGGAAAGAAAACATTAAGAGGGGTCAGGGGGAGTGCTTCAGACACCCAGTGTTGTTGCATAGGTTTCAGTACTTTCCATCTGTGTTCACGTATTCCTTTTCCCCATAAGCATTAGAACTTGGAGAGGCTGGTTCTGCAATTTGCCTTTTCTTGGACACAGTTAAGTGAAAAAAAAAAAAATAAATGTAAAATGCATCCACCCTACAGATATTATTCTATTTGGGGGCATTTAATATGCCATTTACCAAAAAAGAATCTGTTAAATTACAGGTGAAAATATTCCTACATAAATAAACACACAGGATTCTGATTTCCAAACTGATTCAGTGCAGATTCAGCCTCTGCTGTTTATTTTAAAAAATAAAAGGATGTTCTGTATTTTGCATAAGAAAACTGCTGCCAAAGGCAATTTTCGGTATGGAAAATGTGTGAGTCATAGATATGGTCATTAGTCTTAACTGTTGGTTTTTCATTGCCAATATCCTGTCAATCACACAGAATGCAGCCAATGGCATGAAAGAAGTTTTGGCAATGCCTGGGCCATCATTCTCCTCCTCTTCCCAGATGAGGTTTTCAATTAGGAAGAGAGAAAAATAAAGAAACTGGCATTTCTCTCATCTGCAAGGTACAAGATCAAAAGAGTTTCTCTTAATGGATGAAAACTACTTGTGAGAAAACTCAAGACTGACATTTTCAGACAAATTATCCTTCTCTTTTTCCCAGACACAGCAATAGAGACCAGTAAATGGAGTATTTATAACACTGCTCAACCAGTCAAAGAAAAAAGAAAGAAAGGAATCCTCTATTTAGAGCCTTTTCGAGCTTCCTTTGCACATGTGAATATCTGCAAATCATAGAATCATGGAATGGTAAGGTTGGAAGGGACCTCAAGGATCATCTAGTTCCAACCCCCTGCCATAGGCAGGGACACCTCCCACTAGTACAGATCACTCAAGGCCTCCTCCAACCTGACCTTCAACACCTCCAGCGAGGGAGCAGCCACAACCTCCCTGGGCAACCTGTGCCAGTGTCTCACCACCTTCACTGTAAAGAACTTCCTCCTAACATCCAGTCTAAACCTCCCCTCTGCCAGTTTAAACCCATTGCCCCTTGTCCTGTGGTTGCAGGAAATAGGAAATTTCCAGAATTCCAGCTGTGAAGTGCAAAAAAATGGCTGAATAAGAAACTGTTCAAATAAATTTTAAAAAAAAGAAAAAAAAAAAGGTAAATAAAGGCTCAGAGTCAGAGCTCAACTCAGAGATATTCAACTGGTCACCTTGCCCATGTTTCCTGTCTGTTAGGATACCCTATGGTCACTGCAACTCCCATCCAGTGTGTGCTGCTTATCTGGAAGGCTGGGCTCCTGAGGACATACTTCTCATCTTCTCCTAGTCCACACATTAGAAGGAGACGGAGAGAGAGCGATGAGGAAGGCAGGAGCTAGAGTTACTGCTGGCAGACTGCTTGTCTCCAGCCAAAGATAGCCTTAAAGAAAGCAAGTCTGGGAAAGAGACCTTGAACTCTAGTGTTTTCCAGTCTGCTGCTGGGGATGAGCAAGAAGACTTAAAAGCACAGCTCATACATGTGTGAGGGTCACGGAAGAATGCTACAGTAAGCCCTACCATGAAGAATATCTCAATGTTTGTCCAAAAATCCTTCTCCTTACTGGTTTTTCTTTTTTCTTGATGACCACCTGCTTCCTTCGCTTAACACACATAGTTAAGACTCCCTATCCAAAGAGAAATGAGAAAACTGACTCGTGAATTTACACTATGAACAAAACCACAGACAAGCAAAGCTTTCATACTGGCTTTATGCCAAAAAAGAAAAATAAAAAGAAATGAATGCAGCTCCTCCTCTCCCTGGGGAGACCAGACTAGCCAACAACCAAAGCATTCATGGGGATGAAGATCAGTGGGCACTTGAGCAGTTAAAGTTTTCATGTTCCTAAGCCATACACTCGCCTAGTCCCAGCCAACTGCCAGAAAAGCAGCAGCGTTATCCATCATTTTCAGTGAGAGTTCAGTCATCAGAAATTATCTTTGGATTCTTTGCATCTGGAATATCACAGAAAAGCAGACACTATAAAGCCAGCACTAATGATTAGGTCCTGTAAAAACACAAGCCAAAGTACACCAACCATCACTGGAGAGAGATTCATGGATCTGAAAGCTGAGAAAGCTGTAATCGATTTATAATAAAAGGTAAAGGAAATGCAGCATTTATCAAAACATACTGTTAACAGTTTAAAACAAGGAACATCACATCTTCAGTTCAAATAAATAAGAGTCAGACATTTTCCAAGTTACAAAATCTATGGAATACTCAGCTTTACCTACAGAGAGAGCCTCTGAATTGGCTGACCATCAGAAGGACAAGAATTTCTATCTTAAAGACCAATTTTATCAATTGTTTTTAAAGGCTGTTAAAATCTGTTGTGGATTAGTCTGCTCTGAGAGCAGCTCAACATACCTGTACAACTCAGTGCAACCATTCAGAAGTCACAACCTCCATCTCCAACTACTTCATCAGCTAACCAACAACCTGTTGGTGACCTAAGTGACCTGTAAGTGACCTAAAGAACCTAACACTTGAAGGACATGGAACTGACATGGAAGTGTTGGAGCAGGTCCAGAGGAGGGCCACAAAGATGATCAGAGGGCTGCAGCAGCTCTCCTATGAGGACAGGTTACAAGAGTTGGGGCTCTGTAGCCTGGAGAAGGCTTCCAAAAGACCTTAGAGTAGCTTTCCAGTATCTGAAGNTTCTTTGCAATGAGGGTGGTGAGACACCGGTACAGGTTGCCCAGGGAGGTTGTGGCTGCTCCCTCCCTGAAGGTGTTCAATGGCAGGTTGGACAAGGCCTTGAGCAAGCTGCACTAGTGGGAGGTGTCCCTGCCTATGGCAGGGAGTTAGAAATAGATGATCCTTGAGGTCATGGAATGGTAAGGTTGGAAGGGACCTCAAGGATCATCTAGTTCCAACCCCCTGCCATAGGCAGAGACACCTCCCACTAGTACAGGTCATTCAAGGCCTCATCCAACCTGGCCTTGAAAGGTCCCTTCCAACCTTACCATTCTATGACTCTATGAATACTTAAGAAGTCAAGTTTGCTACCTCAGGGATTTTACACCACCTGTATGGTTAAATGAGTCACTTCAATCTAGAATCAGAGAATCCTAAGAAACATTTTGGTTTGGAAAGACCTTTCAGATCACTGAGTCCAACCATTCTGTAGCTCTACCAAGTCTGGTGCTACACCACGTCCCTCAGCATCACATCCCCACATTTCAAGCAGTTCAGTTTCACAACACAACTGAAACTCTTTCAAAATTAAATGCACAGTGAAACACAGTCTCCAAAGGACCTTTAGGCCAAGGCAGTTGCACAAAAGCACCAAAACCCCCAGTACATCCAGGCCACTGCAAGTAACATAACTAGGAGAGAAAAATACAACTGAAATGCCATTCATTATCAGTCTTCTACTTTTGATTATGGACAAGAAAAGGACAGGTCATGACTTATAATTAGCAGGTTAATATAAGCCTCTTTAAAGATAAATGTACTCATAAAAATACAACAGCAAAGATAATCTTTTCTTTTCAGACAGTCTAAAGAAATTTACAGTTGTTATCCTTTGAGCCCTAACTTCCTGAACTAGATAAGCAGAAGTACTGCAGCCTACTGGAGATAGTATTAAACATGAAACAAGAAAGGCTGATCTGAGGGAAGGGCAATCATCTTCCACAAAAAAATCCATAGGCTTGACTGGACTGGAACACAGCTGCTATCTACTGCAGCCTCAATACTAAAGCTGAAATTGCTGTGTGTTTAGAACACACTATATGAAACCAGAGTCATGGAATCCTTCATCACACAATTAGCTGCTGCTACTGCTAGATTTGTTTTCCATCTTCCCTCACAAATTCTAATACCTAATTTCAGTATAGGTCTGACTCATGAGGCAGATGAAGACTCAAGAAGTTTTGGGGTGAAGGAAGTAGTGTTATAAACAGACTTTCAAGACACCAGTGACATGAACATGGGTTTAAACTGGGAAAGGGGAGATTGAAACTGAATGTTAGGAGGAAGTTCTTTCCGGTGAGGGTGGTGAGACACTGGCACAGGTTGCCCAGGGAGGTTGTGGCTGCTCCCTCGCTGGAGGTGTTGAAGGTCAGGTTGGAGGAGGCCTTGAGTGAGCTGTACTAGTGGGAGGTGTCTCTGCCTATGGCAGGGGGTTGGAACTAGATGATCCTTGAGGTCCCTTCCAACCTTACCATTCTATGATTCTGCCTCTATAGAAGTAGGTGGACATACCAATTAAGTGACATGGATTTTCCTGGCTATAAAGCACAAAGGCAAAAGCAAACACCACATACAGAAGGAAAAACTCTGTAGCAAGCCACAACCACCACTGAAGTGTCCAACAAATGTTTTACATTCAGAGATGAACTGCTAGCAGGTTGCAAGGACCCAAAGAGTCTACAAAGCAGTTTGGAGAGAACAGGAATCACACAGAAAGCACAGTGGCAGAGGGTAGCTAAAATAAGCATTTGGCAATATTATGACTACACAACAAATCTGCAACTATCAATTAACCTTTCTCTGATGAACTTGACTAGGAACTTTGCATCTGGTCTGAAAATAACTGAGGCTTTCAGTTTAGTACCAGGAAGCATTAGTGTTGGATAAGGGCAATGGGTTTAAACTGGCAGAGGGGAGATTTAGACTGGATGTTAGGAGGAAGTTCTTTCCAGTGAGGGTGGTGAGACACTGGAACAGGTTGCCCAGGGAGGTTATGGCTGCTCCCTCCCTGGAGGTGTTGAAGGCCAGGTTGGAGGAGGCCTTGAGTGAGCTGTACTAGTGGGAGGTGTCCCTGCCTATGGCAGGGGGTTGGAACTAGATGATCCTTGAGGTCCCTTCCAACCTTACCATTCTATGATTTTTTTTTTCTATGAACTGAAGCTGTGATGGTCACCAGATAACAGCAAATAAATCCAACATGAGGTTTCTGCAGAGCTCACACAGCTCCCACAGAGCCACTTCGTAAATCATTTCCACCACATAGCTCTCCTTTCCCTGCTTTTCCTAAGGACCCAAGCAGCTCTGTACACTTGCCACCACACACATTTTTCTAAGAGGGACAAGGATGTTGCTACTCTGAGAGCTAGTGCTGAATCTTTAAATTTCCACAGGCCCTGAAGGGATGTTAAAGAAACACCACTCTTCACTTTTTACCAAGAATACAAATCTAAAAGTTATTAGGAGCAGATTTCCTGCCTCATACTCCACCCTTCAATATGGAACAAAGACACTGAGCTCAAGATATGCAAAAATGTACAGTTCCATTAAAAGGAAAAATTCTCATTGGAAAGACATTTGGATTCCAGAGAGAGTGTTTTTCACGTTTGGAAATGTATCAGTTAAATAACATCTGCTGCCAGATGAAGCAGATGGAAGACTGGCTCTTTGCCAGCTCACCAACCTTGCTGAGATGTCAGGCTGCTTCATCCTTTTCAACCTCTGAATCCACCCACAGCTCTTTTCCACCTTGCCTAAAGTAAAGCTGGGGCTCTCCAAAACCACTGCAGAGTGTTTCTTTCAAAGCTACACTACCATCCATTATGTTCCATAAATAGGAAGACCAGCTGGCTTTGCATCTTTTAAAAACAGTACTCTTGGTGCTTCAATCTGGTGTAAACTTACATGTGAATGATTCTGAAACACCATTTACATTCCTGCCATTTCCAAAGGAAGATGGAAACTTGTCCCTTTAATCACAAACTGATCAACTGCTCTCCTCTTCATTCATTCATTTTGTTGTGCTCTCACAATTTAACACTCAACTTATAGGAAAAGTTTCCAGGGAATGTTCTCACTGCTGGATTTTCAAATTCCAATGGCTCCAGAGACTGTAAAGCTAACAGCATTTAAACTCTGAAAACCCAAATCCAAGTGCATACCTAAGGCTTTTCTGCCCCCTTCTGTTTAGCATATGCTTGATAAATTACCCCTTGAAACACACAGCATGTAACATATGCTTCCACTGTCTGCTGCACTGCCTCAAATGTAGTCAGATGTTTAGAGCTTCACTGCAATATAATCCTAATAATCATTTTCATCCACTTTACAACATTCATGAGGTAAAACCTGACCACTTTCATTACACACAATAACTCTTTTCAGTTGTTTGCTCAGGCAAAAGGAAAAGTAAGAGCCATATGCAGGCATTTATTTGTCCTGAACCAAATTTAAAGTCACAGAATCCCAACAAGGTGGGAGCTGGAAGGGACCTCCAAGGACCATCTAATCCAACCCCCCTGCTGAAGCAGGGTCACCCACAGC
>VWZE01021952.1:38347-54070 GCA_013396675.1 Eubucco bourcierii | reverse complement strand
TTGCCAGAGAGAGTGAGTGGCATTGGAATGGGCTGCCCAGGGAGGTGGTGGAGTCCCCATTCCTGGAGGTGTTGAAGCAAAGCCTGGCTGGGGCACTTACTGCCATGGTCTGGTTGATTGGGTAGGGTTGGGTGCTAGGTTGTGTTGGATGAGCTTGGAGGTCTCTTCCAACTTGCTTGATTCTGTGATTCTATGATTCTATGATGTCCCTGTATACAACTCTTAGATCATGTCCCTCATCTCCTCTTCCAAACATCTTGAGTGTGGAAAGTCTCCTTGCCTGTGGCAGAGAGATTGAAACTAGATGATCTTCAAGGTCCTTTCCAACCCAAACCATTCTGTGATTCTATGAGTCTTTTAAACACCTCCAGGGATGGAGACTCCACCATCTCCTTGGGCAGCCTGTTCCAGTGACTAATGATCTGTTCTGTGATGAAATTTTTCCCAATGTCCAATCTAATCCTCCCCTGGTGCAACTTGAGGCCATTTCCTCTCATCCTACCACATGTTACCTGGGAGAAGAGACCAACCCCCACCTTTCTCCAACCTCCTTTCAGGGTGTTGTAGAGAGCAATGAGGTCTGCATGATGACTGCAGAAGGAAACAACTCAACTTTCAAAGGTTTTAAGCACCAGGAAATTGCTTCCTTCCTCTAATACATGTCAGTGAGGGGACACAATGCTCCTGGTGGCCCCCAAACTCTTGCTAATCATAGAATCATAGAATCATAGAATGGTAAGGTTGGAAGGGACCTCAAGGATCACCCAGTTCCAACCCCGTGCCATAGGCAGGGACACCTCCCACTAGCACAGCTCACTCAAGGCCTCATCCAACCTGGCCTTGAACACCTCCAGGGAGGGAGCAGCCACAACCTCCCTGGGCAACCTGTGCCAGTGTCTCACCACCCTCACTGCAAACAACTTCCTCCTAACATCCAGTCTAAATCTCCCCTCTGCCAGTTCAAACCCATTGCCCCTTGTCCTGTCATTACAAGACCTTGTCAATAGTCCCTCCCCAGCCTTCCTGTAGCCCCCTTCAGATACTGGGAGGCTACTCTAAGGTCTCCTGGAAGCCTTCTCTTCTCCAGGCTGCAGAGCCCCAACTCTCTCAGTCTGTCCTCACAGCATAGCTGCTGCAGCCCTCTGAGCATCCTTGTGGCCTCCTCTGGACCCGCTCCAACACTTCCATGTCCTTCCTGTGCCAGGGGCTCCAGAACTGTACACAGTACTCCAGATGGGGGCTAAGCTTCCCACATCCTCTCAGCTGAGGGACACAGGGCATGGGGCAGGCAGAAGAAGTGGGGAGGCTATGGGGTGGTTGTTTGAGAGGAGGCTGTGTTGCATGTGCAGGCTGTGTTGCATAAGCCAACCGGAGATGCACTCCCCAGCTGCAGTGGATATAAATATCCAGGCAATATTCTTTGCTCTGACTAAAGAGATGCTGAAATAGAAGACTGAGCAGATCCCTTTTTAGCTGCTCCTTCCACACCTCCTGCCTTTGCTCCTGCAGGGCTCTAACTGTAGATCATCACTGGGTTGATGTTTCAAGACCTCTGTCAACCCCTCTTGACATGGATGTGGTCCCTGAGTGCCAGCTGCACCCAGGTGGGCACTTTTCTTACTGGGATATTGCTTTTCACTCACTCAAAGGAGCTGGGCTAAGATGTCATTTGCTTGAGTTGAGTGAATTGGAGCAGTTCAGTCTGGAGAAGAGAAGGTCCCAGGGAGACCTTATAGCAGTCTTCCAGTATCTGATGGGGGCCCACACTGCAAAGAATTTCTTCATGATCTGCAGTCTAAATCTGCCCTCCTCCATCTTCAATCCATTCCCTCTCATCCTATCACTAAAAGCCTTTGTAAAAAGTCCCTCCCCAGCTCTCCTGTAGCTCACTTCAAGTACCAGAAGGCTGCTCTAAGGTCTCCCTGGACCATTCTCTTCTCCAGGCTGAACAAGCCCCAACTCTTGTAGCCTGTCCCCATAGGAGGTGCTCCAGCCCTTTGATTATCTTCGTGGCCTCCTCTGAAGCCTCTCCAACAGATCCATGTGCTTCTTGTGCTGGGAGCCCCAGAGCTGGGCATAATACTCCAGGTGGGGTCTCACCACTGCAGAGCAGAGTGGCAGAATCACAGAATGAACCAGGTTGGAAAAGACCTTCGAGATCATCCAGTCCGACCTATCACCTAACCCTTCTAATTAACTAACCCATGGCATTAAGTGCCCCATCCAGCCTCCTTTTAAACACCTCCAGGGATGGGGACTTCACCACCTCCCCTGGCAGCTCATTCCAAAGCAAATCACTCTTGCTGTGAAGAACTTCCTCCTAACATCCAGCCTGAACCTGCCCTGGCACAGTTTGAGGCTGTGTCCCCTTGTTCTGTCCCTGGGTGCCTGGCAGAAGAGCTCAACCCCAGATGGCTACAAACTCCCTTCAGGTAGTTGTAGACAGCAATGAGGTCTCCCCTAAGCCTCCTCTTCTGCAGGCTGCACACCCCCAGCTCCCTCAGCCTCACAGGGCTGTGCTCCAGCCCCTCACCAGCCTTGGGGCACTCCTCTGGGCACATTCAAGCACCTCAACATCTTTCTTACATTAAGGGGCTGAGAACTGGACACAGGACTCAAGGTGTGGCCTGAGCAGTGCTGAGCACAGGGGCAGAAGGACTTCCCTGGTCCTGCTGGCCATTCTACAATCATCTCCCTTGAGACACATCTTTCGATGCAGCCCAATTGACAGCACAACCCCTGCCACCCCATTAGGTCAACCATACAAGTCTATGCATCTGGCAGGAAGCACAGGAGACAGGTTATGAATCCCCTTTGTGTCCCACAAGAAGTAGATGTCACCTGGGAGTTACACCAGCAGAAGCCACACAGGTTGTGATGGTTCATTAACATTCCTCAGGAGCTGCCACTGCAGGCGGCTACCAGAGAGGCTGCTCCTGGTACTGAGCCAAAAGCATTTGAGTTTTCTCATCTTGAGGATCATGTAAACAAACTGTCAGACATCCAGAGGCAGATGGGGAGCAATATCCATGGGATGGAATGGTGATAGGGCTGGGAATGGATTAATTTGCTAATGTGGTTGTGGTGAAGAAATTAAATGGCAGTGTGAGAAGTCCCCAGGCTCGTGTTCTGTTGTATTAAGATGTGATGAGTTTGCATCTTGGGTCACAGAGCAAACAGGGATGTGTCTTGTTGGTCAACTCAACCCCTTAGTTCAAATCTCTAGGTCTCTGGTGCCTGCTTTCTGATGTGGGGAGCCAAGAAAAGCCTTAATGTCCTCCTCTACTCTGCTCTAGTGAGGTAATATCTGGAGTCCAGGGTCCAGCACTCAGCTCCCCAGGACAAGAGAGTCAGGGAACTACTGGAGACAGTCCAGTGAAGGCTACAAAGATGCTGAGGGGCCTGGAGCATATCTGTGAGGAGGAAAGGCTCAGAGACCTGAAGCTGTTGAGCCTGGAGAACAGTAGCCTGAGAGGGGATCTGATCAATGCTTGGCAAGAGCTAAAGGACCTGTGGGGGCCAAGAGGATAGGGCCAGACTCTTTTCAGTGGTGCCAAAGGGCAATGGGCACAAGCTGGAACCAGGGAGGTTCCATCTGAACACAAGGAAAAACTTCTTGGCTGTGAAGGTGCTGGAGCAGGCTTCCCAGAGAGGTTGTGGAGTCTCCTTCTCTGGAGTCATTTCGAAGCCACCTGAATGTTGTGATCCTGGGCAAGCTGCTCTGGGGAACCCTGCTTTAGCAGGGGGATTGGACTGGATGAACTCTAAAGGTCCCTTCCAAGCCCCACTATGCTGAGAGCATGCAAATAAGAGTATGAAAAGAGTGGTGGCTGTGTAGGTCTTTCCCTCAGATGTTGAACCTTTTGTTGTTGGAAAACAAGGACCTTAAGGCAGAGGCACCACACTCTGCAGCAGTTTAGTTGTGCCCACCGTGGGCCAGCAACAGCCAGCAGCTGTGCTGCTCTCTGATGGTAAAACATCACCCCTTGAGAGGCAGGTGTGGCTGCCAGGCTTGCTGTGAGGGAGAGTTTATCCCATCCCAACCTGTTCCAGCCATTCATTGCTTGCCCTTAAAAATGTGCAGCTCAAATAGGAAGGACATGGAAGTGTTGGAGCGGGTCCAGAGGAGGCCACGAAGATGCTCAGAGGGCTGCAGCAGCTCTGCTGTGAGGACAGACTGAGAGAGTTGGGGCTCTGCAGCCTGGAGATGAGAAGGTTTCCAGGAGACCTTAGAGTAGCCTTCCAGTATCTGAAGGGGGCCTACAGGAAGGCTGGGGAGGGACTATTGACAAGGTCTTGCAATGCTAGGACAAGGGGCAATGGGTTTGAACTGGCAGAGGGGAGATTTAGTCTGGATGTTAGGAGGAAGTTGTTTGCAGTGAGGGTGGTGAGACACTGGCACAGGTTGCCCAGGGAGGTTGTGGCTTCTCCCTCCCTGGAGGTGCTGAAGGCCAGGTTGGATGAGGCCTTGAGTGAGCTGTACTAGTGGGAGGTGTCCCTGCCTATGGCAGGGGGGTGGAACTGGATGATCCTTGAGGTCCCTTCCAACCTTACCATTCTATGATTCTATGTTTCTATAAATTTCCAGCCGGAATTTTGCTTCTAGCCGCTGGGTGTCATTATGCACTGTTTTCATTAGACCAAAAAGGTCTCCAGCTCATACCTCTTCCCCCTGGGAATGACAGAGTGGGATCACATCTGCACTGTCTGATGGTGGGTGTATCAAAGTTTTCTGTTTGCCTCTGAATTTTCCTGCAGTTCTCATCTTAAAGCCCCGTTTGGAAGTTCTCTGCTGCCAAATGCCACCAAATCACAGAATCCTGCCATGCTGGGGTTTGGAAGGGAGAGACCTACAAAGCTACCACTCTTATACTCTCTTTGCATGGCTGTTGAATCACAGAATCACAGACTGGTAGGGGTTGGAAGTGACCTCCGGAGATGATCGAGTCCAAACCCTTTGATGAAGCAGGGTCACACAGAGCAGTTTGCCCAGGATCACGTCACAGATGCACAGGTTGCATTGGGTTGGAAGAGAGCCACATCTTGGCCTGCAGTGAGCAGGGACACCTCCAGGTGGCTTAGAAATCTCTCCTGAGGAGACTCCACAACCTCTCTGTGCAGTCTGTTCCAGTACTCTATCACCCTCCAAATACCACTAAACAGGATGAGATCAGAGAATCATCCATGCTGTTCAGCCCATGGTCTATGTGGTTCCTGCCTCCAGCTATGAGTTCAGGAGGATTCCATGCTGTCCCACAGCAGAGCAATAGAAATGATGTATCCCTTGAGGTTTGTCCCAACACCTATGTACTGCTTCACAGGATCACACAGGCTCACAGGATGTCAGGGGTTGGAAAGGACCCAAAGAGATCATTCAGTTCAACCCCTCCCTGCCAGAGCAGGACCAGACAATCTAGCTCAGGGCACACAGGGACACATCCTGACAGCATTTGAAAGTCTCCAGAGAAGAAGACTCCACAACCTCTCTGGGCAGCCTGTGCCAGTGCTCTTGGACCCTTACAGCAAAGAAGTGTGTTGAGCTGGAACCTCCTGTGCTGCAGCTTCCATCCGTTGTTCCTTGTCCTATCCCAGGCAGGTGGTCAGCTTGCAAAGGCTCAAGAAGTCACTCTGTCAACCCAGCTTTTGGAGTCACTGTGCCCGGAGGTATGCAAGAAACATGTGGACATGATACTTTGGGGCTGTGGTGGTATTAGGTTAATGTCTGGACTGATGATCTTAGAGGTCTTTTCCAACCCAAACAATTCTATGATACTATGATTTGCCCAGATTTGGTCCACACTGCACAGAGGCTCCCAGTGTGTGTATTGCACTGCTGAGGTTATTTGCTATGAGGACAGGCTGAGAGAGTTGGGGCTCTGCAGCCTGCAGAAGAGAAGGCTTCCAGGACACCTTAGAGTAGCCTTCCAGGATCTGAAGGGGGCCTACAGGAAGGCTGGGGAGGGACTATTGACAAGGTCTTGCAGTGACAGGACAAGGGGCAATGGGTTTGAACTGGCAGAGGGGAGATTTAGACTGGATGTTAGGAGGAAGTTGTTTGCAGTGAGGGTGGTGAGACACTGGCACAGGTTGCCCAGGGAGGTTGTGGCTGCTCCCTCCGTGGAGGTGTTCAAGGCCAGGTTGGATGAGGCCTTGAGTGAGCTGTACTAGTGGGAGGTGTCCCTGCCTATGGCAGGGGGTTGGACCTAGATGATCCTTGAGGTCCCTTCCAACCTTACCATTCTGTGATTCTATGATTCTATATGCAGCCACCTGTTTAGGTGAGGCCTGTAGTGAGGTATCCAACCTAGTCTTTGAGGTGCAGCCTCATCAGGGCTGAGCACAGGGCACTGGGCATTCACAGCCTCCTGGAGCCTCAGTAACGCCCCACAGACAGGTCTTATCTCCAGGCTGCTCTTTGCTGCTGTTAAAAAAGGCTTGGGCAGCTCCAAAACCCATATGAAGAACTTAACATCTCCTAGGCAGCACTTGTCTGAGGTTGTCCCTGCTTCCTTCTTCTTGAACTCTGGTGCTGCTTTCACAGGTGCGTTCCCTGGCTCTGCACCAGTTCCACAGGGACACAGTCCTGCACAGCACTGGGCTGGAGATGAAATGAATTGTTTGGCTCCTTTGGTGCCATGGCATTTGTGAAGCTCCTGCAGGCTGCCAGCTGGCTGGGTGTGGGGCCTCTGCTCTGCCCACTGGCCTCTGGCCAAGAGGACACACAGGCACTGTCCAGCAGGATGGGGAGAAGGTGAGTGATTCCCAGAGCTGGAATGGGAACCAGCACTGAGCTCCCTGCTGCTTTTCTGGGAACTGGGATCAGCTCTGGGAGGAAAAGGACTTGAACATAGGGAATCTGCAAGGAAGAGAGGGATCTGCTCAGCCTGGGAACAGAGGGATAGCTGCAGGGCTTTGACCAGAGACCAGCCTGCCCACTGCTTTGTTTCCAACCATGACCAGCTGTCTGGGCTGTGGGCAAAGGATGTGAGAAGGCAGCTTGGGTCTGATTCTTTCCTGGTTGTGCTCCCACAGCATGGGCATGAGGAGCTGGCAGTGGCTGATGGGTCACTGTGTTCAGCAGCCATCAATGAGTCCATCTTTCTAATCCCTTCAGAATGCTTTGGGTTGGAACAGACCTTAAAGGTCACCTAGCTCAAATCCTCCTGCCAAAGGCAGGGACAGCTCCTACTACAACCACATCTCTTGGCCAAACTGGTCTTGGACACTTCTGGGGTTGGAGTATCCACCACCTCTCTGGGAAAATAGTGCCAGGGTCTCACTATCCTCACACCAGAGAATTTCTTCCTTCTTTCTAGTCTAAATCTACCCTCCTTCAGATTAAACCCATCACCTCTTGTCCTGTCACAACAGGCTCTGCTCAAAAGTCTGTCCTCAGCTTTCTAATTACCCCTCTTAGCACTGAAAGGCCACCAGAAGGTCTCCCTGGAACCTTTTCTTCTCCACGTTGAACAACCTCAGTTCTCTCAACCTGGCCTCCCAGCAGAGGGCTTCCAGCCCTCCCATTATTTGGAGCAGAGCCATGAGCACTTGGAGCCAGGTGGCCACCTGGATTTTACACACACTCACCCCTGCTATCCTGAGCAGGGAATTGCCCCTACTTGACACCCTGCTGCAGAGGTAAGTAAATGGATCCATCAGGCAGAGCTGCTGCTCACTGGCATCATCTGGTCTTCTAAAGCACAAGGGCAATCAGCATAATGACTGAGTTTAGAGTGGAAATCCAATTACTGCTGGGAAGTGTTTCATTAGGGAGGATTTTCTCTGTGGCTGTCACATCTGGGGAGCTTCCTGCTGCACAGTGAGGTGACTGATGCTGGTGTCACGTCCTGGTTTGGGCTAGCCCCAAACTGATTCTGGTCAGTGCTGTCACTTCCCAGCTTAGGCTCTGCTCACTGAGGCACTCTCTAAAATTCAGGGCAGATCTGCACAGCCAGGGGCTGCTTCTTGCAGGGAGAAGCTGATTGGGAGGGAGTTCCTGCCAAGGGCTGGGCTGCACAAAGGCTCTGCCTGAGACCTGCTCCTCTGCACACCAAGCTACAGCTTATGCTCCACCTCAGGGGCCAGGAAGGCAGAGGTGGCACCTGTGAGGAGGAGCAGCCAGAACAGGTGACCCTCAACTGCACAACAAGGGATTCTAGCCCACCTACCTATTATGGAATCATTTTGGTTGGAAAAGACCTTTAAAATCATTGAGTCCAAACATTACTCATCCCTGTCAGGCCTAGTGCTATATCATGCCCCTCAGCACCACATCTTTGCATCTTATAAACACCTCCAAGAATGGCTCAGAGCCTTAAACAACCTGAGCTGGAATGGTTCCAGGGATGGGGCATCTACCATCTCTCTGGAAAACATGGGAAAGTTTCTCACCATCCTCAGGGTCAAAAACGTCTCCCTTCTCTCCAGTTGAAATCTTCCTCTTTCAGTTTCAAATCCACCATCCCTTATCCTGTTGCAATAGGCCCTGTTCAAAAGCCCCCAGCTTTCTGATCAGCCCTTTTAATCACTGAAAAGCCACCAGAAGGTCTCCCTAGAGCATTCCTCAGGCTGAACAACCCCAAATCTCTCAGCCTGGCCTCACAGCAGAGGGCTTCCAGCCCTCCCATCATTGCTGTGGCCTCCTCTGGCCCTGCTCCAACAGGTCCACGTCTCTGCTGTGCTGAGGAGTCCAGAGCTGGCCCCAGCACTGCAAGTGGGGTCACAGCAGAGCAGAGAGGCAGAATCCCCTCCCCCCACCTGCTGCCCACAGTGCCAGGGATCAACCCAGGGCACAGTTGGCTCTGGGCTGGGAGCAGATGGTGCTGGCTCATCTCCTGTTTAGCACCCATGAAGGACCCCCAAGTCCTTCTCCTCAGAGCTGCTCTCCAGCCCTTCACTCCTCAGCCTGTGTTGATAGCAGAGATTGCCTCAACCCATGTGCACGACTTGGGCTGTTGAACTTAACGAGGTGAACCTCAGGAGGTGATGCACATTATTGGGTGAGGGTTTGCTGCCAGCTCACAACTGTTCCAGCCTGGTGAACCTGCCCCTTTTAAGGGGTTGGATAGATAGATGACTGATCTGCAGCATTTCTGCTGAAACACCACCAGCTGCATGAATAAGCCTTGGAGATGATCAAGCCTGACATTACCATAATGAAGCCAGCAGACACAGTGAGGAGAGGAGGCTGCTGCTGCAGAAGATGTGGTGGCAGGCAGCATGAGACATGTCTGTGCAGAAGGTGTCTCCAGGGAGGTGGCAGATTTCTGGCACTGTGGCTCAGGCACTGCAAGACAAAGATAAATTCTGCTGAAGAGTTTATCTTGGTGGCAGTGACAGATCAGCTCCCTGCTATGGTGCACCATATTGTGTTATGGAGGAAACCAACTGGGGTCTCTTGGGGGACATTTTCATGTCTGTGGTTTGCTTCTCTGAAGATTCAGTTTTGATTCCAACAGGGAGCAGCAGCCTGGGCTGTGGTTGAGATGAGAGAGGCATAAATAAATCAAAATGAGAAGAGAATTGGGAGGAGAGGAACTTCATGAAGTTCAACAAGGACAAGTGCAAGGGTCCTGCACCTGGGAAGGAACAACCCCTGCACCCCTGTACAGGTGAGGGGCTGCTCTGCAGAGAAAGACCTAGGACTGCTGGTGGACAGGTTCACCATGAGCCAACAATGTGCTCTTGTGGCCAAGAAGGCAAAGGGTGCCCTGGGGTGCAATCAGAAGAGTGTGGTCAGCAGGTTGAATGAGGTTCTTCTCATATACTCTGCTTCAGAGAGGACACATCTGGGATACTGGACCCAGTTCTGAGCTCCCCAGTTCAGGGAACTGCTGGAGACACTCCAGTAGAGGCTGAGATGCTCTGGAGCATCTCTGTGAAGAGGAAAGGATGAGAGACCTGGGGCTGTTTAGCCTGGAGAAAAGCAGCCAGAGAGGGGATCTGATCAAGGTTCCCCCTTCAAGAGCCAAAGGGTGGAGGGCAAGAGGATGGGGCCAGTGAGAGGACAAGGTGCAGTGGGCACAAACTGTAAGCCAGGAGGTTCCATCTGAAGATGAGAAAAAAATTCCGTACTGTGAAGGTGCTGGAATCCTGGAGCAGACTTCCCAGGGGGGTTGTGAAGTCTCCTCTGGACTCTCCCCATCACTTGCACCTTCTGCTCCTGCATGGTGAAGGTCCTCCTCTGAGCAGCAGAGGCATGCTGGTTATATTGCATGTAATGGGCTGTCCCTCACTGAAAGGCAAACAAATGTCCTACCACTTTCAAGTGAATCCTGCAGCAGAACTGGGATTGTGCAGCAGCTTTCTTAGCTCTCAGCTCAACCCTGCTGGGGGTCCTCCACCAGAAACCAGCTTGTGTCTGTGGTCATCAAAGACCTGTGTGTTAGAATCATAGAATCATAGAATGGTAAGGTTGGAAGGGACCTCAAGGATCATCTAGTTCCAACCCCCTGCCATAGGCAGGGACACCTCCCACTAGTACAGGTTACTCAAGGCCTCATCCAATCTGGCCTTGAACACATCCAGGGAGGGAGCATCCACAACCTCCCTGGGCAACCTGTTCCATTGCCTCACCACCCTTACTGTAAAGAACTTCCTCCTAACATCCAGTCTAAATCTCCCCTCTGCCAGTTTAAGCCCATTGCCCCTTGTCCTGTCATTGCAGGACCTTGTAAATAATCCTTCCCCAGCCTTCCTGTAGGCCCCCTTCAGATACTGGAAGGCTACTATCAGGTCCCCTCGAAGCCTTCTCTTCTGCAGGCTGCAGAGCCCCAACTCCCTCAGCCTGTCCTCATAGGAGAGCTGCTCCAGCCCTCTGATCATCTTTGTGGCCCTCCTCTGGACCCGCTCCAACACTTCCATGTCCTTCCTGTGCTGAGGGTTCCAGAACTGCAGGAACTGTTGCTTCCTAGCTCACCCCACACTGGAATAACCAAAAAATGACTCTGGCTGTACTCAAAAAAATGTTTCAGTAGGATCATCACCACCTCCCTGCTGGGTTTCTGATTCACCCTGTGACATTTAGTTTCAGGCAGTATCTTCTGGCTGAGGAAGGTATTTGTGATGATTGGAGTAAAGGCTTCCACAAGCTCAGTGTTTGTCCCTGATTTAGCAGACTGAGCACTATCAGAAGAACTTGGTTTGCTCTGAGATGCTTTTTTCCTGCTCCAGCATTACCTTTGCTACCTGCAGGTGAGTGGGTAGAGGCTGGAGTGGACTCCTAGGAGAGAAGCTTCACTAGGTTGGTTTCCTGGTTGGTTTCTCAATGACATTTGGAGGCAGAGGCAGGCAGAGAGCTGTGGGTGAAGGAACATTTTGCATCAGCCTACACAGCAGTTAGAGCACCCGTGGTAAGTGGTGTGTGGGCAAGTGGTACAGGGCCTCTTCACAGCAGAGCTGCAGATATCTGTGCCAGAGAGAACACCCTCTGAGGAACAGAGGGCAGAGCTCTGACTGCAGCTTCATTGACTCACATTATTCCCTGAAAACACATTAAAATGCCTCTGTTTTTTTCTTGCCAAAGGATAAATAAATCCATGTTTTGTTAGTGCAAAGAGGTTTCCATTTGGACTTACAGAGGGTGTGGCAGATCCAGCCAGCTCTTGCTCTGGTACTTCAGGTACCAGCTCCAGGTACTTCAGAGCAACCCCTTGGACCCCCAAACAACAACAGAGAGCGGTGGAGGGAAGTAGAACATGACACAAAAGACATCCTGTGAGTGACCCAGCACGTCCACCATTAGCACAGCCTGTCTGTCACAACTCCCTGTGGACCCTGCTGTTGTGGTGGGAGCCCTGTGGCTAGGACTGCAGTTCCCAAAGTGGGCAAAAATAAGTCAGCTATGAAAAGAGTATGAGAAGATTTAGAGAAAACCTTATGAGATGATTATTAGAATCAGGGTGGCAAGTGCATACCCTCTGTAGAAAGGCACTGCCCACAAGATAAAAAAAAACATGATTCAAACCCATTTCCACAACCAACAGGCTGTCAAGGCTTGGAGCAGGCTGCCCAGAGCACTGGTGGAGTCCCTATCCCAGAAGAAATTGAAAAGTCATCTCAATTTTTTGTTTTGGGCTCCATAGGATAAATCATAGAATCACAGAATGGTCAGAGTTGGAAGGGATCTTTAAAGGTTATCCAATCCAACCCTCCATTCAGTCAGCAGGGACATCTGCAACTATGGCAGGATGCTCAGAGTTGTGTCCAGTCTGACCTGGAATGGTTTCAGGGATGAGGCATCCACCACCTGTCTGGGCAACCTGGGACAATGCCTCACCACCCTCAGCATGAAGAGCTTCACCCTTCTCTCCAGCCTAAATATCCCCTGTTTCAGTTCAAAACCCACCACTCCTTGTCCTGTCACAACAGGCCCTGCTCAAAAGTCTGACCTCAGCTGTATAAAATCATGGAAAGGTAAGGTTGGAAGGGACCTCAAAGATCATCCAGTTCCAACCCCCTGCCATAGGCAGGGACACCTCCCACTAGTACAGCTCACTCAAGGCCTCCTCCAACCTGGCCTTCAACACCTCCAGGCAGGGAGCAGCCACAACCTCCCTGGGCAACCTGTGCCAGTGTCTCACCACCCTCACTGCAAACAACTTCTTCCTAGCATCCAGTTTCAATCTCCCCTCTGCCAGTTCAAACCCATTGCCCCTTGTCCTGGCATTGCAAGACCTTGTCAATAGTCCCTCCCCAGCCTTCCTGTAGGCCCCTTCAGATACTGGAAGGCTACTCTAAGGTGTCCTGGAAGCCTTCTCTTCTCCAGGCTGCAGAGCCCCAACTCTCTCAGCCTGTCCTCACAGCAGAGCTGTTGCAGCCCTCCCAACGTTGTTGTGGCCTCCTCTGGCCTGGTTGTAAAAGGTTCAGGTCTCTCCTGTGCTCTGGACTCCAGAGCTGGCATCAGCACTGCAGGTGGGGTCTCAGCATAGCAGAGAGGCAGAATCACTGCCAGCTCTCACCAGCAGGGCAAACATCCATTGGCACCAGCCCTCAATGGGATTGCTCACAGAAGGACTTTCCAGGGGCAGAAGTGGAGCAGAGCTGTTCAATGCAACATTTTGATGTGATGTTCATACCCTTGTGTGCCTGACCAAGCACCCACCAGTGTCAGTATCCATTTGCCTGGATATGAACAGCTTTTGTTCTGTTACCATCCTGCCACTGTGCTTCTCCTTTATTGTTGGAAAACAAAACAAACAAACAAACAAAAAAACCTCATGAGGAGAAATGTTCCCTAGAGCTCAAAGATGATGACAACTTTGGAAGTGCTGTCTCCCTTCTAACCTCACCAAGGTCAGGAGTCTTCTTCCCTGCCTCATTAGATGCTCTTGCTGCTATTCCTGTGCCACTCTGCTGGATTCTTTGATGCTAAACCCTCCATTTCAGATGTCTTGTTTAAGGAGGGAAAAAAAAAAAAAATCCAACCTGATTCAAACCTCTTCTTTTTTCTTCTTCCAATTAACCAGCAGCAGTTTTTCTGCCAAGAGCCAGCCAGCCAGCCTGTCTTCTTCTGCACACAGCAAAGCTTTCAGAGGGCCACAGAGCTATTTGTGATACTGGTTGGCACCATGTTATTTGACCTCAACACCAAGGTCATGAGCAGAATGAGACTGGCATTAATATTCTCATAGGGTAGGATGAAGTACATGAAAAAGGGATGTGAGGGAAACAAACCAGGGAGTGAGGTGATGTCCAGCCCAAAGAACTCCTGGATGCTTGGAGATGTGCAGAAAATCTGCCCCCCCACCCCAGCCCATAGCTCTGCTTGTCTTGGTATCCAGGAGGATAATCTTATCTAATCTGACCTAATAATCCAACCTTGTTTTCTAGAGTGTCATGAACTGCATCTCACCAGCACTGACTGCCAGCAGGGAGCTAATGGGCCTGTTGCAGATGATGCTGTCTATCAGATAGAGTTATTTTCAGCTTCAAAAGCAACATTACTTCCTCAATGACTCCCCAGAAAAAAATTCTTCCCACCTCAGAGACTGCAGTGAAGCTGCAGGTTTGATATTCAAAGCCTGCTCAAGGCTGGTCCTGGTCTGCTCTTCCAGGCTGGGAATTCATCCACAGGCCGCAGTGGGCGAAATAAACACTTGCTTCCAGGTTCTCCAGTTACACAGGCTTCATTTCCCATGGATGCAGGGAAATGTGAGAAACACTGACACCTCACACAGTCAGGGACTGGTGGAGGTTGCAACAGATCATCCAGTCCAATCCCTCTGCTAAAGTAGAGTCACCCACAGCAGGTTGCCCAGGATCACAATGTTCAGGTGGGTTTGGACTCTCTCCAGAGAAGACTTCACAACCTCTCTGGGCAGCATGCTCCAGGGCTTCAGCATCCTCACACCAAAGAAATTTCTGTCATGTTCAGATAGAATGTCCTGGGTTCCACTGCACCTTGTCCTGTTACTGGGCACCAATGAAAACAGTCAGGCCCCATTCTCTTCCCTCCCTAGTCAATGCTCTTGCCAAGCATTGATCAGATCCCCTCTCAGGCTGCTCCTCTCCAGGCTCAACAGCCTCAGCTCTCTCAGCCTTTCCTCCTCACAGAGATGCTCCAGGCTGCTTAGAATCTTCAAAGCCTCCACTGGACTTTCTCCAGTAGTTCCCTGTCTCTTTTGAACAGGGGAGTAGAAGGTGCAAGTGATGGGGAGAGTCCGGAGAAGGAGACTCCGCAACCCCCCTGGGAAGTCTGCTCCAGGATTCCAGCACCTTCACAGTAAGGAATTTTTTTCTCATCTTCAGATGGAACCTCCTGGCTTACAGTTTGTGCCCACTGCACCTTGTCCTCTCACTGGCCCCATCCTCTTGCCCTCCACCCTTTGGCTCTTGAAGGGGGAACCTTGATCAGATCCCCTCTCTGGTTGTTTTTCTCCAGGCTAAAACAGCCCCAGGTCTCTCATCCTTTCCTCTTCACAGAGATGCTCCAGGCCTCTCAGCATCTTTGTAGCCTCCACTGGACTCTGTCCTGTAGTTCTCTGACTCTCATGAAGTGGGGAGCCTAGAACTGGAGCCAGTTCTTCAGATATGTCCTCTCTAGGGCTGAGTAGAGGGGCATGAGAACCACCCTGAACCTGCTGGCACACTCTTCTTTGATCCCTGGAAACCACTGACCTTCTTAGCATCTCGCCTGCCTCACAAATTTTTAAGGATAGAAACTGGGCTGAAAGTGGATTATTTTTATTGACTGAGTATAATGAGTTCCATATGGCCTATTTTCTGTCTTTGCTTGAGCAAGCCTCTGCATGCAGCATCTGCTGGAGCTCCTAATTCACTACTAGAACATCTGCACTGAGCTTCCCCTTGCCAAAGTGACATTTTACAAGGAACCATTTTTATAGCATTTTACCCTGTGTGTCTGAATCAGATTCCTGTGCTGGCTTCAGAGCAACAGGTTTCCTGTCACTAAAATACAGTAACTGGATTTCAACTACCACAACATTCACTGCCTTCTGGAACCAACACCAACTTTCAATCAGTGCAAAGCAGTGCTGGGCCCCATCCTCTTTAACATCTTCATTGATGATCTGGACGAGGGCATCGAGTCAGGCACCAGCAAGTTTGCAGCTGACCCCAAGTTGGGGGCTGATGTTGCTGGGTTGGAGGGCAGAAGGGCTCTGCAGTGGGACCTCGACTGCCTGCACAGATGGGCAGAGTCCAAGGGGATGGCATTCAATAAATCCAAGTGCCAGGTGCTGCACTTTGGCCACAACAACCCCA
>VWZE01021952.1:26317-38331 GCA_013396675.1 Eubucco bourcierii | reverse complement strand
GTGTCCAGAGAAGGGCAACGAGGCTGGGGAGAGGCCTGGAGCACAGCCCTATGGAGAGAGGCTGAGGGAGCTGGGATTGGTTAGCCTGGAGAAGAGGAGGCTCAGGGGAGACCTTCTTGCTGTCTACAACTACCTGAAGGGTGATGGTGGCCAGGAGCAGGTTGCTTTCTTCTCTCAGGCAAGCAGCACCAGAACAAGAGGACACAGTCTCAAGCTGTGCCAGGGGAAGTTTAGGCTGGAGGTGAGGAGAAAGTTCTTGACTGAGAGAGTCATTGCCTGCTGGAATGGGCTGCCCAGGGAGGTGGTGGAGTCAGCGTCCCTGGAGGTGTTCAAGGCAGGTTTGGATGTGGCACTTGGTGCCATGGTCTGGTCTTGAGGGCTGTGGGAATGGGTTGGACTTGATGATCTTTGAGGTCTCTTCCAACCTTGGTGATACTGTGTGTGATACTGTGTGTGTGTGAAAACCAGCAGGTCAGGAGGTCCTGCACTTGGCTCACAACAACTCCATCAATGCTCCAGGCTTGGTGAAGAATGATTGGAAAGCTGCCCAGCACAGAAAGACCTGGGGGTGTTGGTTGAAAATTGGATGAAGATGACCCAGTGTGTGCCCAGATGGCCCTGTAAGGTCATCAAGTCAAACCATTATCTAACCCTACTAAGCTAAACCATGTCACTCAGCACCACATCTCTGCATCTTTTATACACCTCCAGGGATGGGAATACAACCACCCTCCTGGGGATCCTGTTCTAGTGTTTAAGAACCCTTTCAGTCAAGAACTTTCTTTTGATATCTAACCCAAACTTCCTCTGCTGCAACCTGAGGCCATTTTTTTCTTGTTCTGTCATTTTTTCCCTTGGGAGAAGAGACCAATCCCCACCTGGCTCCAATCTCCTTTCAGGAGGTTGTAAAGAGCTAGAAGGTCTCCCCTCAGCCTCCTTTTCTCCAAGCTGAACAATCCTAGTTCCCTCAGCTGCTCCTCAGAAGACTTGTGCTCTACACCCTTCATCAGCACTGCTGCCCTTCTTTGGACCTGTTCCAGCACCTCAGTGTCCTTAGAGTGAGGGCCCCAAAGCTGAAACCAGTATTTGAGTTGTGGTCTCAAGAAGAAAAACCAAATAAGAAGCAATGAGAACAACTCAGTTCACCCACCACTGTGTCCTGATCTGACAGATCAGGAGTTTTGACACTTAGAGAATCATAAAATCAACCAGGTTGGAAGAGACCTCCAAGATCATCCAGTCCAACTTCTTGCCAAATGGGAGGGGATTCTGCCCCTTTACTCTACTCTTGTCAGACCCCATCTGGAGTCCTGCGTACAGTTCTGGAGCTCTCAGCACAGGAAGGACATGGAAGTGCTGGAGCCAGGCCAGAGGAGGCCACAAAGATGATCAGAGGGCTGCAGCAGCTCTGCTGTGAGGACAGGCTACAAGAGTTGGAGCTCTGCAGCCTGCAAAAGAGAAGGCTTCCAGGAGACCTTAGAGTAGCCTTCCAGTATCTGAAGGGGGCCTACAGGAAGGCTGGGGAGGGACTATTGACAAGGTCTTGCAATGCCAGGACAAGGGGCAATGGGTTTGAACTGGCAGAGGGGAGACTGAGACCAGATGTTAGTTAGGAAGAAGTTGTTTGCAGTGAGGGTGGTGAGACACTGGCACAGGTTGCCCAGGGAGGTTGTGGCTGCTCCCTCCCTGGAGGTGTTGAAGGCCAGGTTGGATGAGGCCTTGAGTGACCTGTACTAGTGGGAGGTGTCCCTGCCTATGGCAGGGGGTTGGAACCAGATGATCCTTGAGGTCACTTCCAACCTTACCATTCTATGGTTCTATGATTCTATGATCCTAAACTGAATCCTAGCTGAAAGAGCCCAGATATGTCACCACACCAAAGAGGCAAAGCAAAAGAAGATGATGAAGCTAACCCAGGGCTGGATAAGAAAAGAGGGGTGAATCCCTGAGGGAGCAGAAGCTCTTTGGTACTTTACAAGAGATTAAAAATCTATTTCAGAGGAGTGCAGAAAAGAGTTAAACCCAATGAATAAAGATGTGAGACAATATTAATTGTCTGCAACACAATCTGTCTGACTTTGGGTTTAGAAAGATCTCCTCCACTTGGGTTCCCATGGTAACTGCTGCGCAACCCACACTCTTCCTAATCATCTCTGTGGAGTTTAAAGCAATTCTATAATCCAATCAAAATGTAAAGAAGAGAATTTGGGGTGGTTTGTTGCTTTTGTTTGTTGCTTTTTTTTTTGGGGGGGGAGTGTGCTGAGTACACCATTACCACAGGAGCAAACTAACTGGGAGAAGCCAAATCTACAATTCTGACCCAAAAGAGATGCTTAATTACTGACTAATTAGCAGCTCCTGGAGTTTCTTACTGCATATGGGAGAGGTATGGTGGATGGTGTTTATGATTCTGAGATCTGCCAAGTAAGTTTCCGAAGTGGGAAGCAGCAAACCTGACTGTGCAGAGCATTTCCACCAGCTGATGCAAGCTGCAGTCAAGCAGGGATTGCATAACTACAGGGGCTGAGGCTGTGGAACTCTGTGCTCCCACTGAAGCTCTCAAGAACATCAGCCCCTAGCACAAGGGTCTTCTGGACTTTGGGAGCAGTGGCTGAGGCAGCTCAGGTGCTGGGGAGCAGAATGTCTGGGCCTGGTTAGGAATTGCTTCCCAGTGCAGAATGTCTGGGCCTGGTTAGGAATTGCTCTCCAGTGCAGAATGTCTGGGCTTGGTTAGGAATTGCTCTCCAGTGCAGAATGTCTGGGCCTGGTTAGGAATTGCTCTCCAGTGCAGAATGTCTGGGCCTGGTTAGGAATTGCTCTCCAGTGCAGAATGTCTGGGCCTGGTTAGGAACTGCTCTCCAGTGCAGAATGTCTGGGCTTGGTTAGGAATTGCTCTCCAGTGCAGAATGTCTGGGCTTGGTTAGGAATTGCTCTCCAGTGCAGAATGTCTGGGCTTGGTTAGGAATTGCTCTCCAGTGCAGAATGTCTGGGCTTGGTTAGGAATTGCTCTCCAGTGCAGAATGTCTGGGCTTGGTTAGGAATTGCTCTCCAGTGCAGAATGTCTGGGCTTGGTTAGGAATTGCTCTCCAGTGCAGAATGTCTGGGCTTGGTTAGGAATTGCTCTCCAGTGCAGAATGTCTGGGCTTGGTTAGGAATTGCTCTCCAGTGCAGAATGTCTGGGCTTGGTTAGGAATTGCTCTCCAGTGCAGAATGTCTGGGCTTGGTTAGGAATTGCTCTCCAGTGCAGAATGTCTGGGCTTGGTTAGGAATTGCTCTCCAGTGCAGAATGTCTGGGCTTGGTTAGGAATTGCTCTCCAGTGCAGAATGTCTGGGCTTGGTTAGGAATTGCTCTCCAGTGCAGAATGTCTGGGCTTGGTTAGGAATTGCTCTCCAGTGCAGAATGTCTGGGCTTGGTTAGGAATTGCTCTCCAGTGCAGAATGTCTGGGCTTGGTTAGGAATTGCTCTCCAGTGCAGAATGTCTGGGCTTGGTTAGGAATTGCTCTCCAGTGCAGAATGTCTGGGCTTGGTTAGGAATTGCTCTCCAGTGCAGAATGTCTGGGCTTGGTTAGGAATTGCTCTCCAGTGCAGAATGTCTGGGCTTGGTTAGGAATTGCTCTCCAGTGCAGAATGTCTGGGCTTGGTTAGGAATTGCTCTCCAGTGCAGAATGTCTGGGCTTGGTTAGGAATTGCTCTCCAGTGCAGAATGTCTGGGCTTGGTTAGGAATTGCTCTGCAGTGCAGAATGTCTGGGCTTGGTTAGGAATTGCTCTCCAGTGCAGAATGTCTGGGCCTGGTTAGGAACTGCTCTCCAGTGCAGAATGTCTGGGCTGTTGGTTAGGAACTGCTCTGCAGTGCAGAATGTCTGGGCCTGGTTAGGAATTGCTCACCAGTGCAGAATGTCTGGCCTGTTGTTTAGGAATTGCTCTCCAGTGAGAATTCTCCATAGAATCACAGAATGGCTTGAGTTGGGAGGGACATTACAGACCATTTAGTTCCAACCCCCTATCATGGGCAGTGACACCTCCCACTAGACCAGGCTGCTCAAAGCTTTATCCAGCCTGGTCTTCAACACTTCCAAGGATGAGGCATCCACAAGTTCTCTGGGCAATCTGTTTTCTCTGTCTCACCACCCTCACAGTAAAGAACTCCAAGCACAGATCCCTGTGGAGAAGGAGGTTCTGTTAATATTCCCCAATGGCATACAGGGTTAAAGCTGTATTCACAGACACCAAATCCAGTCTGATTTCTGAGAAGTCAGCAGCACCTTCTGTGGACTTTGGTTTAGTGGGGAGATGGAATTAATTCCCTTGATAGAGAGGATTTTCTGTAGGGAGGAAGCTTTGACACATAACCTTTAGAAATTAAAGGGGACCTAGAAGAAAGTTCAGGACAGACTTTTGAGCAGGGCCTCTTGGGACAGGACAGGAGGTGGTGGGTTTAAGCTAAAAGAGGAAGACTCAGGTTAGAGAAAAAGGAGACATTTTTGATGCTGAGCGTGGTGAGATCCTGTCCCAGGTTGACCAGAGGTTGGTAGATGCCCCATCCCTGGAATCACTCCAGATCAGGTTGTTTGTGGGTCCGAGCAGCCTGTTCTAATTGCAGCACAGGAAGGACGTGGGACTGTTGGAGCAGGTCCAGAGGAGGTCACAAAGATGCTCAGAGGGCTGCAGCAGCTCTGCTGTGAGGACAGGCTGAGAGAGTTGGGGCTCTGCAGCCTGCAGAAGAGAAGGCTTCCAGGACACCTTAGAGTAGCCTTCCAGTATCTGAAGGGGGCCTACAGGACAGCTGGGGAGGGACTATTGACAAGGACTTGTAATGACAGGACAAGGGGCAATGGGTTTGAACTGGCAGAGGGGAGATTTAGACTGGATGTTAGGAGGAAGTTCCTTACAGTGAGGGTGGTGAGACACTGGCACAGGTTGCCCAGGGAGGTTGTAGCTGCTCCCTCCCTGGAGGTGTTCAAGGCCAGGTTGGAGGAGGCCTTGAGTGACCTGTGCTAGTGGGAGGTGTCCCTGCCTCTAGCAGGGGGTTGGAACTGGATGATCCTTGAGGTCCCTTCCAACCTTACCATTCTATGATTCTATGTCCCTGCTGACTGCAGGAGTGGGTGGACTAGATGATGTTTGAAGGTCCCTTCCAACCCAAATTATTCTGTGATTCTATAGATTTTCTTCCTGGAACAAAACCTACTGCTGCAGGCAGGTAATTAGCTCCTTAATTCTAACACTGAAGCCCAGGAAACTCTTCTGAGTGGAATTCTAAATGCCAACTTTCCCAAAACCTGATGCAAGAAAACAGCCAGATCAATCACAGAATCATTTTGGTTGGAAAAATCCTTGAAGATCATTGAGTGCCTCCATTGCTTAACTCTGCCAAGTCAGGTGCTAAATCACATCCCTCAGCACCACATCTCTGTGTCTTTTAAACACTTCTGGGATGGGGATTCAACCACCTCCCTGGGAGCCTGTTCCAGTGTTTGAGAATGTATGCAGTAAAGAATTTTCTTCTCACATCCAACCTACATTCCCTCTCCAAACCCTCTCACCTCCTCCCTCTGCTCTGATGGAACTTGAGGCCCTTTAGTCTTGTCCTATCACTCAGGATAAGAGATCTTGCTCCAGCTTCTTTTCAGGGAGTTGTAGAGAGCCAGAAGGTCTCCTCTCCTTTTCTCCAGACTAAATAACCTCAGTTCCTCCAGCTGCTCCCCACAATACTTGTGATAAGAAACCAACATCCACCTCACTACAGATCAGGCAGGATCACTCTTTCTTTCTATAGCAATACAAAACACATCCCTGGGACATTCGGGATCAGCCTTGATTTCACCTTGGGCTTTAGGACAATGACTTCATGTCTCCTGCCTCACATGATTACAGGGAGGAAAGCTCTTTGCATAATCTCTTGGCATTTCATAACTGCAGGCTCAATAAATGAGGTCAGGACTCTTGATGCTGAACCTCATCCAGGGACTGCAGCACTTGGTTTGTACTCTGAAATGATCACCTGGCTGGCACTTGGCTACCTTCAAGTGGTCCTTCATCAGGTCAACCCCATGTGAGCAGCCTCTCTGCTCTTATGCTCATTTGTCTGGTTTAGTGTTTGACTCACCATCAGGACATGTGAAGGTCCTTAAAAAGAGAAACAAACTGAGAAAACAGGTTCAAGGCAGAGCTGGTTCAATTTGTTCACATTTAAGCTAGAGATGGATAAACAACTTGCATTAAAGAAAAAAAAAAAAAAAAGGATGAGGTGACTTTGGGTGGAATTCTTTAAAATGCTTTTGACCACTTGTACAATGGGTTCAGTTGGGGAATTTTGTTTGCCACCATGGCTTTAACTTTAGGGAAAACGTTGAGACACTGAAATGGTTTATTCTTTTATTTGCTTGAGGGTTTGGGGGTTTGGGTTTGTTTTGGTTTAATTTGTTTTTTGGCTCAAAAGAAAAGCCAGAGGAAGCAGAGTCTTGCTACTCCCACTCCTGCCTGTGGGGTATGATTTTGTGAGGCACAGATGTCATCAAGAAAAGGGTGGTTTCTTGATTACACAGCCATTTTTTGCTGTATCATCTATCATCCTCTATTGAACCAAACCAGCTCTGTGGGCAGAACAGATTGGCCTTCATTGCTTGGTGCCTCACAGCTGAACATGCTCTTGTCTGACAGTGTTCTTGGGGACTGAAGTTTCCCTGTGGTTAAATCACAGAAATGTAGAATCATAGACTGGTTTGGGTGGGAATGGACCTTTAAATATCATGTACTCCAACCCCCCTACACTGAGCAGGAACATCTCCAGGGGACTGAATGCACTTTGCAGTTGAAACTAAGCTGGGAGTGTGGGTCTGCTTGAGGGTGGAAAGGCTCTAGAGAGGAATCTGGACTGGATGAATCACTGGAAAAGGTCAGTGGGATGAGGTTCAACAAGACCAAGTATTGGGGCCTGCAATTGTGTCACAACAACCCCAGGAGTGCTCCAGGCTTGGGGAAGAGTGGATGAAATTGCCCAGTGGAAAAGGAGCTAGGAGTGCTGGTTTACAGACAGATAAATGTGACCTAGTGTGTGCCTAGGTGGCCAGGAAGGCCACCAGCATCCTGGCCTGGATGAGTAATTGTGTGGCCAGAAGGAAAGGGCAGTGATTGTTCTCCTGTACTTGGCACTGGTGAGATCCCACTTTGAGTGCTGGGTTCAGTTTTGGGTGCCTCACTCCAAGAAGGACAATGAAGCAGATGAAGGGTGTGGAGAACAGGTCTGGTGAGGAGCAGCTGAGTGAACTGGGGTTATTTAGTCTGAGGAAAAGGAGGCAAAGGAAATACCTCATTGTTCTCTACAAACTGCTGAAAGGGTGTTGGAGTGAAGTGGAGGTTGATCTCTTCTCCCAAGGAACAAGTGACAGGAAAAGAAACCATCCTCAAGTTGCACCAAAGGAGGTTTAGGTTGGACATTAGAAGAAACTCCTTCTCTGAAAGGTTCTCAAACACTGGAACAGACTGCCCAGGGACGTGGTTGAATCCCCATCCTTGGAAGTGCTTAAAAGCCACACAGGCATGGTGCTGAGGGACATTGTTTAGCACCAGCCTTGGCACAGTTAGATAATTGTTGGACTTGATCTTAAAGGTCTTTCCCAGCAAAAACAATTTTATGGTTCTACGAAACTGTGTCCCAGTGTTATAGAAGAATGAGGTCAGATTCCCACCTGTTTTATCCTGATTAAGGACCAACTAAGTAATTTCTTCTTATCCCCCTGCATCTCTGCTGTGTCTCAAAGCACCCTCTGCTGGTGTGTGTGGGGAGTACCACCTTTGGGCACCCTCAGCAGACTCTTCACCCGCAACAGACACGGGCACACGGTGACTCCGCACACACAGAGTGCAGAAGCTTTCTGGCCACGTGGACCTGAGCAGTGGCAAAGCAAAAGGCTTCAGAAATGGGGACAGAAATGGAACTCTGCAGAGGGTCAGACTTCACTGGAAACTGACAACAGAAACATTCCCAGAATGGCATGGTGACAATTGCTGAAGTTCCCACAGCTTTCATAGGAAGGCACAGATGAGGCCCACCTAGGAAGGAGAAACTACCTCAGAAAAAGTAGCTTGGGTCTCACAAGTCCAGAGAAGCCAAGCTGGGACCTTCTACCCTCAGTCATACCCATTCCTGTCTGGGTGATCAGTGATTTGATAAAGCATCCTCACTCCAGATCTCAGCCTGGCATTGTCCTCTTAGGAGAGAAACCTGCCAGTTTTCTGACCAGAAACCTTCCTGGCTTGCTGTGTTAAGGGAAAATAAGTGCTGGAGGAGAGCTCTTGATACACATGGATGAGTTTTCCCACCAGCTCCTCCACCTTTCAGCTCTTGTAGGCCAGTCAATGCTCTTTGCAAAAATCACATCTGTATCCTTTATATCATCAGGATCTTCTCCTTCACTTTCTTCACCCTCTTCCTGCTCCTTTTCTTCTTTCTCATGAACTATGTAGTAGCTGCTGAAGCTCTCTTCATTGCTGTTGCTGGCTGGCTCATGGCTCCATTTTGTGACGGGTCAGCAAAGTGCCAAGGGAAGAAGGACTGCAACAACTGCCACAACTGCCACTGCCAGGCAACACCACCCTGCTCCTGGACCATAGCCACCTGGATGCTCATCTCCTGGCTCCTCTGTTCTAGCTCCTGCAGCAGCCACGCCATCTCCTGGCTCTACATCACACTGCCTCACACACTCACTTGTGGCCTCAACCAGCTCAAGGCTGGACTCCTGCACTCACATTATTATCAAGGTCAAAATCTCAGAGAAGCCTCTTATGGCAACCATGGCAGCCATGGCCTGCAGGGAGTTAGTGGTGGTGGGAGCAGGGATGGGAGCCACAGAGAGCTAGGGGTAGAGAGGAGAGGGGGCCAGGCAGGTGGGAGGCAGCAAGGACTAAGCCCAGCCCTGGCACCAGCAGCAACATGCCCAAGCCCAAGTTGCTCTCGTGAACAGCCAGGCTCTCGATGCAGGGTGAGGACCTATGCTTCTTCTCTGGCCCTCGTCCAGCCCAACCTTCCCCCATGCTTTCCTCACTCCTGACTCAGACCATACTGGGGCCACGCTGCCTCCTGACACATTCATAGCAGCCTCTGCCCACCCATGCCATGTAGTGACACAAACACCACAGCACATTGCAGCCACAGCCACTGGCCAGCTCTGTCCTTCTGCCACAGCCTGGCTCCACAACTCACAGCCGCCCCAGGCCACCGAAGCTCTGAGAGCCCGCAAAGCACTGACCCACCTGGCACACGCTTTCCCTGCATTGCTGTGACCTCCACTGCTGAGCAGATTGATCATTGGTCAGTAGTTGGTTGCTGCAGAGCCCTGCAGAGAAGCAAGATATGTTAGAATCCAGTTTGCTTTTATAGCAAAATGAATCACATTCGAGCATCAAGTCAGGAGTTTAAGGATTGTTTGGTGTCGACTCTGAGAACTCTCACTAGGCCTTGTTTTCACATCCCGAACCCACACAACTGAGAGAAAAATCAGTAACTAAGGAAAACTTTTTTCAAAACACCAACTCACCTAGTTTTTCCTGGGAAACTTTGATTTTCCACTAATTTCATGTTATTTAGAGTTTTTGTGATTTTGCTTGAAGGCTGAGCTTTTCAAAGGGAAGTGTAGCATAAAACTGGATGATAATAACTTTTCCTTCTTTCTTTTTAGCCAGGAACCTCCTGAGGTGTATCCAAGAGAGAGATTCTAGATTGACTGCTGACAGAGAACACAACATAGCATTTCCTCTTCAAGACACTTCAATGCTGGACTGATAAATGGCAGTAGGTTTGCATGCAGGGTGTGATGCTTCTTGAGGAGCTGTCTTGGTTTATGCAATGCTACCCAAGAGAAGAGTTCATAAAGTGCAGTGACAGTGAAAGGACAGATCATAGAATCATAGAATGGTAAGGTTGGAAGGGACCTCAAGGATCATCCAGTTCCAACCCCCTGCAGGGACACCTCCCACCAGAACAGGTCGCTCAAGGCCTCCTCCAACCTGGCCTTGAATACCTCCAGGGAGGGAGCAGCCACAACCTCCCTGGGCAACCTGTGCCAGTGTCTCACCACCCTCACTGCAAACAACTTCTTCCTAACTAACATCCGGTCTCAATCTCCCCTCTGCCAGTTCAAACCCATTGCCCCTTGTCCTGTCATTACAAGACCTTGTCAATAGTCCCTCCCCAGCCTTCCTGTAGGCCCCCTTCAGATACTGGAAGGCTACTCTAAGGTCTCCTGGAAGCCTTCTCTTCTGCAGGCTGCAGAGCCCCAACTCTCTCAGCCTGTCCTCACAGCAGAGCTGCTGCAGCCCTCTGATAATCTTTGTGGCCTCCTCTGGAACTGCTGGAGCAGTTCCATGTCCTTCCTGTGCTGGGGGACTCCAGAACTGCACACAGGACTCCAGGTGGGGTCGGACGAGAGCAGAGTAAAGAGGAAGAATCCCCTCCCTTGCCCTGCTGCCCACACTGCTCTTGCTGCAGCCCAGCACACAGTTGCTGTCTGGGCTGCACTCACACTTCAGGCTCATGTTGAGCTTTTCACCAACCCAGACTCCCAGGTCCTTTTCCTCAGGACTGCTCTTGGCCATTCACCATCCAGTCTGTATTTGTCAATGTCAAACCAAATATTGTTCAGAGGACCTGAAATGGGAAATGTTTTTAAGGGAATATTTGACCTACTTCCCTCAGAACTAAAGGCTCACTTTTTCATTTTTCCACTTAATCACCTGCAGCACTGAAGACCAGAGGAGTCACACCAGAAAACCAAGAAATGTCTTCTGCAACTGATCAAGGAAGAGCTGGCTGACCACCAGCAGTGATGGCTTGACTGCAGTCCCACCTCCACACATTCTGCACAATTGTAGACCACAAGCTATAAATATAGCCCAAATTTCACATCTCATTTGGAGGAGATCGAGAGTGTGACACCAAAGGCCAGGTCAAGCTGACAGCTTTGCCCCCCTCACCCCTCATGCTCTACCCTTTTGGGTAAGATTTGCCACCTCAGCTATGCTGAGCATTTCTCTGGGAGACTGAGTGACTGCAGTTGTAGATTGGAGCTACAGAGCAATTCTGTAGTGCAGTGATTTTACCACCAGCAATCCTACAGGAGTGGGTCCAGAGGAGGGCCACAAAGACTATCAGAGGGCTGCAGCAGCTCTCCTATGAAGACAGGCTACAAGAGTTGGGGCTCTGCAGCCTGCAGAAGAGAAGGCTTCCAGGAGACCTTAGAGTAGCCTTCCAGTATCTGAAGGGGTCCTACAGGAAGGCTGAGGAGAGACTATTGACAAGGTCTTGCAATGCCAGGACAAGGGGCAATGGGTTTGAACTGGCAGAGGGGAGATTGAGACTGGATGTTAGGAGGAAGTTGTTTGCAGTGAGGGTGGTGAGACACTGGCACAGGTTGCCCAGGGAGGTTGTGGAGCACAGAATCACCAAATGTGATCTTTGATCACATTCTGTGATTCTGTGCTCCACAACCTCCCTGGAGGTATTGAAGGGCAGGTTGGATGAGACCTTGGAGCGACCTGTTCTAGTGGGAGGTGTCCCTGCCTATGGCAGGGGGTTGGAACTAGATGATCCTTGAGGTCCCTTCCAACTTCACCATTGTATGATTCTATGATCTGTGTGTGTTGCAGGTAAACAATGAAGTGTTCTGATCCTGCACCCAAGTGCTGCCTAGGGATGCAGCTGGACCTACAGCAGGCAGGCTGCTTGGGTACCTGTGTGGAGCCTATAGCACCAACGACTAGCACAGCTATGAAGAGGCAAGTCCAGCCACCCCTGGCCTCTCTAATCTCTGAGGACCAGCTAGAACTCAAGCGGATGCAGCTCTTAACAGATTTACCCTTCTCTCAACACAACAGCTGCCCACTTGGCTACCTCTGCTCTTTTATAGCCTCCTGTCCCTCGAGGTTCTCTCCCTTCAGGCAGAGTTTGCTGGCCACATGGGCACGCTGCTGCTCATCAAGCCGATGTGGCTTGTGCTGCCGTGACTCGCGTCAGCG
>VWZE01021952.1:9414-25786 GCA_013396675.1 Eubucco bourcierii | reverse complement strand
GCGCAGAGAGGGCAGCGCTCGAGGAAAGCCGCTGAGGCGCCCTGGGCGGGGCACAGAGCAATGGCGGGAGGCTGAAACGAGCAGCCTGTGACGGAAGCTCCCTCTCGAGGCGCTGGGGGACCTGCTCCGGAGCCAAGACTCTATGGCCTCACAGAATCACAGACCCGTGGGGTCACAGAATCACAGACAGAACTTTCACAGAGCTTTAGAGGTTGGAATGGACCTCCAGAGACCATCGAGTCCCACCTCCCTGCCAAGGCAGCATCACTCAGGGTAGTTCGCACAGAAACACTTCCAGGCAGGTTTTGAAAGTCTCCAGAGAAGGAGACTCCACAGCCTCTCTGGGCAGCCTGTGCCAGTGCTCTGTCACCTTCACTGTAAAGAAGTTTCTTCTAAAGAAGCTCCCACATAGAATAGAATCATAGAATCAGTCAGGGTTGGAAGGGACCACAAGGATCATCCAGTCCAAACCCCTCTGCCATGAGAAGGGACACCTCACACTACATCAGGCTGGCCAGAGCCTCATCCAGTTTGGCCTTAAAGACCTCCAGGGATGGGGCCTCAACCACCTCCCTGAGCAACCCCTTCCAGGCTCTCACCACTCTCATGCTGAAGAACTTCCTCCTCACATCCAGTCTCAATCTCCCCACCTCCAGCTTTGCTCCATTCCCCCTAGTCCTGTCACCACCTGATATCCTAAAAAGTCCCTCCCCAACTTTTTTTGTAGGCCCCCTTAAGATACTGGAAGGCCACAATAAGGTCACCTGGGAGCCTCTCCTCTCCAGACTGAACAGCCCCAACTCCCTCAGTCTCTCCTCACAGCAGAGCAGCTCCAGCCCTCTGAGCATCCTCTTGGCCCTTCTCTGGACACCTTCCAGCACCTCCACATCCCCTTTGTAACAATGGCTCCAGAACTGGATGCAGTACTCCAGGTGGGGTTTCACCAGGGCAGAGCAGAGGGGGAGAATCACCTCCCTCGACCTGCTGCCCACACTTCTCCTGATGCAGCCCAGGCTCTGGTTGGCTTTATGGGCTGGAAGTGCACACTGCTGGTTCATGTTGAGCTTCTCGTCCACCAGCACCCCACATGGCGCTCCTTGAAGGTGTAAGAAAAGCCAACTGACTGCTAAAATCCCCACTCCTTTCTTTTCCAACCTCACACAGTGCCTGTGGTGTGGGTGGTTGGATGCTTCACCAGCTTGTGGCAGAGTCTGAGTGTCACAGCCACAGTGGCCCATGTCCCCCAGCACCCAAAGGACCATGGCAGCCCCCTCCTTCTGCTGCAGGTCTTGCCAGCTGAAAAGGAGAGAAGGGCAAAGAGCTGTGAAGGAGAACGGCCAGAGGAGATCTAGCAGAGCTTCCCAGCACTGTGCCCATACCACCCAGCATGGGGGACAGAGGAGCAGAGAAGAGGCATCCTGACCCTGTCTTCTCCACACTCACCAGGCACAGAGCCACCTCCACCTTGTCTGATGGATGTTATGGGAACTGGCTGTTGCTCTTGCTGCAGCCTGCAAGAAAAGCCCTGCACTCACAGGGCACTCCCACAGCAGAAAGGGATGTGGCCAGGCTGAGGTTGCACCCCAAGCCATCCCTGCCATTGCCTGGGCTTCCACCAGCTTCTCCAGACTGCTGGCATTGAGTGTTATGGCACATCCAAGGGAGAATGTGCAGGAGTTGAGAAGTAATGAAGCTGCTGCTGGGCTGGAGAAACCTCTGGGGCCAGAGCAGAGACAGAAGGGACACTCACAGCACGGTGGCTGCTCAGCTGCTTCAGCAGCAGCTTTACGGAGAGTAGATGGGCTGCCTGGGCCCCCTACATGCACTGCTTCTGCTGCTCTCCTGTTGGTGGAGAAGGGGCAGAGAAGGATGAGCAAGGTGGCTGCTGCAGGGTGTGGCTGTGCCAGACAGTCCCCGACTCACCTGGAGCTCAGCTGATCCCAAAGCAGCAGTTGAGTTGGCCCATCCTGACGAGTCTCCAAGAGTGACACAGGGCACACTGGTGATGCTCAGAACGAACCCTGGTGCCAGGCAAAACTTCCCAACTCCTACAGCAATACCTCTGCCTCTCCCAGCAACTCCCAGTAGCACCCAGTGCTGCCACAGCACTGCCCAAGCAAGCACTGTACCCGTTACTGGGGCAGCACCAGCAAAACACTAGTTGGCTGTTGGGACTCCAGCGGTCACAGTGGGGAGCTGGGGAGGGGGAGAGGCACTGGGGGCTCTTCTCAGTATGCCTCTCTTGTATTGGGGAGCCTGGGCCTGGCACAGCACCGCAGGCATGGCCTCAGCAGTGCTGTGCAGCAGGGAAGAGTCACGTACTGCCAGCAGCTGGCAAGGCTTTGCCCACTGCAGCCCAGGCTGCTACTGTCTGGCTACTCCTGGTCAAGTTGGTGTCCTCCAGGAGCCTAGAACCTTTCCTGCCATGCTGTGCTCCAGCAGCTTTCCCAAGCTCCCTTTAGTCACCATTAAGTGTGATGTGTCTCAGATGTTATGCCAGTACCATCTACAGCCTGTCCCTTCCTCTTTCTTCATCTCTTCTCTACCACTGCTGTGAGGGTGGGAAGGGCATGTGTCCTCCAGAGAGAGCAGTGGTCCAGCTGGAAAAGCTCTCTCTTGTTATGGGACTGGGAGAAAGAGGATATACCTGGCAGTAGAGTCCAGAGGTGGACTTTCCTTAAGTCCAGATTTTTAACACCAACATTGTTCTCCTTCACCTAATGGTGAGGATGGTAGTGTCACTCTCCCAGAAAGCTGCCGAGAATTTTGGCTTTGCCAGGATTTGTGGAGAGAAAAGACGGTGAGGGAAGGAGGGGAGGAGGGAAGGAGAGGAAGGAAGGAAACAATGTGTGAAGTACCCAAAACAGGCAGAGAAGACATAAGGAAGGGGTGTGAGGAGGTAGAGAAAGACGACAAGATGGAGACAGAGAGAGAGAGACAGAGACAGGTCCTTTCTGTAAGCCCTCAAGGGTCAGGAAAGAGGTTCCAGGATAGCAATACCCCCTCATCATGCAATGTAGATTTGCAAAGATCTGTGTCTGGAAAAGGAGGCAGACAATTCTCCACACAGCTGGGGAGAGATGAGTTGAATAACCTGGAGGAGGAATACATAAATATATGGTCAAGACTTTTTTGTATTATGGTTGAGTGTTGGNCAATGGGTTTAAACTGGCAGAGGGGAGATTTAGACTGGATGTTAGGAGGAAGTTCTTTACAGTGAGGGTGGTGAGGCACTGGCACAGGTTGCCCAGGGAGGTTGTGGATGCTCCCTCCCTGGAGGTGTTCAAGGCCGGATTGGATGAGGCCTTGAGTGACCTGTTCTGGTGGGAGGTGTCCCTGCCTATGGCAGGGGGTTGGAACTGGATGATCCTTGAGGTCCCTTCCAACCTTACCATTCTATGATTCTATGATTCTATGACAGCCAAATGCTCTTCTGCTCCTGAGAAAAACAACCTAAAACCACAGTTAAGAATATAATTGGAGAAGCCCTCCATGTTAAAACCTTGAAAGATGGGAACATTGGAACAGGCTGCCCCAGGAAAGTGGTGGAGTCACCACCCCTGCAGGTGTTGAAAAACCATGGAGATGTGGCACCTTGGGATATGGTTTAGTGGGCATGGTGGTCTTGGGTTGATGGTTGGACTTGATGATCTTGGAGGTCTTTTACAATCTTAATGATTCTGTGATTCTATTCTATGATTCTGTGGGTGTCCTCATCTTCCTCCATCCTGAAAAACAGGGTGTCCTTAGTATGAGAACCATGTAATTTTGAGGCCTTGAGTAACCTGTACTAGTGGGAGGTCTCCCTGCCTATGGCAGGGGGTTGGAACTAGATGATCCTTGAGGTCCCTTCCAACCTTACCATTCTATGATTCTATGATAATTTCTAACCAGAGGATTTTCTTCTGAACTTTCTGTCCCTTCCCCACTCAGCTCTGCCACTGTGTGGCAGTGCCGAAAAAGAAGTTGAAAAAATAAAATCACTTAATCAATGAAAAAAAAATCAACCTACTGAGACTGCATCTGGAGTACTGTGTCCAGGTCTGTGCTCTCCAGTTCAAGAGAGACAAGGAATTACAGGAGAGAGCCCTGTGTAGGCTACAAAGATCCTGAGGGGACTGGAGAAATCTCTGTGAGGAGGAAAGGCTGAGAGACCTGGGGCTGTTCAGCCTGGAGAAGAGCAGCCTGAGAGGGGATCTGATCAGTGCTCAGCAAGAGCTAATGGGTGGAGGGGCAAGAGGACAGAGTCAGGCTCTTTTCCATGGTGCCCAGTGACAGGACAGGAGGCAATAGGCACAAAGTAGAACCCAGGAGGTTCCATGTGCAGATGAGGAAAAACTTTTTTCCTGTGAGGGTGCTGGAGCCCTGAAGCAGGCTGCCCAGAGAGGTTGTGGAGTCTCCCCCTCTGAGAGATTCCAAACCTATCAGGGCATTGTGATCCTGGGCAAGCTGTTGTAGGTGACCCTGCTTTAGCAGTGGGATTAGACTAGATGATTTCCAGAGATCTCTTACAACTCCTACCATTTTGTGACTCTGTGACTCTCTGAAATGCCTTAGAACTTTGCAAAGGAACAAGAAAATATCAGAGTAGTAACAATGGAGATAAAAAGTAATTTGCAACAGTCATCACCCTTAATATAACTACTGGAACCAAGGGAAGGAGAGATGAAGTCAGCTTTTCAGTGTCTTTCAAGCTCTTTCCATGGGGAGCTTGATGTGCTTTGAAGCAGCTTGTTATTTACAGTGAATTTATTTACCAGCTCCTTTTTTCCTTGTAGCCTGAAAAGCATTCAGTGGCAAAATTTTTCTCCCTGCCTCAGAGTTCCACACATGTCCTTCCAGGTGGGATTCATTCCCAGAAGAGCTCTCACATGGAATTGTCTATAGGCTGTGTGGCAATCGCTTCTGTTATTGCCAATCTGGCATCACATTTTTCTCTTGTTCACCTGCATGTGGATTAAATCTAATGAATCTTCAATACCCTCATCTGTTTGGATGCACCAAAGAAAGAAACATTCAATTATCCTCTTATTCACTACGAATAAAAGATGGGATCAGGCTTCCAGCCACTTTCCTCAGGATGTAGGTCAAAGCCACTTGGGTTGGTAGTCACCCAACCTCTGCTCAACACATTTGTTTGTGCACTTACTCTTCAAGGCATCTTAATTATTAGGGTGTGTGCTGTTGCCCCAAAGAATCAAAGAGAGGTCTTCTCACCTCTTTGCTGTTGCAGAATGGAGGGATTCTTGGATTATCAACAAGAAACTGGGAAACTCCCAATTCTGACTCGAATGGAATGGCAGCAAGCTGCAAGTGCTGCAAGCAGTGAGTTATTAACTGAGCCCTGCATCAAGGAATAAACAGTTTCATCAAGTCCTTAGTAATGTCCTGTTGTTCTGCAGAAAGGAACATACACACTGTACCTTACAAAAGTTGCCAAAATGGAACATCCTCCCCCTCCAAACGCTGATTAATTCCTTTTCTTGCACTGCTCTAATGGTTGCTGCATCCCAGCTTCCTCCACCTGCCAAAGACCTATATTGTGGGGCATGGAATTATGGTTAAAGCCCCTTTGAAAGGTGCAGGGAAAGAAATGTGATGTTATCACTGCTGGGCCTGAGCAAGAGCTGGAGAAAACTTTGTGGCAGAGAAATTACGTACATATAGAAAAAGAAGAGGTTCCTTCCTTTGAATGAAAAAGATCTTCTCCCAAATAACAAGGAATAAGACAAGAGGAAATTGCTTCAAAATGCACCAGGAGAGGTTTAGGGAAAATGTCTTCCCCAAATTGGTTGCCAAGCCCTGAATCAGGCTGTCCAGAGCAGTGGTGGAGAGTTTTAAAAGCCGTGTAGATGTGGCACTGAGGGACATGGTTTTGTGGTGGCCTTGGCAGTGCTGGGTTAACAGCAGGACTTGATGATCTTAAGGGTCATTTCCAACCTAAACAAATTTTATCACTATGAAAAGCTTAAGGTGATGACAGACTGCAGTGAAATGATGTGGGATCTGTCTGCTAACTCTCACTTTTGCTTGAGACATAAGTATTCAAGCATCAAGCTGCTTTCTGCTACAAGTAACTGAAGATGCAGGAGACAGAAGTGAGAGGCAGTCTGTTCTCCCTGTAAGCAGAAAATTAAATAAAATAGGTTAAGGACACAAATAGAGTCTTTATACATAAATATGAAACTGGTCAGTGAAATAACCAGAGCACAATAAACATTGTTGGCTTGTTTCTTTAAAGTAACACAATATAGCTGGAAAGAGATTGTCTTTGTAGTTCTCAGATAAGGAGATGATGCATTGTGGCAGGAAAGATTAAAAACTGTGAAGCAAGCAGTTTTCTTAAAGAGAAGAAAGAACAGAGAGTCTGCTAAACAAGACTTTGGAGTCCACACCTCTCTGAGCATGCATGAACATTGGGGTTAACTAGAGAACAGACCAGTGTAGAAAATCAGACCATCAGAGGGGGAGGAAGGCAGGGGGAATGAGGACCCTTCCTCCACATTCACCAGAGGATAGGAGTGTGCATGTGGAAGAGATGTTTGCATACATTAGCCTGAGCTCCAAAAAGACTAATTAATATGGTAATTGTTTCTTGGAAAAGCAATGGCTGTGCATCAATCTGTATAAGACTGTGTCCAAACCTTGTTCAGCATGAGGGCTGGAGCACCTCTGCATCAGAAGTGTCGGCAGTGGGGCAAGAGAAGTAATCCTCCCCCTCTACTCGGCTCTGGTAAGACCCCACCTGGAGTACTGCATCCAGTTCTGGAGCCACAGTTACAAGAGGGATATGGAGATGCTGGAAGGTGTCCAGAGAAGGGCCAAGAGGATGCTCAGAGGGCTGGAGCTGCTCTACTGTGAGGAGAGACTGAGGGAGTTGGGGCTGTTCAGTCTGGAGAGGAGGAGGCTGCCAGGTGACCTTCTTGTGGCCTTCCAGTATCTGAAGGGGGCCTACAAGAAAGCTGGGAAGGGACTTTTAGGCTATCAGGTAGTGACAGGACTAGGGGGAATGGAGCAAAGCTGGAGGTGGGGAGATTCATCCTGGACGTGAGGAGGAAGTTGTTCAGCATGCGAGTGGTGAGAGCCTGGAAGGGGTTGCCCAGGGAGGTGGTGGAAGCCTCATCCCTGGAGGTGTTTAAGGCCAGGCTGGGTGAGGTTCTGGCCAGCCTGATCTAGTGTGAGGTGTCCCTGGGCATAGCAGGGGGATTGGAACCGGATGATCCTTGTGGTCCCTTCCAACCCTGACTGATTTTATGATTCTATTCTATGAACTCATGTATCCAGTGGTAATTAGGTCCATAAAACCTTCAGAACTGCATTTTGAGAGTTTGAATCCAGTATTTTCAGTAACAACCTTATACAGCAATTTCCTTGCTTCACTGTGAGCCACAATTTGATGCTAAGCTCTCTGAGCCGGATAACAAGCAAGGTAATGATTCCAACTAAACATGAGGAGAAACTTCTTTGGTGTGAGGGTGCTGGAGCCTTGGATCAGGCTGCCCAGATAGGCTGTGGAGCCTCCTCTGAAGAGATTCCAAAGCCATCTGGACATTGCGATCCTGAGTGACCCTGCTTTAGCAGAGGGATTGGACTAGATGATCTCCAGGGGTCCCTTCCAACTGCCACCGGTTTGTGATTTTATAAGGGACTCGCGGAACACTCCACTAGGCCCTCCAGGCCTTGCCCAGCTGCTCACGGCCCTGAAAGCAACACAGCACAGAGAGCGCAGCGCCGTGTGAGGCGGTGCAGGAGGAATCCTCGCCTCCTATTGGCAGAACTACATGTCTGTCATCTTTCATGGCTTTCTATAGGGTGCCGCTCACCGTGAGCCCGCCCAAAGGAGAAGGCTAACCTCCTTCCCCGGCGCATACGTAATTCCGCCAGGTGGCGCCAGCGCTGACGCAGGCAGGAAGACGGAAGCGCGCGCGCGGCGCGGCGGCACAAGATGGCGGTTGCCGGGCAGCTCTGGGCCCTCCTCTGCCTGGCTCTGGTGGCCGGCGCGGTCGCGCTGGGGAAGCAGAGCCCGGTGAAGGTGCTGTCGGACGACATGTGGCGGGACCTACTACAGGGCGAGTGGATGGTGGAGTTGTGAGTCTCTGGGGAATCATTCGGGGTGCCGGGGCCCGGTGGGTTGGGATTGAGGGGGGTCTCTCAGCGGCCAGCTCTGGGGCCGCGGGGAGCTGAGAGGTTTAGTGACAGATTTGTTGTTGCTCCTAGCTATGCCCCTTGGTGTCCTGCCTGCCAGAACCTGCAGCCAGAGTGGGAGAAGTTTGCTGAGTGGGGCGAAGACCTGGAAGTGAACATCGCCAAAGTGGATGTCACGGAGCAGCCGGGTGAGCATCTGCTGGGGGCAGTTGTGTCCTCCGTAGGGATCTGGGCTTCTGGGATCTCGGGGAGAGCCCACAGTGCGAGTGTATCTGCTGCTAGGAATACGCAGCGTTAATAATAAGCTGTAAAGAGGTTTTACTGATCTTTAGTGAAAGCAGATTGCTGTAAGCAATCAGATCCTTAGTAGATAAAGGGAACTTGTTTACAGAGTGATTTTTGAGGCTTTCAAGGAGATTTTTGGCCATACTTTTAAAGTATGGAGGAAAGATGTGTTTTAAACCTTCCCTCTGAGTTGTTCATGGGAACACAAGCAGCCTGGTCTTCTTCAGCTGAAGCTCACTTCTCTGAATTGCTCACGTGTCTGTGTGGGATCTGTGAAAATGACCTTCTCCATGCTGATGCTTTTCTGCAAAGTCACGTAAGAGTTTGGAAAATTGCCTCACTTGGATTGTTTTCTGCAAGTACTGAAGATTGCAGTTCATAGAATGGTTTGAGTTGGAAGGCACCTTGAAGGTCGTCTGGTTCCAACACCTGCATTGGCAGGGACACCCTCCGCTAGACCAGATTGCTCCCTCTGAAGAGCTACAGCCAAAATAGCCAAATAGAACAGTTTTCCTTTACTCNTGGTTGTTTGCACTTAAAGGCAGATACTTTGGGAACTTTTTTTTTTTTGGTGTATAATAACATTTCTTGGTGTATAATATCATTTCTTGCCTTTTTTTACATGAAAGTGCTCTACTATTCTGAACTGTTTTCTTCCAGGATTAAGTGGCAGATTTGTCATAACAGCTCTTCCCACCATCTATCAGTAAGTATGAAATTCAACACTTGTGGTGTGGGTTTTTATTCCTTTTGAAGGAGAGTGGAGGGGTTTTAATTTTGGGGGAGGAAATAAATGAGCTTTACCATCCTTTTCAAGCATTTGAGTTCCTTTACACGGGGATGAACACTCTCTTAAACTGCAACCTCATGCAACTGCCAGTTGGTTGTTTTTGTTTCCCTTCAGGCCTTATTTATTGTATGTTTTCATGGGTGTTTGTTTTGCAATCTTCTGTCTGAAGGTTGAGCTTTGTGCAGTTATGTGGCAAGTACCTTAAGAAGATCATTATCTTTATATGGGATCAAGGCCTAAAGCTAGCCAAGGTGCACACAGAGTCAGGAAATATTGGTAGTCAGGAATTTTGGAAACACAGTAGAGCAAATAAAGCAAAGTGCAACTATAAAAATTTAACAAATAAAGGCTAGGCAGGATTATGGGAAGGAAGATGTTGACTGGAAGGAAATGCTGCATACTTGGTCTGCTTAAAAACAAAGGACTGTTTTTATTTCTTTTACAGCTGTAAAGATGGAGAGTTCAGGAGATACCAGGGGGCGAGAACAAAAACTGATTTCATCAATTTCATCAGTGACCAGGAGTGGAAATCTATTGAACCAGTTTCATCATGGTTTGGTCCTTCCTCTTTCCTGTAAGTTTCAGTATGACCTTTACAGTAATTTGTCAAATGAACACACTTGAAGGGCATGCCACAGGTCCTTAGGTGTGGCACTTCCTTGCCAGCTCTGTACTGCTGAGGAGCAGGTGAATGTGGTGGGTCAGTGCTCATGACTCTTCCACTAGTTCTGCTGAGGTCACACTCTTGTGTACTGGCTGCGGTTTTGGGCTTCTCACTGCAAGAAGGGCACTGAGGTGTGTCCAGTTCTGGGCCCCTCCAATTTAAGAAGGACATTGAGGTGCTTGAGTGTGTCCAGAGAAGGGCAACGAGGCTGGGGAGAGGCCTTGAGCACAGCCCTATGGAGAGAGTTTGAGGGAGCTGGGATTGGTTAGCCTTAAGAAGAGGAGGCTTAGGGGAGACCTTCTTGGTGTCTACATCTACCTGAAGAGTGGTTGTAGCCAGGGGGAGGTTACCTTCTTCTCTCAGGCAAGCAGCACCAGATCAAGAGGACACAGTCTCAAGCTGTGCCAGGGGAGGTTTAGGCTTGAGGTGAGGAGAAAGTTCTTGCCTGAGAGAGTCATTGACTGCTGGAATGGGCTACCTAGGGAGGTGGTGGAGTCAGCGTCCCTGGAGGTGTTCAAGGCAGGTTTGGACGTGGCACTTGATGCCATGGTCTGGTCTTGAGGTCTGTGGTGATGGCTTGGACTTGATGAGCTTTGAGGTCTCTTCCAACCCTGATGATACTGTGAGGTGCTGGAGTGTGTCCAGGGAAGGGCAGTGAAGCTGGTGAAGGGTTTAGTGCACAGGTTTGGTGAGAAGCAGCTGAAGGCACACTGGAGTTGTTCAGCCTGGGGTAAATGAGACTAAGGGGACACCTGGCTCTCAACAATTCCCTTGAAAGAGGTTGGAGTGAGGTGGGGGTTGCTCTGTTCTCCAAAGGAACAGGTAGTAGGACAGGAGGAAAGACCTCAAGTGCCACCAAGGGAAGTGTAGGTTGAACATGAAGAGAAACTTCTTGCCTGCAAGGGTTCTCAAAGACTGGAACAGACTGCCCAAGGAGATGGTTGAATCCTCATCCTTGGAGATCTTAAAAAGACTTAGAGATGTAGTACTGAGGAATGTGGTTTGGCACCAGACTTGGCAGAGTTAGTGACTGGTTGGTCTTCTCCAGCATACAGAGTCTCTGGTTGTGCATAGCAAAAAAATCCTGAACAAGGTTTACTTTAAGGCTTCCAAGAGCTATAGGTGGCTGCATTGTGCTAAACTGTTGTAAGTAATTACTGCCACTTGAAGTTCTTTTGATTATTCAGCAGAAAGATGTTTTGTCTAACTGAATTCTAGGAAATTACCAATAAGAAGTTAAGAATCATGGAACAACATGGTTGCTGTGTATGGGCTGGACATTTAAGAAAACATGTGGAGTATAAAGCAAAGTTAGAGTGAAAAGAGAAGGTTGCTTCATTGAAAGATAAATGGTGTGGAGAGACTGTAGTCTGAGGGAGAAAAAATGGTCTTTGGAGTTGTTTCTGGTTTTGTGGCTTTGGGCTTTCAGTTCTTGGTGCCTCTGCTTTGTGGTTTTTTCAGAATCATTGAGTGAGGGATAAAGCACGTTTGGGAGACCTTTTGGTTGAGGTGAAAGAACCAAATTTTTCACATTTTTCTTTATTGTTTCTCAGAAATTGTGGCTGAAATGCCTATGAGCTAATTATGCTGCACTGTGTCACAGACTGGTGTGGAAGTGGGACCTCTAGAGATCATCCACTCCCTGCTGCTAAAGCAGGGTCACCCACAGCAGGTTGCTCAGGATCACAATATCCAGGTGACTTTAGACTCTCTCCAGAGAAAGAGACTTCACAAACTTTCTGGGCAGCCTCCTCCAGGGCTCCAGCACCCTCACAGGAAAGAAGTTTCTTCTTCTGTTCAAATGGAACCTCCTGGGTTCCAGTTTGTACCCATTGCCCCTTGTCCTGTCACTGGGCACCACTGACAGGAATCTGGTGGTGTCCTTTTGAACCCAGGCCTTTAGCTGTTGATAAATCCCCTCTCAGGCTGTTCTTCTGCAGGCTAAACAGTCCCAGGTCTCTCAGCTTTTCCTCTTCACAGAAATTCATTGATTGATAGAATGGTTTGAGTTGGGAGATACCTTGAAGATCATCTAGTTCCAACCTCACTGCCATGGGCAGGGACACTTCCACTGGACCAGGTTGCTCAAGACCTCATCCAGTCTAGCCTTGAACATCACCAAGGAGGGGATATCAATGATCTACCTGGGCAACCTGTTCTAGTGTCTCACCACCTTCACTGTGGAGATGCTCTAGTCCTGCAGCATCTTTGTAGCCCTGGAAGATAACCTGGTCTCTTTCTTCAGTATGTTGGTTAGAGCTCTGGCTAATTTATTACTGACTGTTGGTCTAAGTAGAAGATAATGCAACATAAGTAGATAAGAAAAGAAACATAAGTAACTGAAACTCATGTGTCAGCAAGTGCTATTCAAAGAAGCCTGTGAATTTGTAGCTGTCCAGATTCAGAATGTTATCCAAGCTGATGGTGGTACTGAAAGTACACTACAGGAAATCAAGTAGTTAGAACAGAAACAAACAGGAGGAGAAGAGAGAGAGGCTGAGGGAGCTGGGATTGTTTAGCCTGGAGAAGAGGAGGCTCAGGGGAGACCTTCTTGCTGTCTACAGCTACCTGAAGGGTGGTTGTAGCCAGGGGGAGGTTACCTTCTTCTCTCAGGCAAGCAGCACCAGAACAAGAGGACACAGTCTCAAACTGTGCCAGGGGAAGTTTAGACTGGAGGTGAGGAGAAAGTTCTTGCCTGAGAGAGTCATTGACTGCTGGAATGGGCTGCCCAGGGAGGTGGTGGAGTCAGCGTCCCTGGAGGTGTTCAAGGCAGGTTTGGACGTGGCACTTGGTGCCATGGTCTGGTCTTGAGGGCTGTGGTAATGGGTTGGACTTGATGAGCTTTGAGGTCTCTTCCAACCTTGGTGATACTGTGAGAAAGGTGTTTTCAGAATGGTACTAAATAATGAACAGTTGGGCAGAGCAGAAGTTGCTGGTGTTTGAGTGACTTAAAGATATCTTCAGTTCCTTTCTTGTCTTTGTTTCAGGATGAGCAGCATGTCAGCTCTGTTTCAGTTGTCCATGTGGATCAGGGTATGTGCTTAGAACTCTGCTTTGATTTTTATCTTACCAGGCATGACATTCAGCTCTTCTGACAAGGGTTCTCCTCTCTTTTGTTTCAGCACTGCCATGGTTACCTAACAGAGAATCTTGGGATACCAGTCTGGGGCTCCTATGCTGTTTTTGCCTTGGCAACTCTGTTCTCAGGACTGATCCTTGGACTTGTAAGTGAAGCACCTGAAACAGAGTGGCTTGTGCCACTGGGTATTACACCAACACCACCTTTGCCTTAGTCTTTCATAGTAAAAGGTTGTTCTTGAGGTACCCAGCACCCTGGGCTAGAAGACAGGGATGGGAAGCAAAATTAAGCTCCCATAATCAGAGGGGCATTGGTCAGTGGTTGAAGTGGTCTTAGAGATACATGGATATATGGAGCTAGATGGGATCCACCCAAGGGTACTGAGGTAGCTGCTGAAGTGCTCACCAAGGTATTTTCCATCACATACCAGCAGCTGTGCCTAACTAGAGAGGTCTCAGCTGAGTGGTGGTGAAGAAATGTAACTACAAGAAAGGACTGGAAGGAGTCTCTGGGGAACTATGGACCTGTCAGTCTGACATCAGTGCTGGGGAACATCCTGGAGCAGATCATCCTGAGTGGCTTGTACAGGACAACCAGATGAGCAGGCCCAGCCAGCATGGGCATGTCCTACTTGATGAACCTGATCTCCTCCTATGACTAGATGACCTGCCTAGGTCATGAAGGAAAGGCAATGAATGTTGTTTACTTGGACTTCATTATAAAGCCTTTGACACTGTGACCCACAGTGTCCTGCTGGAGAAACTGACTGCTCATGGCTTAGGTGGGTGGAGGCTTCACTGGCTTAAAAACAGGCTGGGTGGCCAGGCCCAAAAGGTGGTGGGGAACAAAGCTAACCCCAGTTGGCAGCCAGTCACCAGTGGTGTTCCCCAGGGCTCACTGCTGGGGCCAGTTCCCTTTAATATCTTTTCCAGTGATCTGGATGAGGGGATCAAGGGCACCCACAGTGAGTTTGCAGATGGCAGTAAACTGGGAGGGAATGTTGACCTGCTTGAGAGTAGGGAGGCTCTATAGAGGGACCCAAACAGGCTGAATCAATAGGATGAGGTACAACAAGGCCAAGGTCCTGCACTTGGGTCACCACAACCTCATGAACTCTTGAAGTGTGGGCCAGAGTGTCTGGAAACTGGCCAGTGGGGTTGTTGATTGACAGCTGGCTGAAGAGCTGTTATGTGCCAGGTGCCAAGAAAGGCCACCAGCATCCTGGCCTGGAGCAGCAGTAGTTTGGCCAGCAGGACCAGGGCAGAGATTGTCACCTTGTGATGGGCACTGATGAGGCTGCACCTGGACTAGTGGGTTCAGTGTTGGGCTTCTCACTCCAGGAAGGACATTAAGGTGCTGGAACAGGTCTAGAGAAGAGCAACAAAGCTGGTGGAGAGTGTGGAGAACAGGTGTGGTGAGGAGCAGCTGGGGTAACTGGGATTGTTGAGCCTGGAGAAAAGAAGGCTGAGGTGGGGAAACAATCTTGCTCTCCACAACTCCCTGAAGAGAGGTTGGAGCCAGGTTGGGGGTTGGTCTCTTCTTCCAGGTAACAAGTGATAGGACAAAAGGAAATGACCTCAAGTTACACTAGAGGAGATTTAGATTGGGATATCAGGATAAATTTCTTCCCCAGAAGGGTCATCAAGAGGCTGCTTAGAGCAGTGATGGAGTCCCCCCATGCCTGGAGGGATTTCAAAGGTGTGTAGATGTGGTGCTGAGGGACATGGTTTAGTGGTGACCTGGCAGTGCTGGGTTAACAGTTGGACTTAATGATCTTAATGTTCTCTTCCAGCCTAAGTGATTCTGAGAGTAGTGCAGCATGGTTATGGTTTCAGCTTTGTCTTTCTTTGGTTTCAGATGATGGTCTTCTTAGCAGACTGTATCTGCCCATCCAAGAGGCACAGGCCTCCACAGTACCCTCACTCAAGTAAGTCCACTATCTTATTTGTTAATGCAGTGAAACTGGGAAATCTCTATTGATACATGTTGGTGTGGAGCTTGTGTCTGCAGGACAGGAAGATCAGAAGTGTGTATAAATAGTGTGTAGGAGTTTGTTTAATATATGGAAGATGGATTCTTTGCTTCACCTGCAGCTGGTTGCCCTTGGGCTTTAAAGTGGGTTTGTATTTAGCTAAAACCACTTTTTGAGGAGATTTAAAAAAAAAAAAAAACAACCCACATTTTTTTCTAACAGCATTTTTCATTTCTGCAAGATATAATTCCACATCTGCAGGGAGGTAAAGTTTGGAGTGGAGCTCTCAGTATTGGTTGGTTGGGGCAAAATGAGGATTTAAAGTGAATTTCCATTTCTGTGGAAAAAGAAATGCTTCAGCTCAGGGTTGGCCTCTGGAAATTTTTCAAGGTAATCTTAAAAAGTCATGGGAGAACCATTTGCTGCTCTTTGAGGAATCTGACTCATTTTTATTTCAAAGCTGGAGGAGGTTTTATGTTCCTTTGTCTTTGTGATCTGTTAATCCTTGACCTGGGGTAACTTCATGGTAGTGACAGTTCAATCTGAGGTGCCAGCTTAAGTGACTGGTACTGCAAAGTGCTGCCTGGAGTAAATGCATTAAAAATCTCTGCTAGCCTCTCTCTTTCCAGCACTGGTGAGGCCACACCTCAAACACTGGGTTCACATTTGGGCCCCTCACTCCAAGAAGTACATCAAGATGCTTGAGCAGGTCCAGAGAAGGGCAATGAAGCTGGTGAAGGGTGTGGAGAACAGGTCTGGTGAGGAGCAGCTGAGGAAACTGAGATTGTTCAGTCTGGAGAAAAGGAGGCTGAGGTGGAGAAACAATCTTGCTCTCTACAACTCCCTGAAAAGAGGTTGCCAAGAAAGGCTACCAGCATCCTGGCCTGGATCAGCAGTAGTTTGGCCAGCAGGACCAGGGCAGAGATTGTCATGGTGTGATGGGCACTGATGAGGCTGCACCTGGGCTGGCTAGTGGGTTCAATGTTGGGCTTCTCGCTCCAGGAAGGACATTAAGGTGCTGGAACAGGTCTAGAGAAGAGCAACAAAGCTGCTCTTTGTTTGGAAGGTGTGGAGAACAGGTACTGAAAAGAGGTTGCCAAGAAAGGCTACCAGCATCCTGGCCTGGATCAGCAGTAGTTTGGCCAGCAGGACCAGTGCAGAGATTGTCACCTTGTGATGGGCACTGATGAGGCTGCACCTGGGCTGGCTAGTGGGTTCAATGTTGGGCTTCTCGCTCCAGGAAGGACATTAAGGTGCTGGAACAGGTCTAGAGAAGAGCAACAAAGCTGCTCTTTGTTTGGAAGGTGTGGAGAACAGGTATGGTGAGGAGCAGCTGGGGTAACTGGGATTGTTGAGCCTGGAGAAAAGAAGGCTGAGGTGGGGAAACAATCTTGCTCTCCACAACTCCCTGAAGAGAGGTTGGAGCCAGGTTGGGGG
>VWZE01021951.1:19610-36688 GCA_013396675.1 Eubucco bourcierii | reverse complement strand
CTCTTCCAACCCTTGCGATACTGTGATACTGTGGGGTGGGAGGGTGCTACAGCCAAAGCTCAAGGATCAGGAACTGATGAACATATTCAGCCCACCAAGTAAGCAGCAGCATAGATGGATAAGCCATGTAGCCATCTATACACTCAAAAATTATTCCAAGTCCTCCCTATCATTAAGAGTGCTCAAAGGCATAACAACTCGTTTAGTTCATCAACGTTTGCTGAAATGAAGGAGATACAAAGATACTAGCAAAAGTCTACTCAGAGCAAAAAGCACCAACAGTCTACCAACAGCTGGATTTTCCACTCCTTATTCACAGTGAATATATTTTCATACATCTCACCTAATAGAGGGATTTTATGAACATCATTCCTATATGTAAATATTTCCTCAGAGGAGTTGCCACAGTGCATAGCTGCTAGAGAAGCCCATTGTCCCCAGGAAGACACATGCAGCTAAATACTGCTAAATTCCCAAAGAGCACATTCTTTAGTCACAATCTGTGATGACCACCTATTTTTCCCTTACATATGCCACAGATAAAGAGGTTTTTTTCCTGAAATGCTAATTAATTTCAGCTTACATGAGGAGAAGGACCTTAGGGTCTTGGTTGATGAAAAGCTCAACGTGAGCCAGCAGCATGCGTGTGCAGCCCAGACAGCAATTGTGTCCTGAGCTGCAGCAAGAGCAGCATGGCCAGCAGGGCAAGGGAGGGGATTCTGCCCCTTTGCTCTCCTGAGACCCCCACCTGGAGTACTGCGTGCAGTTCTGGAGCCCCAAACACAAGAAAGACATAGAACTCTTGGAGTGAGTCCAGAGGAGGCCACCAAGATGATCAGAGGGCTGGAGCAGCTCTGCTATGAGGACAGGCTACGAGAGTTGCGGTTCTTCAGCCTGGAGAAGAGAAGGCTTCCAGGAGACCTTAGAGTAGTCTTCCAGGATCTGAAGGGAGCCTACAGGAAGGCTGGGGAGGGACTATTCACAAGGTCTTGCAATGACAGGACAAGGGGGAATGGGTTTAAAGTGGCAGAGGGGAGATTCAGACTGGATGTTAGGAGGAAGTTGTTTGCAGTGAGGGTGGTGAGGCACTGGCACAGGTTGCCCAGGGAGGTTGTGGCTGCTCCCTCCCTGGATGTGTTCAAGGCCAGGTTGGATGAGGCCTTGAGCGAGCTGTACTAGTGGGAGGTGTCCCTGCCTATGGCAGGGGGCTGGAACTAGATGATCCTTGAGGTCCCTTCCAACCTTACCATTCTATGATCATCAAACTGTATTTTAAGAGAACATGGATGCTAATGTAATAAATAAAGTGTAACCCCGCTAGCTTACCAATTATAGAATCAAGGAACCATAAATACGTATCACTACTGCATAATATGTATTTGTTCATACAGCTAATGTATGTCAAATGTGATTTGCTTGGGATGATTATGTTTATTGATTTATAGCAGTGAAAGAAGAGAAACAGTTCCAGTGAGTACAATCCTACTTCCCTGAGAAAAAACCAACAACAATAAAACAACAACCAAACAAATGAAAGCAAGAAGCAGCAGCAGCTGCTTGGCAGGACTGACAGAATAACATGGTCTCTGAGTGCTCTTGTTCAAGCAATGGAATTAATTACTCTTGAAAACTTAAGACAGCACTAGCACCAACAACTGCGTCACCTACAGCGTCTAGTAAACAAGTAGAAGCTCACGGTGGCCATTGTTTTAATACAGAGTTTTACCAGAGTTATTCTTACATGTGCTGTACTTGGACAGTAATATCTGAACAGAATAGTCAACTGCATCTAAAACTATGACCTACTTGTATCTAGCAAAGATTTGTTAATGAGGGGAATTTGGTAACAGCATGCAAACTCATTATTAATCTACCTAAAACTAAGCACTGGCTTAAATAATATCCAGTTACTAGCTTGGGTTAACCTTCAGTGGTGATATAGAGAAAACCAACAGGTTCTGTAGTTCATTTGGAAAATTCTCATGACCCTCCACTTTAGCAGGCTGCTGTACATAAAAATGACACATTTCTAAGAGAATGGAGAACTACCAACCTGAATAAAAACCCATTAATGAAGGGGGCAAACGGAATTCTTACACAGCTGACAAGAGTGAAGAATTATATAATACTTTCTATACATATTTACCTATTCCATAAAATAAACCCTCTCAACCCTAAACCAACCAACCAAATGAACCCAATAACAAAACACAACACCAAAAATGCCAAACACAAGCTCTGCTGTAATTCTATAATTGTGTAAGTATCTACATTTCTTTGGATTGCAGTCCTGGATTTGGTGGTGTGGAAACCTGGACAGGAATCTCATGAGGGCAGGCTTTCTGATGATGCTTTACATACTCCCAGGTTAAAAACCTGCCAGCAATAAAGCAGGAGTAGCTTTTTTACATAATATTTTGGTACTTTGATACTAACTCCAGAAGAAGAATAGGAACTTGCAGAAGTGTGTGAACTTTGAAGACAGAGCAATCAGTACCAAAACTCTCCCCATTTCTCACCAATGTGCGATACGGTAGAGTCTGAATTTTGGGAAAGACACAAGAGAACTCCAATTTCATTTGAATCCCATCACCCTTTTCTAGTTTTGAAGAAAGCATTAGTTGGTGCTATTTAAAACAAACATGTGAGAGGAGTCACAACTTTACTCAGAGTAAAGAAAACCAAATGGTTTTCTAATAAAATCCCAGATTTCTGTCTTTCTTGAGCACTGTGTTGCGAGTGCGCACAGGATTCCTGCAGCTCACAGATAGGGGCTGGTAAATGAAACCGGATGTTCCAAAGGTTATCTTCCTTACACAAAACTAGGAACACAGTTAATTCAGTGGAAGACTGAAAAGGGATCTTCTATCACTAACCACAATAACACATTTGCTACATTTTAGAAGGAAAAAAAAAAACAAACAAAACAAAACCAAAACAAACCCAAAACCTCTGATTTTGCATTTCTTAACACTGCCTATAAAAATACCTTGCTGCAAATCATCACATACCTAGATACCCACAGCTATGCCCTGCACTTGTTTGGAAAAGATACAATTTACAAACAGGTCTCAGTAAAAGTGCTCTCAAGCAACCACAATGAAGTAAATCAAGAGGATTGCTGGGGGAAGGTTTCTGGGTCAACCACCCTTCGCATTGTCTATATCAGCTTGCTGAGCAAGGATTATTCTATGCTTTAATTACAACATGTACTATATGTTAGAGAACACAGCAAGTTCTTCCAGAAGGCTGCAGAGAAGTAGAATTTCTTCTCTTAAAGACTGGGGAAACAGCCTTGGAAAGGTGGCAGTCAGACAGTCTCAGATCACAGAAAAAGAAATGGAGCGTGGTTGCTCGTTGTAAAGAGAGTCAGTAGGTCTGCATGGAACACAAAGGAAGTGAGAATGAAAAGAATTGCATTTCAGTCTTCTTTTTTGGCATTTTTAGATAGACAATGAGGTCTAGATACTGGAAAATTCACAGGAGCAGCACTGTTTTCTCTTTGAAAGCTAGGGTTCTCCAGCAGTAGGGCAGGAAAGGCAGCTGAATCTCTTCAAACAGAAAAGCTGTTTGATAACTTGCTGACCTTCCTGTTAAGCCCAAAGGGTCACAAACACACAGAATCCATATGGCCCATGACATCTTCAAACACTGGAAGCTGTTAACCAAGTGCCAGTGTCAGGAAATGTCTGTCTGTGACAAGCAGAGTTCACTCCCCTCTGTGGGGGTTGCAAATTATGTATTTTCTACTCTAGTATGGTTACAATCTCGATCAAGAGTCAAGAAAAGAGATTTTCAAACATCAATTGTAGATATTCCTTTGGAAATCTGAGAGAATCACATTTTGACTCATGTGGTCCCACTGAATAAATGCAGAGCTCTTTCGAATATGGTGACCCTCTAAGAAAACCCAGATGAATTTACATTTTTAAGAACCCAAACCACCAAATAAACAAACCAACCACACTGCTTTTTGGCATGTTCAATGCTCTGAGCATTTACATGCTTACTCTAAAAAGATACAAATGGATTCTGGAAATCCACATGTATTTCTGGGAGCTTTTTACATTCAAAAACCTCCACACATAGAAGCACATAAAACCACGTGGTGTTTCTGAAAGAACACGTTAACTACTGTGCTGTAGTTAGATCAAAATACTGTTCATTAGTTTGTGAGTTGCTGCAAGTCCAGAGCAGGCCATGAAGATCCTTGGAGGGTTGGAGTATCTCTCCTATGAGGAAAGGCTACAAGAGTTGTGGTTCTGCAGCCTGGAGAAGAGAAGGCTTCCAGGAGACCTTGGAGTGGCCTTCCAGTATCTGAAGGGGGCCTACAGGAAGGCTGGGGAGGGACTATTTACAAGGTCTTGCAATGACAGGATGAGGAGTAATGGGTTTAAACTGGCAGAGGGGAGATTTAGACTGGATGTCAGGAGGAAGTTCTTTCCAGTGAGGGTGGAGAGACACTTGCACAGGTTGCCCAGGGAGGTTGTGGCTGCTCCCTCCCTGGAGGTGTTCAAGGCCAGGCTGGAGGAGGCCTTGAGTGAGCTGTCCTAGTGGGAGGTGTCACTGCCTATGGCAGGGGGTTGGAACTGGATGACCTTTGAGGTCCCTTCCAACCTAAACCATTCTATGATTCCATGAAATGCTTTATTTTTACATCAAAAAGTCCATGCTCCCAATGTCAATCAATATATTAATATTCTTTGTTAAAGAGATGTAAGTAACATCAGGTATGGCAAATAATTGCTGAGCACCCTCTATGTTTCATCTTTCAAAGGGAGCAGTGGTGTGGACCCAGTGAATATAAGACACTTACTCCAACCCTGACTTTCTCTCAAATATTTTCTTGTTTGTTTCTAGTGGTTTTTTTACTCATTTCATAGAACGGCAAGGTTGGAAGGGACCTCAAGGATCATCTAGTTCCAGCCCCCTGCCATAGGCAGGGACACCTCCCACTAGTACAGCTCACTCCAGGCCTCATCCAACGTGGTCTTGAACACCTCCAGGGAGGGAGCATCCACAACCTCCCTGGACAACCTGTGCCAGCATCTCACCACCCTCACTGTAAAGAACTTCTTTGTAACATCCAGTCTAAATCTTCCCTCTGCCAGTTTAAACCCACTGCCCCTTGAATTTGTCACTCTCTTTAAACTGCCTTTGGTTGTGTAAATCCTCAGCCTCAGTTTGTGCTCTGTGCATCATCTGTACAGCTTCACTTTTTGGAACTGTGTAAGTATCCTACTTGTGACTTCAAGGACTTTGTAGCATTAAAGACTCAAAACCCAAATGAAGTCAGAGAGCTACAGAAAAACTGTTCTAATAGTTTTAAAGAGCTGTTTGTCAAACTGGACAACAGTTGTACAGTTTAGAGAAGCTTTTGGTGAACAGCATTAATTCAAATCTCATCCACTGACACTTCATGTCAGTTAATACGTTTCTCATTCTGCAGACTCACACATGCACTCCTCTAGTGGCTGATTCCCCTACTCTCCTTGTCCTTGCATGCAATAGAAGGCAGCACTGAGATAGTCTGTAGGATATCCAGCTGCCAGACTTCCCCTTCACAGTTCTGCTAACCTCAGTACTGACCTACAGTACCCTCAGTTTTCCATTTGCTAGACTCTATTACACAAATATAGCCCAGTATTCCAAATCAGGCTGTGTTTATTCCAAGAACACAAACAAGACCATTTTCACATCTAAGAAAATGATGCATCTTGATTAAAGATTGAGACATTTTCATACAATGCTGAAAACATGTGTAGTTTTCATCAGCATCCCAAATCCCTGTGGATTGCTTTTTAGTCTGTTCTATTAATCCCTGGATCCAAATCTCAGATTCACATCTTCTCAAATTTGACTGAATCCCTTTGCACAAACTCCTTTTTTTTTTTTTTTTTTCCATATTACAGAGAAAACAACACATAGGTAAAAAAGCATCACTGCAATTAACACATGTTCTTTTCAAACTTCAGAAGCAAAATACTTCTAGTTTAACTGATCTACCTAGACTTTTAAATTTGACAGCCCAGTGATTTCATTGTGCTAAGTACACTTAGAGTTCATTTGCAGTTAGATAGTGAAGAATTTTCTGGCTCATTCTCTCATTACCGATGATGAGAAATTAGTGAATATTTACAAAAATATGTGTATTTATTACAAATATTGAAAAGCAGTTTTCCACAGAGCTACTTAGACACTTCATCAAATTGAACTTTGTTAGAAAACAGGCAGCTTGTAGCCTTACAATGCTAATAACAGGGTGTTGACAAACGAAGCAAGTTGGTAAATATGAAGCTTGTTCATAACAAGATTGCACAAGAAAATAGACTATAATGACCCTGTGTTGAACATCCTGTAATATCCATTGTTCCTCTCTATTACTCTCATTCAGCATTTTTTTTTTAACTAGCGGATGTGTGGCAGCAAAGGAACCAATGTAACATGCAACTGCACGTGCACAAACCGTGACACAGACTACAAGGGAGAAAAAGACCCTAGCACATGCACATCAGTTTTGAGTGGGCTGTTTGTTATCTGGATGTGAAGTCTTACAAAACCACCCCAGGTCTTTGCATGATCTCTACAAGACAAAGGCATTTATCTTGTCAACAAAGAATGGGAAGAATGGGAACGAGAAAGAAAAAAATCATAGGTTTGAAGTCTGAGAGGTTATGGAGTTGTCTAGTCAGTAAGCTTACAGCTAGCACAGTAGCAGAACTGAGAAGAACCCTCCCCTTGCACAGATGAGAAGATGTGGCAATAAGCATCTCCCATGTGTGACAACTGAAGGTTTCACCTTTGCTCTGTATGACAAAGGATGAGTTAACTCATCACTGCAGCTACCGGCATCTTACCTAGAGCATGCACTGAAACCCAGCATCTGCTTTGGTTGTCAAATTACAATACCAAATGAACAATTAATTTAGCAACCCTACTGTGAATTCATTTCATACACAACTCCAAATACAGATTTCTCACTATCTAAAGGAATCTTTCAGCTTACTCAAGCATCTACATACATACAGAAATGGCTTTTGATTGACCCCAGGATACCTGAGTCAGCTTTGTCTCTGCAGTTAGAATGTCACGCTAAAGGCAGTACCATTCCATTTACAGAATCATAGAATGGTAAGGTTTGAAGGGACCTCAAGGATCATCTAGTTTCAACCCCCTGCCACACGCAGAGACACCTCCAACTAGTACAGGTTACTCAAGGCCTCATCCAACCTGGTCTTGAACACCTCCAGGGAGGGAGCAGCCACAACTTCCCTGGCCAACCTGTGCCAGTGTCTCACCACCCTCACTGCAAAAAACTTCCTCCTAACACCCAGCCTAAATCTCCCCTCTGCCAGTTTAAACCCATTGCCCCTTGTCCTGTCGCTGCAAGACCTTGTAAATAATCCCTCCCCAGCCTTCCTTTAGGCCCCCTTCAGACAGTGTAAGGCTATTATTAGGTCTCCTCAAAGCCTTCTCTTCTCCAGGCTGAAGAGCCCCAACTCTCTCAGCCTGCTCCAGCTGCTCCAGCCCTCTGATCATCTTCATGGCTCTCCTCTGGACCAACTTACTCATTTATTCAGTTTACTTTCCTATGGGAACTGCCTGCAGCGGTTCACTGTACATTCTTTTTTTTTGTGTGCATCTTTTCTTTGTGCATTTGTCATTCCACCTATCACTTCATCTTCCTTGCTTCTGTGCTGCCAGACTTCATCATCTTACTGCTCAAGAAAGGAGGAGCTGAACGACTGTCCTGTTTAAGAGGTGAACATATTTAAAAAACATAAAATCTTGGAAATCTAGGGCACACAAGGGCTACAGAAATTGCATAAATAAAGCAAACCTGGCTTAAGATGTCCCACGTTCCTGCATGGTACAGTGCTATTTTTGAATGCTTTGGTTTGGTAACCGTGCATTCCCTGAGGAAGCTGAGTTACTGTCTGTCGTGTCAGTCCATCTTCAGTGAACTGAACATATTTCCACAGTATCTTTTCTTCCCTTGTCTGATCTGACTTAGAAAGCTTAGTGCCATAGGATCCACCAATTTATTTGGAATCGGGGCTTTTTTGGTGCTGGTTTCATTCAAATTGCACACACCTAGTCTTGCAGATTGCCAGGTTCTGGTGCCCCAGTGCCCCTGCAAAGACAGCCCAAGCATTTTGCCATCCTTCCAACAAACCCTGAATTACTGCCATGTCCTTCACTGGGCTGTAATGTGACTCTAGGAAAAGCTTAGCATGTCAGTAGACTATTTTATCTCTGTAGCCCTAAATAAAAAGTGTCCAGTTAAACTACATTAGCTGAATTCTACTCTTGGGTTGCATGTATAGTTTTAAGAAGAGGGATCATCTCTAGAGAAGAAACTCTACTGAAATAATTGGGGGAGAAAAAAACAAAACCAAACCCAACAAACCAACAACAAAGGGAAAAGACCTGGACCCGGCAGCTTCCCCAGGGATTCATGAATTATTTTCTTTCTGTCTAGCTTCCCAAGAACTCTGAAAATGCTGAGACAGCACATCCAGCATGCAGGGTCAGGGGAGACATAAAGTTCTTCTAAGATTATGCTGTGACTTCCATAATTGGTCCAAGAACGACACTGCCAAGATTTAAAGACCCTGAAATCATCTTTTTGAGTTAAAAACTAAGTGTTTGTAGGATGAGAAATTAAACATACATGAATATAAATGACTACTCAGCAATGTGCTCCCCAAAGAATGGTTTCATCTTCCAATTACAAGTTTTCCATTTCTACTCTACTCACTGTTGTGTAAAACCATGTCTACATTAGTTACACTTATGACATAACATGCAGAAAATGATGGAAGGGATATTAATCTTTCAGATCTCCATTAGTGAAATCTGCTGGGGAAAGATATTCCCCAGCTCTGTCAGGTAAGGAGAATGCTGCATTAGCAGAGTTTAACTTGATGGAAGTCTCATTTGTGTGTCCTCTCTAGGATCACAATTTTTCCTCTTTGCTTTCAGCAGAAAGGATTTTATCTCTTGAAGCATACAGAGATTACAAACTGTAAAGAACAAAAAACAGAAACAAAAAAACCCCACTAATTAAAAAAAAAATAAAATCCCTCTTTACCCATTCCTTCCAAAATAAGAGAAAAAGAAAAAAGAAAAAGCATAGCCAAGAAACCCCAAACCCCACACCACACTGGCATGCAGATAACCACAAGAAAGGCTACAGTTTAGTGTTTAAGTGCCCACTTGGTGCTAAGCATGTGCTTTTTCCAATTGCTGCTAGCTACATAGCAAAAAAGCACTCCTGATGGGCTTTTCAATGTACTATGATGCAATAAGCAACACATTTAATAAAAAATTAATAAAGTAGAATGGTTGCCATGCATGCAGAGAGTAGCTGAATAGCATTCAGGAAAGGGCCTTTATTTTGGCTTTCCTGAACTCGCTTAAACTAACTTTTTCCCCTCAACCTAACACTAAATCAATTAACAAAAAAATAAAAAAAGGTTACAGATCTTGGTACTCTGTTAGAGTTCATGCATCTGCTGTTCCTCTTCAAGGAAGAGGACTGTGGGTTTAAATACACGGTCATTTATGGAAAGGGTTCTCACTCCCATCTCGCCCTTCCAAGAAACTAGACGTGTGAAGACGGATATTTCTCTTTGAGAGGAAGGATAAGGCAGAGGTTAATTTCATCTCCCTGAGCCAGTGTAGGATAAGCTTTTGGAAATACTGTCAAGCCACATTCTTAATGCCTGGCAAAGTGACTCACTCAGAGTCATCACAGGAAAGGAAGTTGAAGAGAATAAAAAACGGAACAGGATGGGGGCTTAAACAGGAGAAAAAAAGTGAGAGAAAGGAAACTGGATTGTTTTAAATGGTCTGAGGTTACAAGTTCTATAACAAGACACTTTAAAAATCTGTATTTATGTGTGTACACATGTGAAAAATTAGACACATTTCTGGATATATGAAATACATATATGTATGCAAGCAACTTATTTCTATTTGAAAAGAGATATTTGTGTTTAGGGATTGCCTTCCAAAGCTGCCTGCTATTTGTTTCAATACGAGGTGTAATTAAAACAGCACGGGAAATAAACAAGAATCCCCTCTAGAAACCGACAAGTTTTTAACAACTATCTCCTATTCCAAGCAATATGGAATTCACAGAACATGGAGTTATACACACATGTAAAAATCCACCAGAATGCAAACACACACATGGTTATACCACTCCCTAAAGAAACACTGTGGAAAAAACAAGACTTCCTTCTATCTTTTCCCATAAGATATCACTTATAAGATCATCCTTATAAGAGCAGCTCAGTGCAACAGAGAGAACTTTCTCTTTGTCAAGTATTTTTACTATAAGACTTTGGCTAATTAGCCATCTAACATGGTAATTTTAGCTAATTCAAATGGAAAACAATATGTAGACACTTTGAAAAACACATTCACTTGCAGCAGCCTACTGTAGAGCCCCTCCTTAGATTCATGACTGAAACCACATGTTGAACTGGAATTTCCATTGACAAAAAGAGTAATTTTGGTTCCCAGAGAAGATGACAAAAGCCTTTCTTAATGTCATAGATGCAATATTCAACTGATTCCCAGCTCCCTGCGTTTCAAAATCAGCACTTATGAGCAAGACTCCTCATTGCATAGTCCAGTACTAACTACTGTGTCTTTTTTCATGTTCAATGGGACACAGAGAGATGAATACGCCCATTAAACCACATAATTAAAAGAAACTCACAAATTAAAAACGCATGTGTGGTCAAAAAGTTATCCTGGAAAAAGATGTTAGAAGAAATACTTCTACATTTCACATCTCGTCTCCCCAAACCAATTTATCTGTTAGTGCAATATTCCTTCTTTAATCCCCAGAGTGACACCTACTGGATTTCGCTGACAGAAACAAAAGGGCTTTAACCACATCATACAGAAATTCGTGGGACCACCATGGCAAAAAAGCATCCTTTTGGTAATCAAAGGTTACACAATATAATTTTACTCTATCTAGGACAGTAAATAAATACATAGATGCAACTACAGAGGGAAAAAATGTATGCTGCCTCATTAATTTCTGAAATATTTATATTTAAGTTTCTAACTAGAGCACAATAGTGGGAGACAAAAATATTAATTGTTGCTGATATTTATATGAAAAATATTATTGTAGCCTAAACCAAATGAGTTGTGGTGTAACAAACATGTTCTCAGTACATCTGTTTTAATGAAACTCTACCAGTACTGCCAGTACCAGAATAATACCAAATTTATTGAAATTGATTGCCAAGATTTTACCACTGCAATATGGGAGACAAAAAATGAGGGAAATTAAAAAATGGTAATATAAAGACTGATGCTTTATGCCCATAAAAGCATTGAGGCTGTGCAGTTTTCAAGCTCAGAAATTTCAAAGAATACATGGAAAAGATTAGAGCTGTAAGGAACTACTACTTAGTCTAAACACAACTGATGCTCTACCACAGTATGTGAGGCAGTTGCTTTGAACACTGTAATAATTTAAACAAAAATAAATCATTAATCACTGTGTTTCACTTGATATTACATGGGAAGCCAGACCGGTCTGGGCTTTATTAAACAAACTCTCTCACTATTTTTCTTTGGGATATTTTTTTAAATAAGGTCTGCAGGATCTGGGCATAAATCCAGAAATACAACACTGCTTTTGTTTCTAAAATTCATTTTGTATCTCAATGGTCAGCTACAGCTTAATAGTGGTCAAAACTGTTTAGAAAATTCTTGCGTGACATCTATGCTGTAATCAAAAGTAACAGCTTCAGAGACACGTGTGAATTTGTACCAGTTCAGAATCTGGTGTTTTGTTTTGTTTTGTTTTTCTTGTAAAGTGCTTCTCTCGTGGGCAGTCTTTCTTAAATGCATTATACTCAGTTAAGTCCATTTCAAATACATTTCTTCCAAGGAAATGCAACTCAAATCACTTCAGGTTTTTTGCACAGTGTATATCACAGCAATGATGGAAAGTGTTTGCACAGAACTAGGGCAGGAAAAGAATGACTCTGTTGGGAAAATGTAAACAGTATAAACAAGCCTAGGAGACCAAAGCAGATATGCATGAGAGATAGCTGTGAAAACAAAACTTCGAAAATGTGCAAGTTTAGCCTTCCAGTCTTATCCAGCCTCTAAAACAGGACAAAAAGAAAAATCATTGCTAAAACTACATGCTCTAATGGAATCATATTTACTAAGATGACCTTATATTGTACTGCACTAGCTGTGGAAGTCTTCATTAAGAGAACAGGTAAGCCATAAGTCAATTTCTGCTGCTCTTTATGCAAGCGTATTTAAACTGGAAACATCAGAATTGCCAAGTTGAGTGAGAAAAAGAGAAAAAACATGGGTTGTGAAAAACCATGGAAAGCTTTCTGCTTTTTAAGTATGAAAAGGAAACAACATTCAAATGTATTCAATTTAAAATATTAACATTCATGATTCATTTTACTAAACAAAGGATGAGGTTTAGGACTAATTTGCTTTGAAAGTCTCTTTAAAAACGTACACCGTCTCTCTCCAGCCAATAAACAGAAATAAGGTCAACATGATATAGACCAACATCTACTGCACATAGGAATAATGTATTATATCATTATTGAGACACAAACATATGTAATTGTATTTCCAGATTCATTTTAATGTTTAAAAGTTTGTCAACTCCCATCTGTTTTGTTAACAGAAGTATTAGTTCCTTCCTCAACAGTGGTATCAAGGCTACAGTTAATTGCAGAGCTTTGCCAGTCTGCTACACCAAAATACTCCACAGACAGAACAGTTGCATGGGGCACCTACAGCAACGAGAGGACCGTTCTCAATAGGTGTAAAACTACTAGATGTGAGACTTAGTGACACAGCTACACATGTTTTCGGAACAGAGGTGAGTGTAGCACTGAGGTAATGCCAGTATTGTGTATACACTCTATAAAATGACAGATGATCACACAGAAAGAATTTTGCAGATCGAGATAAGCACACCGGGAACAAATGGGAACAGCCTCTTAAAGAGAAGTTCTGTTTTGCTTTCCTGATAGTAGACTTGCACCCTCTCATGGGAGAAATTCCTTCAGCTGCCTTCACAAATAGCTTATGTTCAGCATTTGCCATAGAAGTGAGTAGATAGACACTTAAAATATATCTCTTGGTACGTATTATTGAAAACATATTAATAGCAATAGTTCCTTTCAAAGGGCCATGGACTGGTTTGATTCTTTCATCTGTATGATTTCCTGGACTCTCAGGGGACCAGTCCTACCCAGCTCTTGCACATGCTAGGAATGCTTTTGGAAGCAGCTGGTTAACTTGAATGCACAGAATTATTCATTAATGTTGCCTTCTTCCTTCAGTTTTGTTGTTGATGGCATCCTAGTCTAAATCTGAACGGCAATACCCAGACAGCCCACAGAACAGGACTGCAGGCCCTTTTATTAGCCAGGTAAGACATTAGTCACCAAGAATGGGAGTTAGAGATTTCTTATTTTTCAACCTGAGCATTAAAAGGCCACTCAAGTTATCACCACACAGCTGAAGAACTCAATTGGCTGGATGGCTGGCATACGTACAATTCCTTCAAAAGAAAAATACTCACATGTAAAGGTTTGGGAGTTCCCCACCCCCCCCCACTTTGTAAAATGACCCAGACTAGCACTCAGTCGGCTGGAAGTTAAATGATGAAGCTCTATTTACAGCTCAGCACAATGTACAGCAGATATTTACACTATATACACAATATTTACAGAAATATACAAGTAAAAGGTAATACAGCAACACAACTCCCCTCCCAGAAATCAGAGACCCCAGGAGGGGCTCCCAACCACCCTTCCACCTTCTCCCCACCCCTGTACCTTACCCCAAGGTTTGCCTTACGTGCAAGGTAAATTAGGAGGATCGGCCAAGGGGGTTAGAAGAAAAGTGGTTAGTGAGGATTAATCAGCAGAGGAGCCAGAGCCCAGAAGCTGCTAGATCCCACCAGCAGCTCCTGCTCAAGCAAGCGACAGAGAGCAACTGACTTATCAATTGTTTTGGTTAGTGTTCCCAAACAATTCTCCAGCAAGCGTATGAGTGAAGTAGACATCATGATGTTTTCCTTTCACAGCCTATAGTGTAATTTTCTCTATTAAAATATTCCAATTAGCCTCAAACCAGCACATCACATTAAAGAATATTTTGCCCTTTGACAGTAAATAGAAAAATGCCTAGTGGCTCGCAGTGGCCCAGAATTTCAACAGTTGTGTTGTATCAGGAAAAGCCTATTCGAAAGGACAAACACCACATTTCTTACTGCAGAGCAAGACTCCAGCTGGTCAGGAATTGGAAGTACAGTAACATTTGAAGTTACCAGGACACAGAGAAAGTGAACTTTTTGAACCTGCAATGCATGTTATGCATTCAGGTCCACTAAAAAGTGAGTGCAGTTAGACTGTTCTACCTTGCTAGCCTGCTACTGCTTTTGCTTGAACTGCAACTTATGTAGGGTCTGATATTAAACCCACAAACACATAGAAGCCTGACACTAGCCATGCAGGCAGTTCCACCACAACCTAAACCAGTTACTTGAGAGGAGCACTAAAATAAGAATCTAAATTATTCAACTGAAACACTTCTGGAGACACTTGTTCCTACTGCATTTATCATTAAAACATCATCAACACTTTTTTTTTATTTCAAGTGTCATCTTCCTTAACGTCACCAAAAGCCTTTTGTGCTGAAGATTCTCAAAGCTGAATAAAGACTTTGGGGTTGATCCTCCATGTGAAGTCAATGAGAGTTTGAGCAGACTACCAAAGCAAATACTGTGAGAATACAGATCATTAGTTTTAATTGAGAATTTCAGACACTATGGCAGCATGTCTATTTTGAAAGAAAACACATGGGTTCAGACCCAGTCTTATTCATATTTCTCCATATCTAATGTGTCTCCTTTCAATCCACTAAAATGACCTCAGGCTTAGTGCCCAACAACTGCGCTTTGAGCACATCACTGAATAGGTTTCAATTGTTATATGCCTTATTACGCTAAATAAATGCCAAGATCTCCAGTATGCACAATGTGACTGGGAAGACTCTGCAGCGGCACAACTGTAAGAGCAGGCAAATCTCACCCCATGGTACCTGGCACAAGTCATTAAGGTAAAGAGCAAAAAAAGGAAAATATTTTTTTCTTAATTTCTTTCTTTCAATCTTGGCCCCTGTAAAACATATATGGACAGCTAAACAAATCGTGTAGATCAAACACAATTTATAGCCTGCACTCTTTCTTGTTGATCCTTCAGGAACCGACTGGACAGATCACTTGCTTACACACACAAGCGACTGATTAGATGTGGCAACCTCGGTAATGTGACTATTTGTGAGAACAGAGGATACCTCATCTGCTTTGGAAAGCTGAAGCAGCAAGACTGAACTGTGCCTTCCAGTACCAGTCCGGAGGCAGAATCCAGACACTTCTCACTCTTCAATAGCTTCTCAAGTAAATGGATGAGTGGACAACTACTTTCCAAAAAATCCGTTCAGTGGGTGTGTGAAGACTCTCAACCTGGTAACACCCTGGCACACGTACAAGCTTCACAGTCAAGCTAACTTTCTCTCAAGCAAGCAGAAAACTCCAAACAAAACAGAAGCTTTACATTTTCAGTTGTATAATTACAAAACAAAACCTAATTATGAAATCACTCCAGTATGACTCTTTCCGGTACAATAACGTCAGAGATGTTACAGGAACATTCAGTAAGAAAATCTACACCACTTTATCACCTGAATCAGCCCCTCCCAAAAGAGCTACAGATGTATTCAATTAGTCTTAAGGACCCTTTGCAAACCAATCAGCCTCTAATTCTCCCCAGCTGCAAAGACCGAAATTTGGTCAGCTAATATAAGAGGTTTTAGGTAGTATCCCTTAAGTACTGATTAGGGTATTTTTACCTTATTTTCTACGTATTTATAATCTATTAGTTCCTCAAAGATATGTTAAAACAGTACCAGTTATAAGATCAAACCCGGTATTTCGCTCCCTAAAAATAAACGAATATTTCCTCACCCCTTTCTCCCTGCAAATTCCTTCTCACACGCCGAGGCTAAGGCAGAAACATGCACACACGGTAACTAGCTGCATTCCGATGGCACAGAAATATCGTTCTTCGGTAAAACAATGGGGCTGGTTTGACCAGTACTCACCACACGGAGTTTGCAGGAGCACGGTTTCAGGTAGATCAATCAGTTTGAATTCCCTTTTCAACCAGGGAGACAGGAGATGTTTCGCTCCCTTTCTCCCCAGCCAAAGGAGAACCCCAAGAGAGCGTGATCCTCCCCAGCGGGAATAATCCAGTCGTGCGGCTGCAGGGCAGAGGAGCTGCCCCGAGGTTGCGGGCGACTGCAGGGTAGAGGAGCTGGCCCCGGGGCTGCGGTCAGCGCCGGGAGCGGGTCCGATTGTAGACGCGGAGCAGCGGCAGCAGCGCAACATCAGAGCTTCCTGTGACATCACCCGGACCCGCCCGCGGCCAGCCTGCCCTCACTTTTCCCTCCTGAACGGCATGTCCCAGTGCTCTGGGTGCCTCAGACAGTGCCAGGCAGCAGCGGGGAGCTGCCCCGCTCCTGCCGCTTGCCATCGGCTCTCCGACAGCACTGGTCCTGCCCGCACCTTGCCTTGGACCGGCGACAACTCCTCCGCCACCAGTAACGGCCAGCGCTCTGAAACCAGTCGGGAAATACCGTACTGGGAAAGGGAGGAGACCATGGTACCGGTCTTGTAACCTATCGAGCCATTAAGATGCCTTCTGCTTCAGGTAGAGACAGAAATAAATCAGTTTGGACCTTTGTATTCAGAGACCATTTATCACAGCGGCGTTGCTCCCTAATCTAATGGATTCGACCCACCTGTGCCCGGGGCTCAACGGGAGCGCTGTGTCCCGTCCTCCAAGTGCTGAAAAGCTCCACGGAGAAACATTTCTATTCAAATGTAAAACTACCTTAAAGGTCAGAATCACATCTTGAAATTCAAGCAAGTCCACATTTCAAAGTCCTGCTTTGTTTTTTACAAAAAAAGGGGGGGGGGGGGGGGTCGCTTT
>VWZE01021951.1:0-19582 GCA_013396675.1 Eubucco bourcierii | reverse complement strand
GGGGGGGAATCTGTATTTAAATAAGTCATTGAAGGGTTAGAAAGTAATGGGAATATTGCTACTGCTGCGTGCAACTCGAGGCTGTCTTTGTTTAAATGTCAGTGACTTAAAGCACAAGCATTATCCACCCTGTTTGAAAATTGCCATTATTAAAGGAAAATCAAAATGAATGGAAGTCCTTCTAACTAGCCTTAGAGAATTTTGTATCAGGACCTAAAAACGTTTCTTTGAGGACACTTATTACTTGTTCTTTCTACAGCTGATATCTGTCCTGTAAGCAGAATAACCTGAGCTCTCCACATCAAGAGACAGTTGCTGTGTGCATGTGGCAATACTATGCTGAACAGAAGAGGAGTTCATGGAGCATCAAACTAGCACCTGTAGCACCAGTACTCCTCATGGAAGGCCATAAGGACCTCACAAAGACTGTGACCTTACAAGTGCTCATTAAAATGACGACCACTGAATTTGCTCATGAAACAAGATAAAAATGTTTTGCTTCCTTCTCACTACCTGTTGTTCATCCACTCTTTTTACCAGCAGAAATGTTTGTAGAACATACTGTGAACTGGATGAGGGAATTCATATAGCCACTGAAAAATCTTCTCCTCAAAAATTAAAACAGCAAGAAATCCAAAACTAAGCAAAATAAACAAAAAAACAAACCCCAAAACCTCATCCCCAAGCCAGGGTCAGGAAAAAATTGGAAGATGGAAAAGAGAGACAGGAATACTTTAAATTCATACAGCCAGTGATGGTATGAATTGTGAAATTGCACTCTAGGGTCACTAAAAGAGCAAGCCTATGACTTTAATACTCATTTGGCACACACGAGTGTTGGTGCTTGTAGGATCTTACATCAACAGGAGAATGTTTGAGTTTTATAGTCAGTGAAGAACTAAGGACTGGCACTCTAAACTTCTAGGCAACATAAACAGATATAAACCTGGGATTAGTTCTGATTCTGAATGGTGATGGATATTAACTTCCCTGAAATGCATAGTGTCACCTCAGGTAGTGGCATTTCATCAGAAGTGAGTCTGGTTGCATTATTTTAGATCAGTTCTATTTTAGACTACTTCTGTGAACTATAACATGATGGAATGTTACACACTGTAACCTAGAAAATAATCCATGTATTCCAGCCAAGCACATGTTCCAGGGCAGGCAACCTGAATTAGCTGGAGATATTTATTACATGTTTGATCCGGCATGACAAATGCAGAGGAGTTGTATGGGGTTTGGTGGTTTTTTATTTCCATTTAAAAGTCCTATATTCTACTTAGCTGTGGTTGAGACTTCCTTACTCCTACTCTACAGGTATTTGAAACTTCTCAGCCGGTTTAATTTGCACTTCAAAGACGCAGAAGGCCCCCACACTACTTCAGCTACCCCTTCTTCTGGTTGAAAGGCAGGTAAATTACACCAGTACAGGCTGCCTTGGTTATCAACAGCGTGGGCGGCAGCAGTTCAGGAGGGATCTAATTGAGCACAACTAACTATGCTTTATCCAAAGGCGGCTTAAAACCAAGAAAAGGGGAGGAGGGAAAAAAAAAAAAAAAAAAAAAAAAAAAAGAGGCAAAAAGCTAATTCCACCACTTAACTCCAACTTTGATCTGAGAAGCTGAAGAACAGATACGGTTTTGCAAATAATGTGGCTACTCGTGATGGACTCCTGCACAGCCGCTGTGACAAACGTCTCTTCCCTGGCCATAAAGGGCCTGTTTTTTCCCCAAATTCCCCTCCTGGACGGGCAGCGCAGCAGAGCAGCGCCGGCTCTCGGCCATGCCCGGTGCAGCCAAGGCGCTGTGCTTCGCCGTGCCGCTCGCTGCACAGCTCTTTCTGGCCGTGCCCGGCGCCCGCACCGCCGTAGCCCTGTCCCGCCGCCGCCTCACACCTGCGCCTCTGGAGCGGCGGCGTCAATTGGCGGCGGCCGGTGCCGTGCTGCCCCCTGGTGCGCGTGGCTCGCCATGCACCCGCCTGCGCCCCGCAGTCTCCCGCCGGGTGCTGTCCGAGTCCCGCTGGCGTGTGTGATCACCGAATATCAGGAGCGCGGCCAACATCTTGTCTGTAAGTCATGGTCCCCTCCCGCCAGCATAGCCAGCACGTGCACGGGCAGTGGGAAAAACACTAATGTGCAAAAAAACCCTGGACGAGTGACTTGCAACATGGTGGGAGACTGCAGGAGAAGCAAAGCCAAGGGCCCTGCTCACATAATGCCTATGAATGAACTACTGAGAGCTCAAGTTTACACAGAAACCACAAACGTATCTGGCACTTTACTGCAACCTGGTTCTTGCCCAAGTGATGATACCACTGCAAGCAATTAGTCCCGAAACATGATTAACCTCTAAAGTGAATGAAAACCAGCCAATGGGAAAAGGGCTGATGGTTTTAAACAAAACAAACAAACCAACCAACCAACCCACAAAAAAAAAAAAAAAAAAAAAAAAAAAAAAAGAGAGAGAGAGAGAGATAGAGAGAGAGAAATTTAAGCTATATCTAAGGAAGAAAAGTTTTACTCTGAGGGTGGTGAGACAGTGGCCCAGGGTGCCCAGAACGGTGGTGGGAGCTCCACCCCTGGGAACATTCCAGGACAGGTTGGATGGGACTCTGAGCACCCTGACCTAGTTGCTTACTACAAGGGGTTTGGATCTTTAATGATTCCTTCCAGTCCACACCATTCCATGACTCCATAATCCTTATGTCTGCTTTAATAGATTTCAAAGGTACAATCTAGAAAGGTGAAGTCTTTTTTCAAAATATAAACAAGTCTTTGAAACAGTAGATGGATTGGAGGGAGAGATGCTTGCCTAAATAGATTGGAAAGAAAAGACAAGCAGAGAGAGAAAGGAAAAAGGGGAAGAGGGAGAAAAATCAATAAAAAATCTGAGGAAAAAAGAATTAATTAGAAAACCTTTAAATTATTTCTCAAAGACATTTTGCTTCATCCTTTCTATCAACTAAAGGTACATACCAAGTTATTGCAGGTCAGGTGGTAAGTGGGAACTTTTCAAACCTCTGTAAGATCACTTTAGTTTGTTGGCTTCCACCTTACAAAGAGACATTTCATGGTACCCTCCATGTTTCCTCCACAGCAAGAAGGGTAGATACTGGAAGGAAATGACTGGATGGACAGCCTCCGGTTAAAACGTGCAGTCACTGTCACACCGTGGCATAGCTTCATTTCCTGACCTCTCCACCATTCTGCCATCTGATTCCCTATCTTTTCCTTGTGTTGTGGTTCAGTTAACCCCCTTCTGCATTCACCCTTTTATTTTTGAGAAATGCAGAGAGCTTTTTTTGTTATTTCTGCTTTTGGTTGCTCTGCAGATATTGGAGAGACAGGAATGAAAACAAGAAGGGCACAAAACAAACTTCTTGTGAAGCTGATGAAGATCAGAACAGATCATACTGCAGCTTGGACTTTTAGTGGGAAAGTAATTCAATGCACTGTAGAGCTACATGAAACAGAGAGAGGAAGAGAGCTGAGTACTGGTATGGTGGCCAAACCCAGCAGACACATCTTGATTATAATCAAAGCACTTTCTATACAGTCTACAACATTCCAGACTTCATTCTCATTGCACTAAGTAAGGAGCCTAGTAGATGAATCACTTCGCAGTGTTTTCTTAGTCCACTGAAACAGAGGTACTACTGAGATGCTGTAAGTCTTTTTCTGTTTCAACAGTGATGTAGTAGATCCCTCAAATGGATCACTTGCTTAATCACTGCATGAGAAGTTTCTCTAGTACAGCATAAGCAAGGGTTGGGAGAGTGTGGAGGAGCTACCTGTTAGTCCTAGCTACAGAGTTCTGGGAGAAGAGAATACTCTCTCAGTGGAGAGGTTCTGTTAGTTTGCAGGAGAGCTCAGCAAGCAGGAGACTGAAAATAGGGAGCAGCCACACAGCCAGGTTTCTGCAGGAACAGAAAGGATGATTCTTCCTAGGCTTCCAGGATGGATTTTGTAGGTTTTGAATCCAGGGACAAATTGCTGGACCAAGAGGGAGCCTAAAGAAGAGATACTGCCATGAAATGACACGTGCACCTATTCTTTCATATAACATTTCTATTGTCTCATTCAGAATATTGTCTTCATTGTTCATTGTTGTAGTTTATGATCTAATAAAACAGAAAGGATATACAAATCCTTGTGTTAGTGGGATTGCTTTAAGAAACATGTTGGGCAAACCCCTTCCCCTTCTTTCCAACATTTGCAAGCACTCAGAGTACTGTCACAACTGAAATCAGCACCGGGTTCAGGACTGTAGTCAAAGCTGGGCAAAGGACATTGCCTCAGGAACAGTTCTGTCACCATTACCTTTATTTGGGCTTGATGCCAAGGAAAAACTCTGCTTAAAGAAACACTGCCACCAGTAATGCAGATCCCTACATCAACACTGGAGCTACCTGAATGTTGCAGTCTAGCTGCTAAAGAATGAGTTGTCTTCTTTTTTACATGGAAGCTCCAGAAGACAAGGTCAAATACCTCAGAACTATCCTAGGGGAATACCATGTTTCTTTGTAAAAAGATTTTAACTCAGTATATAGGACAATCTGCAGATATCAGTGACAGAAGGTGGTTGTTACAAATGCATTATTTACCTAACACTTGACACTTTCTTTTTTGCTTTACTCTGAAACCATAGATGCAATGTCCTTACTAGGTCCTTGGGCTGCTGCAGAAGCCAAGCTGCAAGCCTAGCCAAGCCAAGCCTACCTCAGCTCAGTTGCCACTCCAAGTTACATCATGCAATTCTAGCAGTTACCACAGTTATAATGCTAGCAGCTCATTATGAAAATCATTATGACTAAGAATGAAAAATCATTGGGATGCTTTCCTAACCAGGCTAATGCAGCTGCAATGCTACAAGTGAAAAGATCTGGGAGCTGTTTAAACCATGTGCTCTTTGCACACTTGTCTGCAGTGACAAATTCCAAATGGTCTAAGTGTTTAACCTACTTGCTCTGCTCCTGTGCAGCGTAACTCACATCTACAGGTTTGACTCCTGGTGCATGGAGTACAGACAATACCTGGAGAGTAAGGTCAATAAAAAGGACAAATTAGGACAGGAAGATATGAAACTGAAACTGAAATTGGCAGGTAGTGACACACCATATTAATTCTGTGTGGAGGACTGATGTTCCTGGTCTGCACTTGTCTGATTTATATAGATATTGCATTGGAGGTTTGTGGTGCTTGTATGTTTTATATGACAAGACTCTACATAAATATTTTGTAATGTACATTTCAGTCCCATGAGCAGTTTTAAAACTTAGATTTAATAGATCCTAGATTGAAGGAGTCATGGAAGGATTTAGGCACCAGAAGAGAGATTTGGATAGAATTTGGTATAAAAATCTGTGACTTTTACTTACCCTATCACTTGGATGTTTAGAAAGGATAAATGCTTTCATTTTCAACACTAAAGCTTAGCCTCTCTGCAGAGCTAGTCCAAAGTTCCTCAGGCATATAAAACATAGGTTTTCTGAAATCACACAAGTGATTCATAGTGCATAAGCAAAAGCAGCTGAGTCCAACAAACCATTCATTATTTTGTCATTGCTGTCCTTGCTCCTTGCTGTAGTATCTGAGCCCTTCACAACTATTTCAGCCACTTATTTGTACTCCACCTCTCACAAATAGCAGTGTAACTACCCTCAGCAGTTTTAAGCATTAAGAAAAAGCATTAAAAAAATAAGAGATCTACAACATCAAAGAAGATAGGTAAGAGTTTAAAAATATCCTGATAACTTTTCAGTCACAATCAGCAAGTGCTTCTAATATGAAACCAAATAGCTTGTTTTATATTTTTCCTTTTAAAAATGTCTCATTATAGATTTACCTAAGATCAGAGAGGTGCCTTGGAGAAGGGCAGGAGCTCTACCACTGTTTTCATGTCAATCTTAAAAATGTTCCAACCTAAAAAAACCCTCAAAGCAAACTGGAGAGTAAACACAATTATGTCTAAAGCAACTGTATTAATTTCTACAACAGGAATTTCTTCTGGCATTTGTAAGAAATCCATACTTATTGCTTGAAATTTTTGCCTTGCTAGTCATGAGTCTAATTCAGTAACAAGAATAAAAATCAATGTTCTCAGCAAATACATGGTTAAATCTTTACAAGCATCTGAAATAATGCTTCACACATTTAATACATTAACATTTTGGGTTAATCCTGATCCCACATTCATTTTACAGTATTGTGATTAACTTCAATGGAGTTAAGTCTAGCTTGCATAACCTAAAATATTTCTGATTAAACAAACCTAGTGTCTACTTCCTCTTTATAGCAATAGACCTATCTTTTAATCCATGATTGAAACAATTGCACTTGACAACTGATTACTCTTTGACAAGCATTATGCTTTCTTTAGCACAAAACCCAGATTTTTTAAAAAGAATAATGGCATAATAAAGTAAACTTAAATCTTGTCTTCTTTTTAATCATTATGAGCTATACACCCACACAGTCTGTTCTGTCCTGTTTCAGCTCTGGCAATTACACGCATTCAAACTACAGTTTAAGAGTCTTTATCAAAGTAAAAGGTAGTGTTTATTAACACAAATAAGAAATACATAATAAAACTATAAGCAGCTTAATAATATGTAATCAAAGTAATTGGTACAGTAAATACATTTAAGTGGTGTACACTAAAGGTTGTCATTCAGTGGTGAATAGTTGTTTACATCACATTGCTATAAAATCAAAGTTGTGTTCTTCCAGGGCTGATTTCCCCATCCCAATCATTTACTGACTCTTTCTTTCTTTTCTTCTTGATTTTTATTAATCTTCTTTCACCTTTTTTCTTGTTGACTCCTACAGGTGAAAGGAAGAAAATAAGGTTGAATGGTGTATGACTAATACATTTGAGATTATGAGAAATAAGACATGAGCCTTGTTTTCAAGAAATATTCTTTTAAAAAGAACATTGTCTTACCTAAAGTTGTCATGCGCCTGAGCAGTGCCAAGTTGTCTCATTTCTGTTCTTGTACATTGTATTTTACTGTCCATCTTTCTCACTACAGCTTCATGTCTCTTCTGATTTCACATTTTCACTTTTCTAAGACTGTCATCTACTAAATTCTATCAAGCAATACTTACTACTGAAAGTTGCAAGAGCGTTTCAGCATACATAATATTTACCTCTCATGAATCTCTGTGGCAGTATCACTTCCCATACCTTTCTTGCAGATCCTCAAACATGACTTTCTGGAGATGAAATTATTTTCATTCCCACCACAACCACTGTAGCTAAATGGGTGACATCTTCCAGTTGTGTAGTTGTAGAAAAATCTTAATTCTTTGGCTCTACAAAGTCCTCTGTCCATAGAGGTCATGCACAGAGATGGGATAGGGGGTGGTTCTAGAAACAGCAAGAAAAACAAGGTTAGAGACAGCACTGCAGTTTACCAGTTTTCTATTTACTTGATGTTATGACTTTGCCATTTATAGAAAATTCACTTGCAAATGTGACTTCTGAAAATATAGGATACTTTATGGAAGTATCTGTCTTTTTACAATTACAAAAAGCACCACAGCAAATGTTATTCTCTTTTAATGCCAAAAGTCAGCAAAAGTTTACCTGAAAGAAAGGTTTTCTATGTATTTAGTGATAAAGTTGTTATTTCTGTGACAGGAGATGCTATTCAAATTCGATTAGAGAAGTTTAAGTGAAGTATTTGTAGAAAGTGAAATAATTTACATCGGTCAGCTTTCAAAAGATGGTAAATATTAATGCTCATTAATGAAGTGAATTTTCCTAATTCCTGCTAGACATTGTGAAATCAAGCAGAAGGTAACCCAGAATTCCCAATGTAAGACTCAATACCTTAATATTGAGTTTGTTGTATGAATACAGAAGGCTTGACAAAAGAGATACAAGTCAGTCTGTTAAAAAACACTGAGCAATTGTCAAACAATAGCTTATAACACCCAAAATAGCAAAGCATTGAACATGAAGAGTAAGTGCACACAGTGACTGAGGTGCTGGTGCTTTAGTGCTGCTGTGAGGTTTTTACCATTCCAAGGAGTAGGCTGGTGGTTTGTTTCTTCAGGGTTGCTGCAAGTGACAGTATGAGAACAGAAACACTGGAAGGTGTAGGTATCCGAGGGCACTGGAACAAGTTCAAGAAGCAAATCCGTGCCAGAATTCCCAAGCTTGGAGAAACTTCCTTATCTATCAGCCTGGAGTGACTCATATACAAAATTAGAACTGATACAATTGCTGCACAGGTTGCAAGAAACTGAAAGAGAGCCATTATATCATCAGTCATGAGGGACCTAAAGGAGTGCCATTTTGCTTCAAAGAAGGTAGGGAAGAGTTTCAAAATAGCCTGCTAAATTTTCAGTCATAAGCAGCAAGTGCTTCTAATACAAAATCAAATGCCTCATTTTATATTTTTCCTTTTAAAAGGAAGGATTGAGACAGTTGAGATCTGAACACGCAAATGGAAAGGTTAGGGTGTTCAGATGGCCTTCTTGACTTTACAAAGTCAGGAAGAAGTGGTTCAGAGAAAAAAAAAACAAGTAAACATTTTAGGAAAAATGTGGGTTACAGTAGAGCTGAAGGCATCCTACTGTCACAGAAGCAGGAACAGATGAGTTGCTGAAAGCAAGAAATTATGAATTAACTTGGGCATTTCAAAAGGATGACAAGAAAATACCCCAAAAGAACGTGCTGCATCTTGTGCATCTTATGCATTGCACCTGCCAAAAAAGGTTCATATCACAGAATCACAGAATAGTAAGGTTGGAAGGGACCTCAAGGATCATCTAGTTCCAATCCCCTGCCATATGCAGGGACACCTCTCACTAGTACAGGTTACTCAAGGCCTCATCCAACCTGGCCTTGAACACCTCCAGGGAGGGAGCATCCACAACCTCCCTGGGCAACCTGTTCCAAATTTGCCAAATATAACAGCTGAACTGGCATGGTGAGAAAGCATGAAATATTGCCATGAAAGAAACAGAAGTGATCTGACCTATGGAAAACTAAGACAATAAAATTAAAATAATACATTTGAAGCTCTATTATCAACATTGTACTATTCAAAAAGAATCCTGAAGTGCATGAGTTGTTGTTGGTGGGGTTTTGTATGTTCTTTTTTCTTTTTTTAAGATGGAGTAAATTACTTTCAGGTTGTAAAACAAGCACTACTGTGGCACCATTGTAAGAGCAAAACTCACTCTGGATCCAGAGGAAGACTTCACAATTTATATTAAAGACACTGTTTTATTTATAATGAAGATGGTTGTCAAATGAACAAATGCAATGCTTTTGGTACCACAAAGTGAAAACTCCTGTGGATGGAATTTTCTCCCTCTCCCTTTGTGTAGAGAATGGTAGCTTTCAAAGCATATGTTCAGCAACATTAAACCAAAATGTTTACCTCTGCTAATCTGACAATTTCTGAGCCTAAAAATAATAAGGCAAAAAGGCTTGCCAGAGATAAAAGGGCCAAACAGCAGAGGCTAATTACAGAACAGAATTTAAGTATAGGCTTTGTAAGGTAAATCACTTATCTGGTGTGTAGAACTTTCCAGAGAGGCTCCACAGTCACCTCAGGAAGGAGTTTTCACAACTGTAAGCTTTAGGGTAGCCATGAAGCCAGTGATGTGGTTACTGCTGGATAAGAACTATCTATGCATGTATGATCCAACTGGCAGAGCAGCAGCCAAATGCTATTCAGAATCACTCTTGTACTTTTGCTAAAAATGATGTTATTTTTCAAGGCCAATGCTAGATAAATGTTCCAGATACCAAGCACTCTTTCTGTTTGTCTCCAAAATATCTGTATATTCTTTACACTCAAAGAAACAACCAGCCCATTAAGAAAACCTCTCAATTTTACCACTTAGCAGCTTTTAATATTTTTCTTCAACAAAACAGTAAGGATTTATCATAATTTCCTGTCTGCTGAGAAATTCATATAAGATATGAACTTATTGCAATGTATTCAAAGATCTGTTAACTTGAAGTGAGTGTAAACATAATATGTACTGTGTCATGCCCAGCACAACATCTCTCTTGGCAGGACAATCTAGAAGCCTGTGAGCTACTGTGTTAGCATACTCCCCAGGAGCAGTAAAATCAGGTAAGTTTTTCTTTCTTCATCCCAGCTTCTAATGTACTTAAACATGACTACTTATGTAAGTTCAGATATTATGCTTATTTTTTTGTTTCTGACAGCTGTTGAAAAGTTTTAGCTCCTGCTATTTCTATGAAGGAAAAAGGAAGAAACAAATCCTATGACCTACAAAAATTACACAGAAAGGAAGGACACACTGAAAACAGTACAAAAAATAGCAATAGGTTTCCTACTATCAGAATTACTTTCCCCTAACATGGTCATTTATAGGCCTATGAATTACAGATATCAACTTTACTTAGAGACCAGTTGAGATAGAAATTCTGGTTTTAACTCTGTTTTCTTTTCCTCATTTTATATGACATTGAGTTTTTGAGGGTTTTTTTTCCACAGTGCAAGTAGAATTTTCATTATATTCACACAAGTCATTACCTGTTAAGACCAAGTAGGTCATATGAACCTAAAAATTGATAAATGTCATTAAATGCTTTCTAATTATTTTAGAGATGCAACTACCTGGTCTCATTCCTGGCCTTTGATGCAATTCTACAGAAATCAACTGTTATTTATGTGGACAGCAGAAAGCCCTAAGACCCTGGCTTCACTCTTGTATCCACACTGTTCTGTTTATCCAAAATATCTGATCTAAAAAGGTTTTAAATATCCAATAGCAAGCTGATAAATTTGGATTTGCTATGTATATTACTGCCAAAACAAGGCAACATAAGTCAGGTCATGAGCAGGCATGGGAAAAAAGAAGATACAATTCCTACAGGCAAAGGACAAAACAAAAACTTCCAAGCTGAGGTAGGCAAACACTTTCAAGTGTAAAATTTTCTTCTGGAAAACGGTGATACAATGAAATACAAAGTGTTCCTCAGAAACATGCTAATTCCATCAAAATCTTCTGAAGGAAATTGGACCTTGTAACCAATCTCAAGTGGAGCTTGGGAACTGGGACTCGCCCACCACTAGATCTGCCAGAGCTTCTCAAATGGGCTTTAGGCTTTACAATGACCAAAAATACAGGATAACATTCTGTTATATTTGTTACTTCTTTTTCTTCATGATGCAGATGTTTGGACTCATTTTGGTGAGAGAATAAAACATAAAACTTCAATATTTGATATGTTTTTGTTAAAAAACAGGTAAATTAATGATATGAAATTAGTAGTAGATAAAAAAGGCTATTGTTCTAACCTATACAAAGTTTCAATATCTATAAATATTGTATCTTACCCTTCACTACTACCTAAACAATCTTTAAATGTGCATGATTTCAGTTTTAATCCTTCTCATAGAGCCTTTTCTTGAGTCCCAGACAGCTTGTTCTGTGTTGTAAACAGATGCCATGAACATACTTCAGAATCCCTCAAACATACTCAGATACAGACTCTTATTTATCAAAAATCATTCCAACCCTGCACTGCAACAATACTCATTATCACTCAGGCTCAGCTGGGATTGTGTGACAATGAATTGCTACTTGGTCACAAAGTGTCTGAAGTGATCTTGGGGAGCTGCATTCTCTTTCACTAGACATGGGTGTGCGACACTCACAAAAGTTTGGGGTTTTGATATACGCAGACCTCAATATCTCGTTTCTGGTTGAAGCAAAGAGAAAATAAAAGAATCTTCAAGTAGACAAGCTATTGGAAAAATAATTAGTCACCTGCACTTGACAGTACTCTATAGGTATGAATTGATGCAGCTCCATTATAGCAAATAGGATTGTGCCAATTTATATCGGCAAAAGATGTGGCCCTGACTTTGAGAAGTTACAACAGGAACTCCTCTGTGTGCCATTCCATGTGTGCCAAGTTGAAAATGGACTTTTGATCCTGCATTCCACTAAGATCTCACAAATGGAACGTAGAGCGCAGCACTCATAATTTCCTGCCATAAATTGTTAGATAGAATCTAAAAATGAAAGGTTGGATTTTTGGCTTCACTTTCTCTTACCTTACCCATAGTTGTTTTACATCTTGCAGCAGAATAAGACCAGAAAGTTCATTGTTGAGAGACGGTGCTAGAAGTTTCATGTTTATATACAGGGAGGAAAAAACCCCACTTTGCTTTGTTCAGTCATAGAAGTTTAATTTTCCAAAGGTCAAGAATTTTGTTGGAAACCTATTCATCCAGTACCATTACAGAGTTATGTATAGCACCAGTAATATGCAATTTTTTTCTTGAAATCAAGATGAAATAGCATTTCAGTTGTGAGGTAAAGTATTCTACAAGAAATAGTTCCTTGCAAATTTTATTTTTACTGGTGGCCAAGTGTCTAAAACAGAGAAGATTTAGAGCCAGGCCAATATACACACAAACTAGATGTTACAACGGCAGACCAGCTACTTGGCCTGCACTTGAGAAGATGGATGTCAGCCTCTGTCCCTAACAGCCCATCCTGGAATAGCAGGACAGAGGTTCCTCACGTCTCTGGAGAAATCTGCTGTCACTTTTTGTCCTGCCCCCTACCTTCCCTATAGTGTGATTGCACAGAAGCACAGGATATTAGCTCATTCTAGCAGCCTGAAAAGGTATGGGCTGATAAACAGAACGGCAGCAAGTGGGTGCAGGCTAGGGCAAGACAAACAAAGGTTATGGGGAAGGGAAGAATTTATGACATTTTCAGAGTTTCCACTTAAACACACTGGCCCTCCCAATGTCACATTTCTTACCTGACTGATCCAGCTACACTGACTCCACTCACCCCTGTTCTGTGACCCTTTCTTCTACCAACCTTCAAGTCCTCTCTTTTTCTCTTATGCTCACCTCTCCCTCCCAAAATTTGCTTTACCAGAAAATTTGGCAGTGCTGGCACATCCAAGAACCCTTCAATTTCCTCTGAGAAAGCATAGTGAATCATGCCCTTTTGCTTGTAGAGATTAGTTGTTTTGGGGATGAATGTGATGAGTGAAAACCTTTGGGGGAAGTGTAGGTTCTTCTGAACCTAGACATTACCAGGTCTTAAATCATTCAAATATTTTTCAATAAAAGAAGTTGGCAAAAGCTTTATGGTTTTATATTTGTAATCATTTTAATAACAGAGTGTGTTGATGCTTTGTATGTGGTAAATGAACAATCCAACTGTCACAGAAAGTTACCTCAACCCAACAGGATGTGTGGAGCACAGCAGAGGCAAAAGAACAAAATACAACACACATTTGAGCATTATTAGTCAGACCATAACACAGGAATTCTATCCTACATGCCCATTATCTTACAGATCATATAAAACAAAAGCTTTAATGAATCTGTAAGTCACTTAATCCTCAAAAGTACAAGTAAGTGTAAATGCAAAAAACCAACAGAAATACTTGGTAAGAACGTTCAGGCTTTTCCCAACTGTTCCTTGTTTCCTCTTGAATAACTGTGGATCACAAAAATGACATGGCCTCAAATTCAATCACCCTTTGCAGAGTGAGCAAGTACCAGCAATCTATAGTGGGGACTGTTAAAACCTAGCCCTTTACAGTAAACATCCAGTACATAGCGCAAAAATCCATTAAGACAAACATAAAATTAATTTACAATCACTTTGATTATGCTCAAATCAGAGACTGAGTTTAATGTCACCTGAGTGAAAGTAAAAATTAATTGTGATAAATAAATTGTACCATATTCCAAAAACCAAAGATGGTCCTTTTTAAGTGGTTAAAAGGAGTTTTAAATCAGTTGCCAGTTAGAATTGAATGACAATATTAACCTTGACCAGAAGATCTCTGAATCTTTGTCCTTAAATTTTTGTATTTATCAGACCTTCAGAAAGTGCACACATTCAGAAGGGGACAAGATATGATTAGTTTTCCACTTTCTGATGTTTATGGGAGATCTGTAAGTAGCAATATATTTCTTTACTTTGATTTTCTTTGCTTAACAAAACAGTTGATATAGAGGGAAGCCCATTCTTTGGTGTCAAGTGCATTGGAAAATGGGTGAAAATAGCAAAGTAATTCACAGTGCATTTATAAATCTGAGACCTAAGAATCGCCAAAGTGAATTCTTACCAAAAAAAAAAGGAAACTGGTTGCGCTCCGCCTTTGGGAAACTACTGTTTGGAGTGTTGGACTTCTCATTTGGAGCAGTTGGTAACAAATTTACTGAAAGACAGAAAAAAAAAAGTGAAACAGTTAAGTGTTGGGTTACCTAGACACAATAAACTATGAATGGTACCCATTTGCCTTGCTCCATGCCAGTATTAATATCACTAAAGGGCAGAATTCCTCTAAGTCCAAATGGCATAGGAAACTGAACCACTGAGGCAACTTTGGGATGGACTCCTCTTTAATTTTTCTAATATACAATTTAAATCCAATATGATTTTTATATTCCTATCAGACATTATAACCTTTGCAATTGCAAGCTTTTTTTCAAAATATGTCTTAATTAAAAAAAAAAAAAAAGGCTATGAAGCTAGTTTTGGTGGTACTGACCTCACTGTGCTTACATATTTTAACTAACATACATCTTTAAATAAATGGGAATACAATGGGATAAGCCAAGAAGTGTCTGTACTAAGAAAGGGTAACTATAAGCAGCAAATTCTCACCAGAAATCCCAGGGGACTGGTTGGGTTCTTTCACTGGGGAACTGCTGTTGACACTGTTAGGATGCTCTTCAGCTGGAACAACTGCCAATAAATTTAGTAATACAAAAATGGAAGGAAAGCAATAAGAAACAAGACACAAAAAACAATGTCCCTTAAGGTTCTCTTTCTTCATGGGTATTCATACAAATTTACATCGAGATGTTATTTTAAATTAAAACCAACATTCTGTAGCTTTTAATCCAGAAGGTAAAAGTGGAATCAGAGCCCAGAAAGAAATGGTTCAGCAATGTCAGGGGAAAACTACATGGCTCTCTATGCATATAATTTAAAAAATAATCATGGTGGGGTCTTTCCTCTTTTAAATGGGAATGAGTTTGAGTTCCCCTTGCCAAAAATTAGGAAACAGACACGGAAAGAGGCCCAGTAGTAAATGGTAGGTGGGAAAATGTGTTCACCCTGTGAATAAAATGAAGCAATTCGTGAAGAAGAGAGATGTTATGAAGGTTACTGTACTCTGACACAGAACAATTCACAGGAACTAGTGGGATGAGGAAGTGGATGAATCATCTGAAGGGCTATTTTGTAGCTGCACAGTCAAATCTCATATATATATATATGAGCATGGAGTATATGAACATCTCATATATATATATGGGCTGGAGCAGCTCTCCTATGAGAGACAGAGAGTTGGGGCTCTGGAGCCTGGAGAAGAGAAGGCTTCCAGGTGACCTTAGAGTAGCCTTCCAGTATCTGAAGGGGGCCTACAGAAAGGCTGGGGAGGGACTATTGACAAGGTCTTGCAATGACAGGACAAGGGGCAATGGGTTTGAACTGGTAGAGGGGAGATTTAGACTGGATGTCAGGAGGAAGTTCTTTCCAGTGAGGGTGGTGAGGCACTGGAACAGGTTGCCCAAGGAGGTTGTGGCTGCTCCCTCCCTGGAGGTATTCAAGACCAGGTTGGAGGAGGCCTTGAGTGAGCTGTACTAGTGGGAGGTGTCCCTGCTATGGCAGGGGGTTTGAACTAGATGATCCTTGAGGTCCCTTCCAACCTTACCATTCTATGGTTCTATGATTCTATAGATACACACACATATATATAAAATATATATGAAATATATGCATATATATATATATATATATATACACAAATATATATATATGCATACATATATATACAAATATATATATAAAAATATACAAATATATATATATGCATACATATATATACAAATATATATATATATCATCAAGGTAAATTTCAGATACAAATTAATGACATCTCAGAATACCCTAAGTTGCCTTTTTCTCCATGCAAGATACCTGCAAAAGATTACACTATTTCTACAAGACTAAGACTAAGAATAATGAGGACAACTTACAGTTATCTTCGCAGGTAGTCTGGCATTCTTCCAAGCTCCTGAAATTGTTCTGGTTTCCAAAGCAGCCACCATACTTGAATAGTTCACATAATTTGGTCTCTTTGTTATAGAAATACCTGGAAAAATAGCCTCGGCAGACTCCAGGGTCTTTCTCATGAAAGCAGAAGCCAGGTTTTTCTACCAAAAAATGGTAAATGATGAACAGAGTAAGGGTAGAAAAAAAACCAACAAAAACCAACCCACATTACAACATAACCATAGAACTGGACAGGTAGAATAGAATAATACACCTGTAACTTTAGACTAAAGACCAAAGCATCAGCAAAATAACTGTTGTTTTATTATAGCATTTTTGTTTGATATGTAACTTTGCAATATTATCCTGAAGCGCTACAGGGACATTTTTATTGCTTTTCCCCCTCCTCTTTCCCATGTGGCCAGTCAATGAAGGCAACCTGATCTAGTTGAGGATGCTCTTGCATACTGCAGAGGGGGTTCAACTAGGTGACCTTCAGAGGTCACTCCCAACTTGGACTATTCTATGATTCTGTACCTTGGAAAATAGGGACAAATGATCACATTTGCTTCATCTCTGGAAGTGTTTAAGACCAAGCTGGATAAGACTTTGAGCAACCTGGTCTAGTAGGAGGTGTCCTTACCCATAGCAGGGGGGTTGGAACTAGATGATTTTTAAGGTCCCTCCCAACTCAAGTTATTTTTGTAGTCTAGGAATCTACACTGAAGCTTTAAGATGAAAATTAATTTTTATCACATCTATTTTAGTCAAATATATATTAAAAATATATTTAGATCAAGACAGTTATTAAATTCAATTGAATGCACTTCCTATATTTATAGAAAACATTTTAATAGCTCATAATTAGTGTTTTACCCAGACATAATTATTAATATGTTGCCTTTCAATTGTCACAAAGCTTCAAGAACAGCAAAATGTTATTTTCAGAGATCACATGCAAAATCAAACCGTTAAAATATTCTTGCATGAAGTAATTACCATCAACTGTTTTTAGCACTTCTGAACAGCCTATTTTTTATTTTTCCCTACAAAGTTCAGTCTCTGCCAGTAAGCATATGTATTGTACAGTTTAGATATTTCATGTTTCTTGCTATTCAAACACAGAACATAGTGATGTTCGCAGATTTAAAAAACCTAAGTTTATGTAGACCGACAAAACATGAAAGGTTTGGGTGAAGCATGTAATATGCTTTCAGTTGGGAACAGAAATGAGACAGTTATGTAGACAGGCAGCAGCCAAGAATCTGCAAGAGTTGTATATATTCCATACACCATGTATTAGGCAGTAGCAGCTACAGAAACAATTCTTTCATTAAACACTGCATAGTACTGTGAAATGAGAGAAAAATATCATTAGTTAGATATTAACTGAGAAAGGAAGGTAAATAATGAATATGTAAAGCAAACTGGAGGATTAGAACTACTTCTTAAACCCAGTTGCTCTCCATTTAATCTCATACTGAAATGGTTCTTGGAGAAAAAGGAAACGAAGCCCAAAGAAATTGAGCTCACAGCAAACATTTACAGCCATTTTTGAAGAGAGATGTCATGAAGGCAATAAAATCCTGATCATACAAACTAGTGTTATACTTCTACATGCCATCTCTTTCTCCAGAGACTCAATACTCAAGTCCATATCACTAGAAACAGCAGTAAACATGTAATGCTGTTGATGATAGCCTTGAGTTGGATTTAACAGGATATGCTAAGTGTCAAGGATAAATACCCTTGTTAGGAGCATAGATTACCTCAGCAGACCAACAGGAAAGTGATTCTCAGTGCTTAAGCAGTACCTAATTAGAAAGGCTGAATATCAGGCATTGAAATTTATGTAAACAGTCTGTCCCTTTAGGGGTGGGAAACTTGCTCTTTTGCTTGGGGGATCTGCCCTAACCTCTGTTAGCTCCTACACAGGCAATGTTTGAAAAGTTCTGTTTCAGAGTGATTTTTTTCCTAGTTCTACTGGAGGAAACATTTAATTCACTCTCAAAACACACAATAAGAATTCCACATCACATCTAACAATACAGTGCTTGAATCTCTGCAGATTGCTTTTCTCTTTACTGAAGAAGCAGGAAAAAAGTGTCATATTTATTTTGTGGAGAAGAGGTTTCAGCTATCATCTTCAGTGACCACAACTGTCCTCTAAGTCTTTGATGTCCACAGAAGAACAAGATTAAGAGTCAGAATTCACTTTTGTCTGACATTGCTGGTTTTGTTAGGAGATAACTTGGAACAATACATAAAGAATTTATCAAAACAAGTTAAATTCCTTATTGTTGTGTAAGAGTCTTAGATCACTGTGTAAACATAATTACCTTTCTTAATCTTTGCTGTCATCATCTTCTGAGGCAATTCTGCAATACAAATAAAAAGAATTTAGCAAAAGCAAACATGGTAAGTCTCTTCTTGTGGCACTAGTGCTTAGCAATGACAGTGACCACTGGAGAGGAAGATCATAGCATCTGTTCCTCTTCTTTCTTTTCATTATTTGAGAACTATGGATAATCTGCTATATTGGAAACCTGAGGATATAGAAAGTACTGGAAACCATAGTACGTCACTATGAATTGAATGGAACCAGGATCCTGCACTATGTAATCTGCCTGGGAAAAAGAAGTAATTAGCAGACTAACTTAACCCAGCTGCTGTAGCTGCTGATACTGTTAATAGCTTGGGAGCTGATTTAGTTAACAATGAAAACCTTTCTCATGCTGTTCCATTGTTGTGTAGCCTCTGAGCAAAGTTTTCATTACATTGTTTTATGATATTAAAGGCCATTTGGCCAAGATCCTTCATGTATCTTTAGGTAAGTACAGACAACAAACTTGTTTGTACTGTTCTTTGAGTGTATGATGAGCAGTGATGAAGTCACTATTGTCATTTTTCATGAAGGAGCCTGGGGTTTGTCATACTTGCTTAAAAAGCTGGATATCTGAGTTTGACCCCACATTCCTTCTTGGTGACTGAAAGCAAACCTTCTTCCCTTCTAGGCCATGTGAATTGCACTGCTTCATAATTTGTATTTTGTACTTGTGTTTTTCTTAATGGCATTAGAAAGTGCTAGTTTCTCTAAAACACTCCTTTGCCTACTGATCTCTTGCATATGAGAGAAGGAATAGAGTGGTACAGGTAATGCTTTGCTTGAAGTTGTCTGCTGGAAAGCCAATGTAATTTAAAAGATACTATAATGAAGCAATGCATTTGTCTGATCCTGGCCATCTCTCTCAGCCATCACAGCTACCCTGTGATGTACCTACCTGAAGCTACCTACAACTTAACATAGGACACTGAAATTCTTTACCTCCCCAAGCAAATTCCAAAAAGTACAGTGAAATTTGACAAAATTACCTGGATGTTTTGACACAATATCCCGTTTAACCTAAATGTGCATTGCATTGTGTGCTGGTTTGGGGCTAATTGGAATAATTTAATGGAGAAAATTATACTATACGCTGTGAAAAGGAAACAATGGTGATGTTTGTTTCACTCATAGGCTTGCTGAGATGTTTAAGACTA
>VWZE01021947.1:10665-21075 GCA_013396675.1 Eubucco bourcierii | reverse complement strand
CACCTCCTTCTTTTCCACCTCCTCTTTCTTGTCCTTCTCCTTCTCCTCCTACTCCTACTCCTCTTCCTCCTCCCTGCCAGCCCCAGAGGGTCTCCCTGTTTGGGGGGTGGGGGTGGGGGGCAGGGAGCAAGGCACATATAGCCACTCCCATCCTCCTCCCCCCGACTAGGAACCCATTGACTGATCATACCCAGTCTGTAATGGACAGACTGGGAAGCACTGGGGGAAAAAGTCCTGCATCCCTCCCACCTCATCCCACTTTTCCTTCAGTGAATTGGGAGGAGATGGAGAGGTGGGAATATGGACATATGGACAATGGGGAGATGGTGAGATGGGGAGGTGGAAGATGGGGAGATGGGGAGGTGGAAAAAGGGAGCTGGGGAGGGGGATGCTGGAGCTGGGGGATTTACAAGCCATCCCCACCCCACCTCATTCCCCTATCTGCAGGCAAAGCCCCAGACTGCTTTTCAAGTTCTTGCAGTGGGGTTTAAAGAGGTATTTATTGAGGAGAGGGTGCTGAAGAAGGACAGGGGTGGCAGGTTTAAGAGGGGTTCCTTGGGGAATCTCTGGGCAGGTCTTTCCAGCTGTGTAGGGGTTTGTTTCCTGGAGTCTGTCTGTGCTTTCTGCCCACTGTGCTCATGTGAGGTGGGGGAGCCTCTGTCCTCAGGGGACTTGAGCGTCTGGGTGTGTGTAAGCGTGGGGCTGGCTGAGCAAATATGTACTTAGGGCTCTACAGGCATTCTGAGAAGGAGAAGAAAAATCCACTGCAGAGTTCCAGGGGCCCCACCACAGCTCCTTTACTGTTCCTTTTTTTTTTTTTTTTTTTTTTTTTTTTTCTTTTTCTTGGAAAGCTGAGAGACACAAGGGGAAGTTTCAGGTATTTAAATGCCCCAACCTGCTGCTGCTGCCAGGAGGAGGAGCTGGTGTAGACAAACCAGGAACCAACATGCTGCAGGTTTTGAGAGCATCTCTATCCAGTCCCCCATGTATGGGGTATGGGATTGGACTGGGAAAGTCTTTGGACTGCTGTTTCTCCTCTGTGTTGAAAGGGACTTTTAAAGGACATCCAACCCCCTGCACTCAGCAGGGACATCTGCAAGTAGAGCAGGTTGCTCAGAGCCCCAAACAAGCTGACCTGGAATGGTTCCAGGGATGGGGAATCTCCCACCTCTCTGGGCAACCCGGGCCAGGGTCTCACCACACCCATTGTACAAAATCATAGAATCATAGAATTATAGAATGGTAAGGTTGGAAGGGACCTCAAGGATCATCTAGTTCCAAGTCCCTGCCATAGGCAAGGACACCTCCCACTAGTACAGGTTACTCAAGGCCTCATCCAATCTGGCCTTGAAAATGTTTTCCTTCTCTTCAGACTGAATCTCTCTCTTTCAGTTCATACCATCACCCCTTGTCACAACAGGCCCTGCTCAAAAGCTTGTCCCAAACTTTCTAATTGCCCTTTTAAACACTTCAAGGCCACCAGGAGCCCCTATCCCCTCTCTCTGACACAACTGTAAAAGCTGAACTTCAGTTCACAGCTCAGCATCAGTTGTGGATTTTTGCCACTGTTATGAGCAAGCTCAGCCCCATAGTGGAGGTCTCCTTGGATGCCACCATGCTCAGCTCATCACCTTCTTCTCTGGACAGGGCAGGAAAGAAGGACTTTGAGGGTATCAAAGCCCTGGCCCAGAGAGGTTGTGGAGTCTCCTTGTGTGGAGAGATTCCAACCCTCCCATGCCATTGTGATGCTGGGCAAGCTGCTGTGAGTGCCTGTGCTATAGCAGGGGGGTTGGACTGGATGATCTCCAGAGGTCCCTTCCAACCTCACCATGCTGGATTTTGTGACAGAGCTGCAGAGCAGGACTGTGTGGTGGCTGACACAGATGTCTTCTAAAGTCACAGTGAATCACATCTAGACACTTCCAGTGCCAGAGGTGGGCACATGAGCATCTTAACTATTCATATGACCCCAAACCAACCTGTTTGGTTCTTCCCCCACGTGAAATGAGTTCTAGGCTCCACAGATCTAGCCTGAATCATCCTCAGAAATGATGATTTATACAAAGTCAGAGAAGAAACAACTCCACTGCTGTAGCTTATTTGGAGCAGGTGCACCAAGAAAATGCATTGATTGTCTCTCCTCGTCCCCAAAACCTCCTTGGATTCCATCTGCTTTGGTGACAAGTGGATCCTTTTCTCTCTCTGAAGACTTTAGAGGGTGAGATGAATTATTCTGTGTGTCCAGATGCCTGCTGTAGTCTGGCATGATGCATATTGAGTGTGTGAGGTCCTCATTTGAAAGCCTTCCCATTGAAGGACTCCAGTTTCTTTGGCAGATCTGTCCCAGGCTTATGTTCCTATCAGGACAAAGATAATTTGAGTGGTGAAGTCTTGCTTTGTTTTTCTTTCTGATTGTATCCATGAACATGTGTCTGAACCTTGTATCCATGATCCAAGAAGGAATGTGGCTCTTAAAGAAGCCTTTGTGGTGCTGCTATTTTAAGGAGACCCTTGAGGATGACACAGGTTGGAATGAGTTTCTTCAGCATCTTATGACAAACCTCTTCAGATGTTTAGATCCATCTATTGGTGCTAAAAATTACTTCCCTCAAATCCCATAATCAGTTTAAAGTGCCCAAAGTTTTTTGGCCAGATATGTCCACTATTTGGAATTGTTTCTGTTTCACAGTTAGTTTTTATACAGCCTCAAAATAAACCTGTCCTTTCTTGAGTTGTTTTCCTCCCGCTTGGGTGACCACTTCCCTTCTTCAGGAGCTGAAATTCTATCCTGGATGAAAACCTTCCCAGGTTCTCTGAAACATCATCACTTAGGTCAACCAAAGCTATTGATCAGAGAGGGAAAGGTCTGACCTGAATGGTGTTGACAACCACACTCCAAAGAATACCCTGGGGGAGTTTCAAAGCTGTGAAGATGTGGTGCTGGGGAACACGGTTTAGCGGTGACCCTGGTTAAGGGTTGGACCTGGTGATCTGAAAGGTCTTTTCCAACGAAACCAGTTCTGTCATTCTATGATTCCATGGAAAATGTCTCACTGTGTAAGAAGCAGGTTCAAGGACCAGCTGCTGTGGAGGATGAGGTGGTTTTTCCTGCCCTGGTTTTGCTTCACTGTTCATGTTTTGTATGCAAGGTCAAGGTCAAGCTTGAGAAGATTTTTTTCTAACTGTGAGGGTCCTGGAGCCCTGTCCCAGGCTGCCCAGAGAGATTGTGGAGCCTTCTTCTCTGGAGAGATTCCAAACTCCCCTGGGCATTGTGATGCTGGGCAAGCTGCTGTGGCTGTGGTTGTGATGGTCTCAAGGCCTGTGCAAGAGAGGTGAAAGAAGCTGGGCTCACCTTATCGCTAACCGTAGGAGAGATCCCTGCTTAGCCAGATAAGGAACTGGTGAGGGACCTTGTTTCTTTGGAGAGGTGCTGAGCTTGTAACCTGTTCCCAGGGACCATAAACCAGCACACACAGAGTCCTACCCCTCATAAAGCTCTTTTTATCTGTGTTTGGCTCAGCATGTGAGGGACCTTCCTGCTCAGCTTCAGGCTGAGCTTTCCTTGGAGTCCACAGTCCGCTGCAGGTCTGATAAGCACTCAAAGGTGATGGCCTGAAACCTGCAGAGCTGGCAGCCAGGGAGGAGGTGGAAACAAGGGCTCTTTGTGAGGCTGTGAGAGCTTGCTGCTGCAAACTGGAGACAACCTGAAGCCACTGCTTGCTGGGTTCATAGGATCACAGAAGTGCTTTGGTTGGAAAAGACCTCTAAGATCATTTGCTGGGTTCATGGGACCATAGAAATGTTTTGGTTGAAAAAGACCTCCAAGATCATCAACCTAAGACCACCATGTCCCAGACTACCATGGCCATGTGTTTTTTGAACACCTCGAGGGATGGTGACTCCACCACCTCCCTCTTCCAACACCTGACAACTGGGCTTGGTGTGTAGTGAATCAAATCTCTTCATTCTGTTCATACAAACAGCCTTAGAACTGCAGCCCTGGCCAGGAAAACATTGACCACAAGTGTCAGCAATGTCAAGCCCTGGTAATTTTTGGTTGTTGGGTTGAATCTTGGTTTGTCAGCTGAACCTCGCAGTAGGCTTGGACTTTTCAACATGGAAAAGAGGTTACCAAAGAAAAGGAAGGTGATGGATAGGAGTTTAAGTGAAAACCATGAAGAAGGCCATGGTCAAATGGTGCTGTGGTATTTTTCCTAATGAAGAGGCTTGGAACATAAGGCTGAAAATTAAGGAGTAAGTGCAAAGTCAACAAAAGGAGGTGGCACTCCACAAGCAGGTGGGGAAGCTGTGAAGCTCCTTGTGCAGGATCCAGTCTGCATGGATACAAAATGTGATTAGATAAGCTAAAGGGAGGGGGAAAAAAAAAAGTTCAAAGAATTCTGAACATGAATGTAACAGTTGAGCCCTGGAAGATCTCTGGGCTAGAGGTCGCTGAGGGCTGGGCAGGAAATGATGGCTCCATGTTCATTCTGTTCTTGAGAATCACAGAATGTCAGCATGGTGTGGGCTGGAGATCATCCAGCTCAACCCCTCTGCTAAAGCAGGGGCACCCACAGCAGCTTGCCCAGCATCACAATGCCCAGGGAGTTTGGAATCTCTCCACACAAGGAGACTCCACAACCTCTCTGAGCAGCCTGGGACAGGGCTCCAACACCCTCACTAAAAGAAGTTTCTCCTGTTCAGAAGGAGCCTCCTGAGTTGTGCCAAGAACTTGCAAAGTTTCTCCCCCTGTTCAGGTGGATCCTCCTGGGTTCCAGTTTGTGCCCATTGCTCCTTGTGCTGTCTCTGGGCACCACTGGCAAGAATCTGGCCCCAGCCTCTTGCCCCTCATGGTCCCTTTAGCTCTTGCTGAGCATTGATCAGATCCCCTCTGGGTCTGCTCCTCTCCAGGCTAAACAGCCCCAGGACTGTTGCCTACCTGTCTCTACTGAATTGGATGGATCCTTGGATCTTGGGAAGGTCCATAGACTGCCTTTCCTCCTCCCAGAGATGTTCCAGACCCCCCCAGCAGCTTTGGGCATTCTCTGCAGTAGTTCCTCGTCTCTCCTGACTGGGGTGCCTTGAACTGGATCCATTCCTCCACCTGTGGACTCACCAGGGCAGAATACAGGTTAAGGAGAGCCTCCCTTGGTGCTGGTACATGCTGGCCACACTCCTGCCAGCTCATGCTACTGCAGTGATGCTGGCAGTGGCCAGTACCACAACCATCTGGGTGCTGCTGCAGATGAGATGCTCTGGAAGGTGGAGTTTTCCTCAGTTCCTTTGCATTATCTGACATGAGCCCATCTCTTGGGACTGGAAGGAGCTACCTTGCTGTCACTGAGTGTCCCACCTCCTTCAGCCACCCACGGGACAGACAGGGTGACTGTCTGCAGCATCCTTCCAGCTATCATTAGCTCTGACACACTCTGGATGGTTCCACAGGTGTTTGACTGTCAGTCTGAGTGGAGAGCCTGCTCTTAGGGAAAGATTGCAGCATCACACCCAGGCAAACTGGAAAGGGCCTGGAGGGAAGCCAGCAGAAAGGAGAAGAGATTTCTAACACCATTTGGGAGGAGAAATGCAAAGATTTATCTTTGTTTATTTAAAAAAATGGTTTTTTAAAAGACTGGAAGACAGCAGCAGCAGCCCCCTCTTCACATACTGGGAGTAAGAGCTGAGTTTTATAGCAGCCAGTGTAGTCAGCAGGACCAGGGCAGAGGTTATCCCCCTGGAATGGACACTGATGAGGCCTCCCCTCCAGTTCTGGGGACAGCTTTGGGCCCCTCACTCCAAGAATGACATCAAGGGGCTGGAGCCGGTCCGAAGGAGGACAGTAAAGCTGGGGAAGGGTTTGGAGAACAGGGCTGGTGAGGAGTAGCTGAGGGACCTGGGGTTGTTGAGAAGGTTGAGTGGAGACCTTCTGGCTCTTTGCAACTCCCTGAAAGGAGGCAGAAGCCAGCCAGGCTGCATGGTGTCAGAATCATCTCTCAATGAACAAGTGACAGGACAAGAGGGTATGGTCTCAAGATGCCCCAGGGGAGATTTAGGTTGAGGAACAATTTCTGCCCAAGAAGGGTTGCCAAGGCTTGGCCTAGGCTGCCCAGGGCAGTGGTGCAGACCCCATCCCTGCAGGGTTTCAAAGCTATGATGCTGAGGGCTATGGTGTCCTGGCAGTGCTGGGTTCATGATTGAACTCCATCATCTTAACAACCTCTTGCAACCAAAACCATTCCATGATTATGTGATCCCAGCAGCACCCTCCCCAGATGGATGTCTTTGCACCATTTCATGAGGACATTGTTTTAAATGAAGAAACTCCAAAGATCTTCTTTGGAACACTCCAAAAAAAGCTCCAGTCTTTGCCCCCTGGCAATCTATGGACCTTCCCAAGATCCAAGGATCCATCCAATTCAGTAGGGATAGGTAGGCAACACTTAAGAGGGATAAGACCTTACAGAGAAATTAGCTTTGCTGACAGAAATGGCTTCCTAAAATGGAACCCTGAAAGTGATTTGGAATTTCTTATTGTTCTGAGAGTTCTCAGTTTGAAGTTTCTCATTCATTTTAACCACTTTTATTAAAATTGAGCTGGGTTAAAGTAAAGTTCCTGAAGCTGTTAGATGGCTGAGACCAGGTTTTCCCTAAGGAAGTTGTGTGTTTTTCCCTTTTCCCTTCAGTAAAAATAGAGCTGTGATAGAGTAATTGATGAGAAATAGAAAACCATTTTGTGGACAACATGTAAAATGATATTAGTTGTTTATATTTTAGTAAGCTGGAGCTCCTCTGCTATGGAGACAGACTGAGAGAATTGGAGGTTATTCAGTTTGGAGAAGAGAAGGCTCCCAGGAGACCTTATTGTGGCCTTCCAGTATCTGAAGGGAGGCTATGAGAAAGCTGGGGAGGGACTTTTTAGGGTGTCAGTGATAGGACTGGAGGGAATGGAACAAAACTAGAAGTGGGGAGATTCAGATTGGATGTTAGGAAGAAGTTCTTCACCATGAGGGTGGTGAGACACTGGAACAGGTTGCCCAGGGAGGTGGTGAAAGCCTCATCCCTGGAGGTGTTGTTTAAGGCCAGGCTGGATGTGGCTCTGAGCAATCTGATCTAGTGTGAGGTGTCCCTGCCCATGGCAGGGGGGGGGTTTAGAACTTGGTGATCTTTGAAGTCCCTTCCAACACTGACAAGTCTGTGATTTCCCACAGAAATTATTTTTAAATGATTTTAAAAAGGATTTTACTATTTCTCACATAAATTATATATATGTATTTATTATTTTTTAGCACTTGGCAGCTCTGAATCAGAATTTTCCTCGAAGCTGCTTTCTTCAGCCAGAACTTTGAGACCTCCTCATGCCCTGTAGCTCATTCTACACTTCCATGAACTGCCTACCTAAAAGTCATCTATAAATTCCACCAGCAGACAGTATGGTTACACCCCATAAACTTTTTTTGGTTTTTTTTTGCAGCATGAGGAAACAGTAGGAGTTGGCTCTTGCCCATTTCAACAACGTTACTCAGCCAAGCATAAGAATAAGGGAGCAGAGTGGAAAGAAAGAAAAGAAAAGAAATACAGCAGGCTTTGGAATATTCACTTTTTGCCAGGATTTGGGGTATTTTCAGTTTAGGAACATTTTCCAGCTTCTCTATTAAGAACCTTTTCTGAGTTATAAATAGCGGTGCTTTTAGGAGAGGAGAATGATAAATGAATTTGTGTTTGGTAATTACAGGGCCATGGCATCATGAAATGCTGTGCGTTGGATATGATCTCTAAAGCTCATCCAGTTCAAGCTCCCTGCACTCAGCAGGGACATCTGCAACTAGAGCAGGTTGCTTAGAGCCCCAAATAACCTGATCTGGAGTGCTGCCTGGCAGAAGAGCCCAACCCCACCTGGCTACAACCTCCCTTCAGGTAGCTGTAGAGAGCAATGAAGTCTGCCCTGAACCTCCTCTTCTGCAGGCTGCACACCCCCAGCTCCCTCAGCCTCTCCTCACAGGGCTGTGCTCCAGGCCCCTCACCAACCTTGCTGCCCTTCTCTGGACACCTTCCAGTACCTCAACATCTCTCTTGAATTGAGGGTCCCAGAACTGGACACAGCACTCAAGGTGTGGCCTGACCAGTGCTGAGCACAGGGGCAGAATAACCTCCCTGCTCCTGCTGGCCACACTGTTCCTGATCCAGGCCAGGATGCCATTGGCTCTCCTGCCCACCTGGCCTGGGTCATGTTCAGCTACTATCACCCAGCACCCCCAAGTCCCTCTCTGCCTGACTGCTCTCCAGCCGCTCTGTCCCCAGCCTGTAGCACTGCTTGGGGTTGTTCACACATCAGGTGATGATGTGGAGCTCTTCTTGCCACAGCACTGTCTGAAGAGGGTTTGATGGTCCTGTGGAGCAGGCTGTCATCTCTCCCCACCAGTTGTGTTCTTGATGCAGACACCCCCATGGGGCTGGCTGAACTGAGCTGGGAGGACATGGTGTGGTGTTGCTTTGGGTCTGTGGAGGTAACTTTGCCACCCCACAGAATCATGGAATGGTTTGAGTTGGAAGGCACCTTTCAAGGACATCCACTCCAATACCCCTGCACTCATCAGGGACATCTGCAACTAGAGCAGGTTGCTCAGAGCTCCAAACAACCTGATCTGGAATGGTGCCAGGGGTAGGGCATCTCCCACCTCTCTGAGCAACCTGGGGGAGGGTCTCAGCATCCTTAGGACAAAAAAAGTCTTCCTTCTCTCCATCCTGAATCTCCCTCTTTAGTTCAAACCATCAACCCTTGTCCTGTCAGAAGTCTGTCCCTAGCTTTCTGAAGCACTGAAAGACCACCAGAAGATCTCCCTGGAGCCTTCTCTTTTCCAGGCTGAACAAGCCCAACCCTCCCAGCATTTCTGTGACCCTCTCTGGCCCTGCTCCAACAAGTCCCTGTCCCTGTTGTGCTGAAGACTCCAGAGCTGGCCCCAGCACTGCAGGTGAGGTCTCAGCAGCATGGAGCAGAGCAGCAGAATCCCATCCCATCACCTGCTGTCCATGTTGCTGGGGATCAGCCCATTGACCCAATTGTCCCTCTGGGCTAACAGCCAAATGTCCAAATCAGGGATCCCTGATTGCTGTCAGAAACAGTAATGCCCTATCCTTTGAAAAGATGAGAGCTTTGAATCATTAACATTCTCACCAAGATGCCTTTGGCAGTGATTCAGTGATGCTAGAGGACAGGCAGGGAGCTCATGCATGGCCAGCCATAGAGCTTGCACATTTATTAGTTCTTTTGAGCACCAGATTGGATTTTATGGTGGAATTTAAATGAAAAGTGCATTGTTCAACCATTGCAGCAGGAGAACATTTCCATTACAATCTCCCCAAATCTCCATAGGGCTTTAACTTGGTAGATTGCTGGTTTTCATTCAGGTGTGTGCTTTCACAGAACCACAGCATTAACCAGGTTGGAAAAGACCTTTGAGATCATTGAGTCCAACCTATCACCTAACACTTTCTAATTAACTAAGCCATGGCACCAAGTGCCTCATCCAACCTCCTTTTAAACACCTCCAGGGATGGGGACTCCACCACCACCTCCCTGGGCAGCTCATTCCAATGTCAATCACTCTTTCTGGGAAGAACTTCTTCCTAACATCTAGCTTGAACCTGCCTTGGTGCAACCTGAGGCTGTGTCCTCTATTTCTGTCACTGCTTGCTTGGGAGAAGAGACCAACCCCACCAATAGCTTTGGATTTTTACCTGTCTTGGGACTTGAGCAAGTTATGACTGAAGGACCTCTGTGAGCAGGAGAAGCTGAGAGGCAAGGAGTTGTTTAGCCTGAAAAGGAGCAGATTGGGAGGGGATCTCAATTCTTGGCAAGAGCTAAAGAGGTGGGGGGGAAGAGGGGTGGAAGGCTGGGGCCAGACTCTTGTCAGTGGTGCCCAGTGACAGGGCAAGTGAGAATAGGCACAAACTGGAACTTGGGAAGTTCCACTTGAAGATGAGCCCAGGCTGCCCAGAAAAATTGTGGAGTCTCCTTTTCTGGGCAGATTCCAGAGCCACCTGGGTATTATGATCCTGGGCAAGCTGCTGTGGGTGCCCCTGCTTTAGCAGTGGGGTTGCACTGGATGATCTGCAGAAGTCCCTTCCAATCCACACCTGTTGAGATTCTGGGATTCAGTGAATCTTACTGGTACTGTTACATTGGTCCTTCAGCAAAAGCACAGATGTTTGTAGCAGAAGAGCCTTTGACACTGTGCCCCACAGCACACTGCTGGCTAAGCTGTCAGCTCGTGGCTTGGATGCCAACACTCTGCGCTGGGTTAGGAACTGGCTGGAGAGCTGAGCCCAGAGAGTGGTGGTGAATGGTGCCACATCCAGCTGGAGGCCGGGCACTAGCAGTGTGCCCCAGGGATCAGTGCTGGGCCCCATCCTCTG
>VWZE01021945.1:13856-25832 GCA_013396675.1 Eubucco bourcierii | reverse complement strand
AAATATTCCAATTAGCCTCAAACCAGCACAGTGCTCCTTGTTCCTAGTGTTGTTGCTGGGCACCACTGAAAGGAGTCTCAAGGTTGAAACTGCTCTGACCACTTGTCAGATTTATGTGTGGTGGCATAGTGAATGTCTAGGAGAGCTTGGATGTCCACAGTTGCAAATGGATGCACTACATTATTTCTACTTAGCATTTTTAAAATTAACAGCATCTATCAAATTATGCCTCTTCAACGTATTTACATCTTTGTAGCCTTCCCACTGTCATGTCTGAGCGAGTCTACCTAAACGGTGACACTGCTGCACTGTTGCTTTGTAGGTGGCTTTCCCTGAGCATAGACAAGAGGATTGGGGAGTTTTGTGGTGTTTCTTGGCAAAAGCAGGAAGGCAACTGAAGATAGAGTGTAGTATTTCCAACTAGCTGCCTTTTCTTTGCCATATGGTGCCTCCTTCCATTTTCCTCTCTGCAGATTTATCCTGTGCAGTCTATTCAACAGCAGAGAACAGTCAGAGGGCAGAGTCTGATTTGCAAAGCAGGAGGGCAGGCAAAACACTCTTCAGATTCAAGTTGGTTTTTTATGTCCTTACTGTTTTTTTTCAGTCTTAGTCTTAAAAGAATATGAATCTTTTTCGAGATGTACTTGTTGTTTAATTTGATGGTACAAATTCTGATCTCTCATTCTAAGCATGCATAACAAAGGCAGTGGTACAGAGAAAATTAGAGGTGAACTCGTTTTTCTTTATTCTTGATTATAGAGTTCAGTGGTTGCTCTGCTGCCATCGTTAAAAGAGCCCTGTAATCACCCTCTGCACTTCCTTTTTATGGTCTCCCACTACTCAATTAAGAACTCATTAAAGTGCACACCTGCAGTGTCTCTACCCTTTTTAACCTGCTACTTCTACAAATTATAATGCAGCCTGTGGATTGCTTGACTTCTGAGTAAAAATGACAGTAAAACCTATTTGTGAAAATAAAACTTTTGTTATTTAAAGCCAGTTAATAAAAAAGAAGTGAAAGAAGGGTTTTGGTGAGCAATAAGGACTAGAAATTATGCTTACCATGACTTTCTGAGTAGATAGAAAAGGGTAGACTGTTAACTGGTAAACTTGTATGGTATAAAATAACTATAGTGCAGTGATGCTCCCATTTCATAGAGTCATAGAATGATTTGGATTGGAAGGGACCTCCAAAGGTTATCTAGTGCAACCTCTCCTGCAGTGAGCAGGGACATCCTCCACTAGATCAGGTTGCTCAGAAGCTTGTCAAGGCTGTCTGAGTATCTCCAGGGATGAGGCCTCAACTACCTCCCTGGTCAACCTGTTCTAGTGGGGATGATAGAATAGGGGCTTGGGGACCTGCTTTTATCACAGAATTGGAGGTGGTGGAAGTGTTTAACCACCTGGAGGTGTTTAAAATGAGATTGGATGAGGTACTTAGTGCCATGGTTTAGTTATTTAGGTGTTTAGTGATAGGTTGGACTCAATGATCTCAAAGGTCTTTTCCAACCTGGTTAATTCTGTGATTCTGAGTTTCTAGCCTTTTCATGGTGTTCTGGCAGAGGTCCTCTAAAGAGGGAACTGCAAGTATGCTGTTAGTGTTTGGCTGTGTTCAAAGAGTAGCGTTCACTGAGCAGACATCTGCACTTCATGTTTCTGTTTATTTTCTCCATAATTTGGTAATCAGTACTGACTGCTGTTATGGAAAGAGAGGCAGCAAGAACAGTGAACCTACAGGTTTAAGCAATATAGCCCTCAGTGCTGAGTGATGTTGCATCTGGGAGCTCTGGGATTTAAGGTTTCTGTTTCGTTTTTTTACATACTTTCTCAAAATGATTTCCTTCCAACTCTAGCATTTAATGTAACCTTTGGAAGTTTTATAATGCTTCTATTTCTAAACTCAGTACTTACTGTCACTGTGAGATCCCAATGGTAAAGGAGCTGCAAGAAATAATGGTTTAGCATCCTAAGAATGATTTTTACCCTGTGCATCTTTACAGTGTGCTTTATGCACTTTTCCTGGCTACACTGAAAAAAATTTATGTGGCATTGCAAGAGAGCCATTTGAGTGCTTCTTCCTGTAAAGTTCTAAATGACAGCAAAATGAGGGACAACAGGAGGGCAGGAAGGGAGAGGAGGTGATTGCAGGTGCTTATTATTTACTAAGAAAAAACTGAGACAGCTCAAAGGCGTGGGAAAGATGAGGAAGGGTGCTTCAGAAATGAAGGAGAAAGGAAGATATGGTAACAGCTACTCTGAAGTGGAAATTAAGTGGAGGAGTTCAATCGCATGTGACACAGAATATTGTCAATTTTCTCCTGGGAGGCTTACTTACAAACAGGCTGACACCCCTATAGCAAATGAGGTGTATAAACTCATGGGGACTGCCAGATGTCTACCAAATGTCCCAGTAACACACCTTTTAATGATAATGTGCATGTTCAGAAAAACAGAGAGACAAATATCTTTCCTGGGCTGTTCTGTTGGGCAGTTGTACTGCATCTGACAGGACTATCATTTGCCAGAAGCCTGTGGAAAGCATGCAGTAACTGTACCTGGTTCAGGGTTAGCTGTTTCCTCTGGGAAGGCTGCATAGCCAGACAGAGGCAGCAGTCTTGCCAGTTCTTGTGTGCTGTGCCTGCCAGTAGGTAAATATTGCTTGCTCTTGGAGGGCAGTGATGTCTGATGCTGCACCTTAAATGGCTCCCCTAAAGAAGATATCTACACTGAGGTATATGCACTGTAGATGAATAATTGCCTCTCCCACTACAAAACTCTATCTGGACTCTATAGCCTTCACTGGGCATAGCAGATAGCAAGTAGATCCCCTCTGAGAACTGGTAATCCTGCAAGTATATCAAACTTTTCAGAAGCTGTTAAACCTGGTTACTGCATGTATTTTTAAATAGGGCTCTATGTGCAAGTCAAATCTATATGTAAGAACCCCAACGTTGTGGCTGAATGAGCTTTTATCAAGGACACAAACAAACAGCTAAGTATCTATTTGATTGCAGTTTACAGCCAGACAAAAATTGTATGCTTGCTGGGCTCCATTAGGAACACCTGTTAGCGGGAGGGATTCCTCTCTAATAGAGCTGAAATCTCCTTCCCAAAAGGAATGTTTTTTCAAATGCTAGTAAGTGTTTCCCCAGGCTATTGCTGGAGCTGCAGAATCCAAAGCACCACAGGGAATCCTGACAAATCAGAGCAAAGACACAAAGTGTAGCACTCAGGCACAGCACTGAGCAGCGAGGGAATGCAGATAGACAGCAGGGTTCCATTCAGCCCAAAGCGTGAGATGAGTGAAAGTAGATTGTGCTAAACCAAAACAGGATTACAACTCTAGTTTTCTGCATTGTATAACCCGAATTGACATTTGCGGCCTGGATCACAGAGTATCTGACCTGTGTTCTCTATACATTTATTGTATGTTTGCATAGATTACAGGGTCAGAATTATTAAGTGGCCTGAATTTGGAAAGGGTCACATGGCATGAAGCTGCAGATAAGGGGAGCACATTCTCTTAAACAAAGGTCTATAAAACTAGTAGAATTTTCTAGCCATGCAAAATTTACCAGCAGTTGGTATGGCTGCTTGAGCATGACTTTTCTGTTGACAGTTTATGTGAAATTGTTCTCTCTTGTCCCTTTGGCAGTTCATTCCACTGGCTCAGTCAAATGCCTCTTGAAATAAAGCTCTCCTGGGCAGAGCAGTTGCTTTGTACCATGGACAACATGGAGCAGAATGGATGTGACTTACACAAATAACAATTGCAAAGTCCCTATTGGCTTTAAAAGAAAAGTGATTTACATAGAAATTTGAGAGCACTTTAAGAGTGCCCTTAAACAGTTCTCTATGCCTACTCAAAATGCCAAATCTTTTATGTACATTCTCATTATAGCCCTTTAATATGAAATATATATTTCCAGTTGTTTTGGCTTTGTGGGGAAGTTTATAATTTTAGCTTAGGTTCCGGGATATTGTGGTGGTTTCAGAGTTTTCCTCTCCCCCATGATTCACCAGATGAACTTAGCTGGCTGGAAGTTAAGGAATGAAGATGTATTTACAGCAAGGCAAAATTTACAAGCATATATACACTATATATATGTACAGATATTTACAACTATATACAATTATATACAAGTTAAAATTAATACAAAACTACAAAACCCCTCATGAACAGCAGAACAGCCCAGGAGGGCTCTGAGCCAACTCCCTGCCTTCTTCCAACCCCCTCCCTTATTGACAGTGACAGATCATTGAACTGTGTTTCCACCATTGAGGCAAACATTTGAACTGGTACTGGATTCCTCTCCAAGCGAATGCAAAGTGAAGCCTGCATTCCTCTGCTCTGGGAATAGAGAAGAAAGCATTAGCAATGTCTATGGTAGCATACCAATTGGCCTTCTTTGATTTCAGCTCTTACTGGAGTTCCAACATGTCTGCTACACCTGTGCTCATGGGTGGAGTCACCTTGGTGAGGGCATGAAAGTCTATTGTGAGATGCCAGTCTCCGTTAGGCTTACGCATGTGCCATATAGGACTGTTGAAAGTTGAATGAACTTTTCTGATGGCATCCTGATTTTCCAATTGACAAATCAGCTTATGAATGGGCAACAAAGAATTAGTTCTGTACTGCCTATGATGCACAGTTTGAGTAGTGAGGAGGAAAAGGAGAAGTTGTTAATGAAGCAGCATCAGCCAGAGACACACTGACTGACTTCGTTTCTTGTTTTTATATCTGTCAGCAGAACCTATGAGTGATATAGACATCACTATTATAGTCTTTTCACATCCAATGATCTAATTTGTCTCATTAAAATGTTCCAATTAGCCTCAAACCAGCACATATAGAAACAGAGTGGAAAGGAAGATGTAGAATTTCAAGCAACATGACTAAATAATATGATAACACAACAGCCTAGCAGACAGAAGGTTTTAGACACTTGGTTTCATACTGCTTTTTCTTTGCAAATCTGTCACTCAGAAGATTGCACAAACTTGGGGAAGATTTTATTGAGAAGTTTGTTGTTTTCTTTCACAATCAACTTAGAGACTGTCTTCTCTGGGAAACTTATAAAAACCTATGGAGTAGGTCTTTATACCAATATTAAAGCTGTTTTTATTTGTGAGAGCGTTTGTTATATCATAAACCTAGATTCACTTCCAACTTTGAAAGTTGCATCAGAAGTTCTAAGCAGATAACTAAGATGCTGACACATAGGAGGGATTTTTTATTGGGCAACAGAAGTAAAAACTGAAATACATTTTCTTAATAGTGTCTGAGTTGTAGCTCATCAGATGTACATCTTTATGTAAGTAAGTTGGTCAAACCAGGCAATATTTATGCCATGGTACAACATCTGTGTTCAGTGGCATACTTTGACTGTAGGCTTTGGTGACTGTGATTCTTGTTCATACAGCTTTCTCCATAGCTGATGATGGTATTTATCCTCATACTAAAAATTCAAGTTGGCTTTGTATCACTCATTGTGACATTTTGATACTTCCTTCTGAGTTGTGACTAACAATTAGATAATTCAGGAAGAGCAAAATCCAGGATATTTCTTGGTAAACAGGATATGCTTAGAAATGCAAAGAGAAGTGTCCATAATTTCTTTATTGTGCCCTTCTGTGTGACAGAGTCCTACATATTGTTACCGCGCAACTGCTGCCTGTTCACTGCTTTTACTGAACAGCAGTTACAGTAATTCTTCAGTAGTTTTACTCCGTCAGAAAGATGTTCTTGCCCTATTCACATTACACCTCTGCTGAGAAACAAAGCAGGTATTATCATCCGTAAATTATTGCTGTCTTTAATTGTCTGTCTCTTTGATGACAGTCAAATTCAGCAGGCACAGGTGTTTACACTGGTCCCAGCAGAACCTGATCAGAATTAGTTCATAGCAAAAATTTGTAATTGGTGCAAAGAAAAAGAGAAAAACTTTTATGGGGACTGAATTTATACATGGTATACAATTATGACACACAATTCTTACAATGTAAAAAAGAAATCTCAATGTTATGCTTCTAGATTCCATGTTGGAAGTACTTTGTCCTTGGAAAGCTTGCCAAGGGCTGTCTGCCACTGACACTGAGTAATAACTAGCTTTAAAAAACGATTAGTACATGGGGTGTCTCATGGAATGGGGCCTAATCCTGAATATGACTTCTAGGTTCCACCAAAGTGCAGACCCTAAGTAAGATGGGAATTAGATTAGAAATCTCCTGATGTAATGATAGAAATGATGTAGTAAGAGGAATATTTTGAAAAGAAATAAACCTGTGAAACACGGAAATACACTTTTCATTGTATGTTGATGTAGCTTTTTAATGGTGCTTCTGAAAGGCACAGCATAACAAATTAGTTGTTCAGGTCCCAAAAGCAGCTGTCATCTGTGACCAATCAGTTAGTTAACTGATAGTTATGATTTTGTTTTCAGAACTAACTTGGGGCTCTTAGAATTCTAGGCAATATGAAACCCTTTGAATTTTTTCTGAAGCTGCTGTCATTGTGCTGACATGGAATGTAGTTATTTCTACTGACCATCTGTAAGCCATCTAAGCTGAGATATGTTCACTGTTCATCACACCACTGTGCTTCTGTATTTTCCAAGTATCCAATTTGATTTTTATGTGAGACAGCTCCAATCAGTCACTTAGTGGGATCACTGTGGGAGGGCACTTGAGAGAGAAAAGGTTAGTGTTAAAAGAAGTTGTGTTAACCTGGAGAGATGCAACACTGAAACACACCTTTACAGTTGTTTGAGCTTATCTCTCACTGTTATGGCATTTTCTGAGGTTATTCCCATGTCTTTTGAGTCTCTCCATTACCTTCTTAGAAAGGTCAGAATTTACAAGGTCAGCATTTAATCCCAGCAAGTGCTGTTGCATGGAACCATTCTTGTTGCTCTTAGATTCTTAGATAGGACTCTGAAGGGTTGCAGATGAAAAGACAACTGAAGGATCCAACTTCTTTAAAAGCAAAAATTCTGCCTCCGACAAAATTGTGAAAACTAAGGTACCAAACCCCAAAATTCATCAATTGTGTAACCAGGTGCAGGTACAACACAGTAAGTAGAGGAATTTAGTTTTGTGCATTTGTGCACACAGAGCATGTCCTTTGACAGGAAATGCATACATAATAGATCAGAATTTATTGTTATGATAGCACTGACACAAAAGTTACAGGGTCAGTGTGTGCAGTCTTTGATCATCCAAGTCATTGATTTGTTTCTTTCTTTTGGGTGCGTTTGTCCAATACAGACTTCATCACATGAGTTCCATCATGACTTTTTGTATTTCAAAATAGGGCAGAAATCTTATCTGGAAGATGAGATCAAAGGTGAAATTCAGATTTTGCATCTGTGCAGCTTCATGTGTATAGACAAGAGCGAAATTTAACCCCTGCATTTTTACACTTAAATCTTCTATCTATATTGAAAATACTTGTCTGTATTGTACTGCATTTCAAAAAAGCTATCATAATACTGCAGATGTGATTGACACTTCTGCATTTCAGCCCCTGCTGTGAAAAGCCTTTGGAGCTTGTTTAAATTGAAGTTCAAATGCTGTTTTGATCCAAATGCGTTTTCAGATTTGTCTAAACACAGGTAAACAGGGAACCTTTTTCCTTAAATTAAAATGTGTTTTTTCATTTCACGTCTGAGAGCATTTTTCTTTCAATGAAGCCTTTAGAAAAGTTCAATTAAAATTGTTTTGATGATAGGTAAAAGTTTTATCTGAGGCTACTACAATGGAATTAAATCAAGTTAAATCCAGTGTCTAGTGATTATTTTTCCTCTCTTCTTGTGGATTTTAAATTATTTCCTATATGATTAGTTGCTAAATCTTTAGGAAGCCATATCTGTATGCTTTTACCTTCCTTAAGAAACTTACCTTGCCTTGAGCAAAAAGTGACAGCTAAGCAGAAATGGTTGTGAATACCAGTGTACCATACTTACCCTCACAGCACATATCTACCTCTGGAGGCACAGCATACCTCGCTTCATCCCCCAAATTCTTGATTTTGTCCTTACTCATTTCTTCCCCAACACTTAATAGCCAGCTCATTTTTGTTCTAGAGAACAAACAATCTCTTCTGTCAAGAGATGTGGTCATGCCAAGCTATAAAACCAGCACCTATCAAAGGCCAGCTGCTAAGCAAGAGACCTAATGCTTAACTAGTCAGAATGTAGCTTGCCCATATATGGGAGTCTCTAAGCCTTGTGATGCTAACAGGTATTTGGGATGTAACCCAGAACTGTAAGCTGCAGTGTTTTCTTGGAACAAGCCAGACCTGGTAAAACCATTTTGGCAGAAATCTAAGATGACAATTGCAGAACTGCTTATGAATGGAAGTGATCAGTCTTGGGACATGCATTTAACATATTGTGTTCTCTGCACATGCTGTAGTAGCTGGACGAGATGCTGAGCAAATGTGTGGCATTGCAGGGAAGAAGGGCAACGTCATGGGAATTGAAGATACTGTTCAGCTACTCTCCAGCAGTCTCTTGAGTGAGGAACAAGGATTTTTAGTTTTTTTTGGTCATAGATATCCATTTGGGTTTGTTTCATCAACAACTCCTGGGCAGGCTGACAGGTGCCTCTGGCAATGTTTGTCTGTGCTTAGTAAATTACTCTCCTGTGTCCTCACTCATGCAAAGCAGAGAGTTGAGCTGACACTGGCACAGGAGGACTATGTTACTCCTTCACAATGGAAGTGAGCAGGTCCTTTGCACACCGGCTTATCTGCCCCACCAGAATATGTGGAGCTAGGCTGGCTGATTTTGAAAAAAATAAAATGTGTTGTACAGTGGCACAGACAATAAACTCTTGAGTATGTCCTTCACACTGAAAATTACAAAGGCAACTAATACATACATATAAAATGGTATTTGAATGCTGTTACTACAAGCATGCCTTATGTTGTATTGTCTTATGTGTGTGCTACCTAACTGTGACCTAAATTGACTCTTCCACCTTCCACATAGTTAATGAAGTTGAAATGACTTAAGTACAAAGTCAAGTCATATTACTGAAATGGTTGGTGTTGTTACTAACATGTGATCTCATCTGCATAATGAAAGAAGATGGCTTTAGAATGTTTAAGCTTTTTTATTTTAGATTTAATTGTCATTATGTCTTTCATTATTAACTAAAAAAAAAAGTTACAGGAATAATGTGTATCAACTTTTGGAATGATTGATTTAAAATTAGAAGCCAGAGCAAATTAAGTGCCTTGTACTGATGTGATCTGGCATTGGTGAAGGACAATAATGGTTTCAAGTCTCATTTATTTAGCCTTAAGCTTATTTCTAGGTCTAGGTCTGATGTTAGACTAAGAGCTTGAGCTATAAGATAGACATGTCTTATGTAGGACTCACAGAAGTTCCATGCATGCAAACAATTGAGTCATCTTGAAAACAACATAGAAAGCAGGTAAGTTTTTCTTAGACTTAAACAGTGCGATTTGGGGCAAGAATTTGACTTACACAGAATGCTCATAAGTTCAAAAAGTGACTTTTGAAGTTGAAATCAGTGAACACTCAGCTGTTAATGGAAATGTGGTAATTAGACACAGGTAGTTGGCAATGTATAACTATTTGTATTCAATCTCCAGGTGAGATTCTCCATATTTTTGCACGTCAGCTTCTTTGGTCACCTCCTGAGTGTAATGTCTTTCAAAAGGGTCTTCGACTCCTAAATGGGCTCAGCAGATCTGTGCTGACCCTTCAGTAAGTTGCTAATAAAGCAGAGGCAAAATTTCCATGTCTTTTTCTGGAACATTTTCTAAAAGATACTGAAAGAATGCAGTTAGAAACCTACTGATCCTAGGGAACCTGGAGAAAACCTTTTCTTACTCTGCTTTTTGTAGGCTCAGCTCCTTAGACAGCACTGGCTTAAATGAACTGCAAAGTCTATGACCAAGCTTCTTACAATACTGTGAAATGTGCTTTAAGTAAACCTGGAAAACAAGGACTTATCAGGAAATTATTTGAAGTGAATAACATTGACATGAGAGGAACACAAGAATAATTCCTTGAAGGAGTCTAGGGAACTGACTGTGATTATCATTTTGCAGTGTATGTATCTTGGATTGCTAAGAGACTATCATAACATACAGATGTACTCTATCTGCTGCTAGCAGACCCGGTGTCTTGTAAAGTTCCCTAAGATCAAAACCCCCAAAATTCTGTTGGTGGCACTAGTCTCTGAGCCACTTATTAATCATGCATCATTTCCTATTCCTTTCAGTATTCCTTCCTGCCACTAAGGAAGGACAAAATGATTACTTGTGCCATCGATCCTTCAACCAGCCTCCTCAATGCCTTGAAGTCTCTTTAGATTGCTTTTGGACTTCAAACTCATCACTTTTCACCTGCCTAACTAGTAAGGCGTAGTAATCAGAGGGCTGTACAGGGCCGGACGGGCTACAGCTAAGGGTGCTGAAGGAGCTGGCAGATGTGCTTGCCAAGCCACTCTCCATTATTTACTTGATGTCCTGGCTAACTGAGGAGGTGCCAGTGGACTAGAGGGTAGCTATCTATCTACAGGAAAGAAAGAAAGGAGGATCCGGGTAACTGTAGACCTGTCAGTCTGACCTCAGTACCAGGGACGATCATAGAGCAGATAATTTCAAGGGCTATTACATGCCATATAGAGAACAACCAAGGAATCGGGCCCAGTCACCATGAGTTCGTGAAAGTTAGGTCTTGCCTCAGCTCCTTCTGTGACAAGATGACCTGGCTACTGGATGAGGGAAAAGCTGTGGATGTTGTCTACCAGGACTCTCAAAAAGTCCACAGAATTCTGGTGGACAAACTGGCTGCTCATGGCTTGGACAAGAGCAGCTCTGCTGGATAAAGCACTGCTGCATGAAAGGGCCCAAAGGATGGTGGTCAATGAAGTTAAATCCAGCTGGCAGGCGGTCACAAGTGGTGTCCCTCAGGGCTCAGAGTTGGGACCACTTCTGTTTAACATCTTTATTGATGACCTTGATGGAGACACAGAGTGTGTCATCAGTAAGTTTGCAGATGACACCAAGTTGGGTGGCACCGTCGATCTGCAGGAGGGGAGGGAGCTCTACAGAGGGACTTGGATAGATTAGATTGATGGGCCAATGGGAATGGCATCAGCTTCAATAAAACCAAATGCCACGTCCTGCGCTTGGGCCACAACAACCCCAACACTACAGGCTTGGGGAAATGTGGCTGGAAAACTGTCTGACAGAAAGGGACCAGGGAGTCATAATAGACAAACGACTCAATATGAGCAAACAGTGTCCCCAACTAACAAAGAAAGCCAATGGTATCCTGTCTTGTATTAGAAATGCTGTGTCCAGAAGGAGTAGGGGGGTGATTGCCCCCTTGTACTCTGCTCTGGTGAGGCCACACCTCACCAGTGTTCAGTTTTGGGCACCTCATTACAAGAAGGATGTGGAGGCACTGGAGTGAGTGCAGAGGAGGGCAACCAGTCTGGTGAAGGGCCTGGAAAATAAATCTTACAAAGAGTGACTGAGGGAGCTGGGGCTGTTTAGTTTGAAGAAGAGAAGGCTGAGGGGAAGACCTCATCACGGTCTACAGTAACCTAAAGAACATTGTGGAGAGGCTGCTGCTGGTCTCTTCTCAGGTAAATAGTGATAGAAGAAGAGGGAATGGCCTCAAGCTTTGGGTGGGTTTAGACTGGACATTAGGAGACATTTTTTCACAGAAAGAGTGGTCAGGCATTGGAATGAGCTGCCCAGGGAGGTGGTTGTGTCACCAACCCTGGATGTGTTTAAAAGTCATTTGAATGTGGTACTTGAGGATATGGTTTAAGGGTGAACCTTGTAGAGTAGGAATGATGGTCAGACCTGATGATCCTGAGGGTCATTTCCAACCCTAATGTTTCTGTGATTCTTTGATTTGCCTCACTGTGATGGTTTGAGGGTTCCATGCCACAACCCCCCCCCCCCCCCCCCCCCCCCCACTCCCA
>VWZE01021945.1:0-13825 GCA_013396675.1 Eubucco bourcierii | reverse complement strand
CTGGAAGTTAAGGACTGAAACTCTATTTACAGCTCAGCACAATGTACAAGCAGATATATAAACAATATACAGGAATAGTTACAGAAATACACAAGCTAAAGGTAATACAGAAACACAATTCCCCTCCCAGAAATCGGAGTCCCCAGGAGTCTCCCAACCACTCTTCCACCTTTTCCCCACCCCTACACCTTACCCCAGGGTTTGGCTTATGTGCAAGATGAGTTTGGAGGATCATCCAGGGGGGTTAAAAGAAGAGTGGTGAGTTAGGTTAGCAGAGGAGACCAGCAGACAAAACCCACAGCTAGAGAGAACGAGACTCTCTGTGTTATTTATGTTTGTGTTCTTGTTCTTATACATCTCAGCAAGCCTACGAGTGAAGTAGACATCACCATTGTTTTCTTTTCACAACCTATAATATAATTTTCTCCATTAAAATATTCCAATTAGCCTCAAACCAGCACACTCACCTTCTTTTGCCCCATACTTCTTGTACAAGGGCAACTGGGAAGGGGAAGGGGACTGGGAGCGCTGAAGAAAGCAGCAGTGCAAATTGAATCAAATTAATTCTTTAAAATTAGCTTGTACAGGTAAAACTGTTACCAAACAATTCAGTGTATACTGTCTAAATGTGCTGTGGAGAAGACTTTCTATGGACAAGACTTTAGCTTTCCTAGGAATTATTCAGAGTGGAGATGAGGCAATGTACTTCCATTTTTAAGAACAGATAGGTTTGAAAGTTAGAAAGGAAGATGTTTAAACAAGTATTATTATGAAGAAAAAAGAAATATCAAGAGTATCAACAGAAGCAGCTTCTCTTCCACCCACATTTTCTATAAAATCTGGAAAAGCTGCACAAGTGCTTTGGCTTGTATGTCCTGCTAAACAGAACTCTCAGCTCCACAAACTCTCTGGGGCTTTGAAAACCAGACAGTGATCCAGACCACTGATTTTGGCATTAAAGAGGAAATCTTCAGATCTAGCACAACTCCTGAACTTTAGGAGGTGCTACATCTACAATAAAACTTATTAGACAAAGCAGTAATGGCTTGCTGAATAACCAGTCCCAGAGTTGTTCTCTTCAGGAACCTTGTAGCTAGGGACAGTTGAAATCTGCTGAACTAAAGCTGATTTGGCGTGCTGTAATACTTTCATCTGTTGTATTCTTGGGTCAGTGTATGTCTCTAGTGGGTGTTTTAGACATGACATAGGATATACTGCCAGACTGTATTTCCCTTGCTTTGCTCTGTGGTGTCACACAGCACTTCTTACATGCTCCAGTGCTTAAAATTGCAAAGAATCACATTTTCCTCTTTTCCTTCATGCAAACGTCGGTCTGCCCCTAGAGAAATTTCAGAGTGCACCCGCTGCTAAGGGAGGGAACCTTTCAGTGTGCTTTAAGCAGTAGGGAGAAGAGATTCAGGAAGGGCGGACTTCAACCCTCAGAGGATTTGCAGATTGTGCAGAGAGATTGAGAATCTGCTGTGGTCTCGGAGTAGGGGACTGACCCAGCCAAACCTCAGAGGTGTCAATGGGGAAAACTTTCCTGAAGACCACAGGAAGTAAAAAAGTGAGGCTTGCGGCAAGCCAGAAAGCCAAGGGTGATGAAACCTCCATCTGGAAACAAGGGCCCATTTCTGCAGAAAAACTAAATCTCTGTTCCAGTCAGGTCCCCATCACACCTGGCATAAGGTGTAGTTTTTTGCTTTGTTGGTCCAGTTACATGGTGGAGAGTCAACGTGTGCTGCCCATTTTTTAGTCTGATGTGGACTGAAAACTGAATTTGGAGATGAGAGATCTTCATCAGTGAAATTTTTTTTTTTTAGTTGAAATAGGTAACTTTCCTAGAAGTAGAAAAGTGCTCAGATAAATTGCTGCCTTTGCAAAGAAAGATCTTTCAAGAAAAGTTCTTATTCAGCTGTACTTCTGTTCCATATAGTGTAGGAGGATTTTTTTTTTTTTTAAGATAAGCAATTTTATAATCCAAGCTGGTGGAATTAATAGTCCTTTGACTGTTGTACCTTAGGGTTTGTTCTGTTTTTACAGGTAACTATTTTAAAACCTTGAAATCACTTGAATATGGAAAGAACAGCTGCTATAGCAAACATACCTCTTGATGGAAGCAGCATAAAACATGAGGAGGTCTGAAAACTGGAGTTACTTTGTGTTTAGGTGTTGCAGACCCAGTTGGAAAACCCCAAAGAGGTTCCATTAGCAACCTGTTCAGAAAAAAACCCAGTCCATAAAAAGGATGTGTTGGAAAAAAAGTTGAGGCATAGATTTTCCAAAGAATCAGAGACATTGAGTATTACATTTACTTTTGGTAAAGGAGAGAAAGAAAACTATTAGTAGTAAAGATCTGGGCTGGTACTGCAACTTAATCCTCTCAAATGCATTTTGCTACTCAACCAAGTTTGAAAGTCATGAATCACAGTGTGTAAAATGCACAGTGTTAGGAACAGTCCTGTTCTCCACTCAAAATCTAATACTGAAATGGAAGACAATTAAGAATAAATACATGCAGAAGCAATTGGGCTGCAAACTGCATACAAATTAATTAGTATTAATTTGTATGAGCTGGAATCCTATTTTTAAATCTAATAGCTCTTCTAATGAAGTCCAACAGAAGTTTTGATTGCTTTCTGTTTGCCTCAGAAAATATTGCACAGCTGAGCTTCAGTTATGTTTGATTTAAAAGCATAAAACCTTGCCCCTTTACATTAGCTTATAAACTACACCAGCTCCTAAACAGACTTCTTGCTGAGTTCAGTGTGAGTCTCGGGTAGGGGAAGGCACTATATTCATGTCTTCTGCAGTCAGTTACACAGAACTCATATGTTTCTAGATTCTGTTATTTCGATGAACTTCAAGCAGTCAGAGTGTGCAGATACCTGATCTCGGGTGTGTGTATATATAAAGTAATTGCTAGTGCAATTAATAGGGTAGCATTAATCGCTGGAGTCTGATATTAGGTCTATTTAGCATCTATTCCAAATGCCTTGCTTTGGTGCTGTTGACTGACCCCTGTATGAAGCATTTAAACAGGGTCCAGGGCAGATTCCTTCCCCACCTTGCACTGCAGTAAGTTTGTAGTGTAGTGGAACCTGGCAAAGGAGAGACCAACAGCACTACTGCTGAATTAAATGAAATTCTGCAAAGTTATCTAATTATTGCAAGAGTAATGAAGATGATGGTTACACCAGAATCTTTGTTTTATTGTAAAAGACATGTATAAAAATATCTCTGCATTTGTTTTAAAAAAAAAAACCAAAACCTTAGCAAACAACAACAAAATAAAAATTCCCACAAAACCCTCAAATCACAATAATCTTAACGAAATTATAAGAAAACAGGAAAAAAACCCCCTTTTTGCTGGTTTGAGGCTAATTGGAATATTTTAATAGAGAAAATTACACTATAGGCTGTGAAAGGAAAACATGGTGATGTCTAGTTCACTCATAGGCTTGCTGAGATTGTTTGGGAAAAATAACTCAAAACTTTAGATAAGGCAGTCTCAGTCTGTCTCTCTCTAGGGGTACAGCATCTCGGGTGATCTAGCTTCTGACTCCTCTTTGCCGATTAATCTTCACTAATCACTTTTCTTCTAACCTCCCTGGCTGATCCTCCAAACTCACCTTGCTTGTAAGGCAACCCTTGGGGTAAGGTATAGGGGTGGGGAGAAGGTGGAAGGGTGGTTGGAAGCCTCTCCTGGGGTCTCGGATTTCTGGGAGGGGTGTTGTGTTTCTGTATTACCTTTAACTTGTATATTTCTGTAAATATTCCTGTATATTGTTTATATATCTGCTTGTACATTGTGCTGAGCTGTAAATAGAGCTTCAGTCCTTAACTTCCAGCCGGCTGAGTTCTAGTCTGGGTCATTTTACAAAGTGCGGGGGGCGTGGAACTCCCAAACCTTCACAACCTTAATGGGTGTCATGAAAGGGTTGCTATGGAAACAAAAAAAGGAACAATGAAAAATGCCTTTGAGGTGATAGGTCAAAAAGCTTAGGTCAGAAATCAGATACATTTTATGATAACCAAAGAAATCTTAGGGAATTATTTTAATCTTCATTTTCTCTGGAAAAGTTCAAGAACAAGTAAAGTATCTGCTGTATTAAATGCATACCCTTTCTATAAATCTCTAGCTGAATTTATGCCAAGGAAGCAAAACTGATGAACAGGATAAATCTGTAATTAGGAATAAATACTGAAATGAAGTCATGGTTGCAAGGATGTGCTGGATTGAAGAACGAGGTCTTGTTTTCTGACTGCTCTCAGCATGTGCTCTGTAGAGAGATATTGATTTGCATGGTCAAGTACACCATGTGAGGGGTAAAAAATGCTTTCTGTGGCAGTAAATCTTCTTTCTGCACTTTGCTGGCTGGGATGTCTGGTAATAGAAAATGGCTTTGTGGCTCCCAAAGATGAGATGCCGTACAGTGAAGTTACGCTTTAGCAAATCTGTAATCTGTACCACGATTTTCATCAGGATATATCATGCTTCTTTTTTTTTTTTTTTTTTTTTTTTTTTTTTTAATAATACTCTGGTTGATGTGCCATAACAAGAACACCAGGAAGAATGGTGGAAGGAAAAAACCAAGCAATTTATAATGCTGCTGCTCAAGCAATGCCATCATAGAGCTGCAGGCACGAGTGCTAGTGTGACAGGATTTATGAGCTGTTATGCACTCTGTTATTGTTTTTTCGCCTTTATTTTGCAGAGCACAGTGGCCGTAAATTGGCTTAAAGCATCCAGAGATTATTGCTGAATCTACTGTTTTAATTTTGGAGCTTGGTCATGTTGTATTTCCCAGCATTTTCAGAGACTTGCTGGGGAAGTTAGGGATGCGACAATGTTGTGGGAGAAGACAATTCCCAGTAATGGGGAACATGGTAGTGTGAGGGAAGGAAACAATTTTCCTTTTTACCCACAAATCATTTTCATTATTTAATTTTTTTTTTTTTTTTAGTACGTCTGTCAACAGATAAGCATGACATAAAATTAACGTGGGGTTTTGGTGCCCTGGATTGCAAGGGTTTAAAAAAAAGAGAAGATACAAGGTAGCCAGCGTAGTCAATAAGGTTCTTTGAAGGAGCAATACTCCTTTTACTGTTCCCAAGGGCACAATCCTAACAAACTGAGAAAAAATGATGGTTCCATGCAGTCAAGTAGCTTTCCTCAAATCCAGTGGGAAAAATACAAGTGAAACTGGCAAGAATTTAACTTTATTTCACAATATTTCACTTCATATTTCACAATTACGAAAAATCATGTTTAGAAAGAAGTGTTATGTGGCATCCAGAGTTTTGAGGTGGACTTTGTCTAGGCATTTTTTTAAATGGTTGCACACAGAATCCTCTACCAGGAGGCCTTTGCACAAGAACATTGCAGAACAGACATCATTTTGATGAGACTTATTATGAGACTGAAATTAATTTCTTTGTTAAATTTATCTATGTAGAGCAGTTATAAAATTGCTTACAGCAATCAAGATCCTGGTAGTTTGCCAGCTTTTCAACAGATAAGCAGTTTTGAAATAATTATTTTCCAATAGTGTCATTGAAGTTGAGAACATTTTTGTTCCTCCTACTCTTTCAGCTTTCTTTTTAATTAAGGAGGGGGGGGGGAGCACATTTCTAGAAATGTGGAATGAACAGACTGTGAGTACTAAGTGTGAATTTTGTACTTCTTTCAAGTGTTCCCATGAGATATTGCAACACTTCAACAGTACAATTTCTGTACTGTTCTGTGGTATTTTTAGTGATATTTAAGGTATGTTGCAACTCGTATCCATGGTACTGTTAAGTAAATCTGTCCTTGTGATATATAAAATATATGCATACGTCTTCATATTTAGCTGGGAAAGGTCTACGTTCTAAGCTAAAATTATGTAAAACTAAGGGACATGCTAAAATGCATTCCAGACCTCTAACCAAGGCCATTGTACCTAAATATAGACTTACTGTGGAAAGAGAAGGGAATGTAAGGAGCGAATTTGGCTTTCCTTGGGGCTGTCCTATAGTTTTTAAACCAACATCCTGCCTCAGTTGCTGCATTGGGCATATGGACACTTGGAGATGCTGAAGTGGTCCCTGGCCTGCTGCTGTTAGAGACTTGCCACAGGCACTGGGGAGAAGGCAGAGGAGGACTTCATCTCCTGTTGGCAGACTTTATAAAGTCCAGAAAGTGTCACTCATGATCTGTCTCTCTGCAAGTGGGAGAAGATGTGGACAGGGGAAAGAGAGAGAGAAGAGACTCTTGCAGAGGCGAAGGCTGGAGCATTTCTCTGGAGGAGAAAGTTGTTCCCCAAAGACGTATAGAGCAAGTCTGGGTACGTGGCAGGAAGGAGAGCAGAGCTGCCTGCTGCTGGCTAGGCAGTGTGCTCTGTGGGGGAAAGAAAAGTTTAAAAAAAAAAAAAAAGGACTAATTAGGACATTTTGTATGCCAGAGTATCTATGGTACCTGCTGTCCTGCCCACCAGGAGATGTGATCTGACTGCATATTACTTTTTAGAATGGTGGGACTCTAGTCACTGCTAATGAAAACATTGCTCCAATCTGGAGGCTATTATTTGTCTAGGTCAGTTACACACCTACTGAATGGTTTTACTTTCTTTTCTCTCTGTGTTTACAAAAGAGAATTGTTGATAAGTTAGAAAAATTACATGGGCAGCGTGTCATACCCTAAAATTACTAAGTTCTTGAAATATGTCTTTAAAGCATGAATGGAAGATTTTTATGAGAGGAAAACAATTTCAGGTAATATGTTGTATTGATTGCTGACACTGGCTGGGAAACAAAGCAGATGAAATGAATTTACTATCCTGTTCTCTTTTTCTCTTATTTAGTTAAGGATGCTTTGGATTATTTGCAGTGCAGTACATTTCAGAAGCAACGACACAGTGTTGTATTTAACAGGATAGTAATAGAAAGAAAAATAATTTAGGGATTTTATTATTGATGCAAACGTATGGAAACATCTGTTTGTTATCTGTTTGGTAGTTTTTGTGTTTCATTGACTGAGACAGCAAGAACAGGCTTCTTTACCTATCGGCCTTAGAACTGTTTTGGGCTTGCTTTAAAAGAAGTTTTGCAGAAGAAAGATTTCTATCAGGAAATGAGAAGAAAGTAACTGCTCAAAGAGCAGCCAGTGGCTTTGCCTTTGCTGGGGTTGCTCAGAAACATTGTCTCAGTGATACATAGCTGGCACCTGGCAGAACATCTTCCTCCTAGAAGGGAGATGGGAAAGAAAATCTGTGCTGGGAAGGTGCAGAGCCTGAAGGGCAGGCAGAGAGTTTTAGAGTGTCTTTGGAGAGAAGTTAGCAGACGGAAGGGGAATTCATGAGAGGCTGGGTCTGGTAGAGAGCGTGCTGAGTGTTTAGTACGCTTGAGAATTCATGATGGAAGACATGGCATGAAAAAAGAGCAGCACAGGAAAACATCAGGCTTCAGTAGACCTGAAGAGGTAACTGCAGTGATGATACCACATTTTCTAGGTAAGTTGGGCTGCAGAAACTGGCTGTTGAAAAATGATTTCCAGGCATGTGAGAGAGGTTTTAAGGTAAAAAGTACATCAAAGTAGGACTACGTCTAAAATCTTCTCTTGTCTCTAGTACTATTTGTGAAGTAGTGATATACGAGACAAACTGCATGTGGGTCACCCTGGGGGTTTGCAAGTGTCTCTGATCCCTGTGCCTGCTCCTAGTTACTGTGGCTTGGGAATTCAGCAGGAGTGCTAAGATTACCAGCTTTTCTATTTCTGGCAAGCTATGTCTTCTTGTGATCAGTTCCTTAGCCAGAGCAATAAAAACAAGTAGGAATTGCAAATGTAGGCAGTTAGGTTTCGGCCTGACCATAAGACTTTCTCAGCTGAAAGAATAATTTCAGAAGAGCAGACTAAGGAAAATAGTTTTTGCTTAATAAGTTACAGCATCTCATCAGTCACCACACAACACACAATCTTATAAACTGTTGTACCTTGCCTGGATATAAATGGATTATAACTGATAACCTGTAAAAAATTAATGGTTTGTTCTAAGTGTTTTAGTGGAATAAAAAATATCATAGTAATGAAAAAACTGACATTTTAAGGACTGATAAAGCAATGGATTCATCCAAGGAGTGTTAGCAGAACGACTATGTGTACTCTTGCCTATGTATAATAGGCATATCATCAGAAGATAACAAATACTGCAGGATAAAGATAACAAAAAAAAAAAAAAGGAGGATAATCAGAAATCCAGGAAATCGAAATTGAGAGTATGTGAATTTATAAGACATGAAAAGAAAAAAGTATTATCTAAAAAACTGCTTGAAAGTCAGTACTTTGCCAGATCTGGATTCCCAGGTGCTCTTGATCTGGTCATCATTAGCTTGTATGATACTATGCAAAATCCTCTCACCACAGAATTGCATAGTCAGAACAAGGATCTGAGCTGTACTCTTTGGCTGGGGTTTGCTCTTTGCCATATTTAAAAAAAACCTTCAAAGTAATTTGATCTTAATTAATTCCATTTTCCTCTGCCATACAGGAAGGATGTAACCATTTCCTCATGACAAAAAGAATCAAAGAGGAAGTCAAATAACCCATCATCTAATCGATATTTGTAGGTGAATGTCATTGAGTAAATGATCCATATCTTTCACAGGATGTTTTCATTGCAGCCTCTTATCATAATGAGTGGTCAGCATAACAGAACTGGTCTAGACAGAAGATAAAGGTCTCTGGTGAAAACAAGCCTTTTTCAAATGTAACTGAACCATGGTTAGTTATCTCTGTCCACTTTTTGTTATTTTTAAGGTCCCATTTACTGAATTTAAAGTAAAATCTCATAAATAATTAAATACTTAAATTCCTTTAGAGAGAAAAATAAGATAAACTCTCTATTTTCTTAGGTAATTCATGGTTATGAATTGAATGACTTGCTTAAAATCAATGTTAATAAATAGTGTATAGGATTCTTTTCCAGACACCCCATAAATACTGAACTGATTGAAGAAAACAGAGAATGTACCAGTAGAAGTGTATCTTTAGGCAGTGATAAGATTTTTGTGTGTGTGTTGCAATTTATATGAAATTGATTTTTGACTTCCACTGGCAAACGAAGCCTTGTATCAATCAACTGAACACATGCACATGAGCAAGTGAGCACTTAAACACAACTTTCTGTGTTGTGTTTAAGTGGAAGACCGAAATAGGCCTAAAACATGTCCTGGTTTGTCCAGACATGTTTTCTGCTCTCTCTCCCTCTGCTGTTAGAAGAAGCACCATGGGAAAGGAAGATAAAGGCCTGGTGCCGCCATGTCTCTTCTGAACTTGTAAACAGGTACCCTCATGAATTTATCTACTAGTTTGTGTTCTTCCCTAAAAAAGTAAAAGTAACCCCTGACTTTACCTAATGTGGTCGAGTTTGGCAAACCACCATGTTGATTGGCTAATCTGTGGCCAAAGAACCATTAGTCTTGGGCTGCACTCATAAAAAGAGATGAGCAGGCAAATACAATGTGCTCTCTCTCTGTGCTTCTGCCATTTCTTCTGCCTTATTGTGCTTGTATAAAGCAGAGATATAAGCCAGCTCTGCTACATAATAACAAGCCCTGGTACTTTGGGTTTGTCTACCTGAAAACCTACCTTGCCTCACGCTTACCAGGATTAGGCATTAAGTGCCTCATGATGTGGTGAGAAGTGCCACTGACATTGTGCCTGTCTGCACATCTGCAAGACATTGTGCCTGTGCCTCTGCAAACCTCTGTGCCAAGTCTGGAGTCAAAGAGGAACCAGAATCAGGTCAGAGATCATCTGCCTCTCTCCCAGCATCCTATTAGAGCCTGGGAAGAACTAGAATTCTCAACAGTTGTTAAGACACTGACAGAACTCCCTGCAAGTATTTGGGTACTGTCTGGAAACTGTAGTCTTGTAAGTCTGGAGATAATATTTTGTGAGTAAATACTTAAAACCTCTCTCTAGGTGAATCCAAGTGCCTTCTACCTTAAGCCTTAAGGTGTGGGAGCATACCCTCATTTTGGAGGTCTCCTTCTACATAGTATATATTCCATTGAGTACTCTTTTGTTGTGCTGAATCTGATCTGCATGTGTGCCCCCCATAAGGGTGACACCTTGCCAAATGGAGGCAGAAAAAACACAACAAACCTACTGTTGGTTGAGTTGGAAGCAATTTAGGTTGAGTGACTGCGTTGGAAACAAATTATTTTTTAAGGGCAGGAGGAAGGATGAAACAATAATGTTTATTATGGCATTGGAGGCAAGCAAGATTGTGTAGGCACCATAGAATCATCCAGGCCAGAAAGGACCTCCAAGATCATCAAGTCTAGCTGTTTCACCCGCTCCAGTGAGTGCCCTTACACTATGTCCCCAAGCACCAGATCTACAAAGCCTTTAAACAGATCCATGGATGATGACTCAATCACCTCCCTGGGCAGGCCATTCCAGTGCCTGACAACCCTTTCCATGAAAAAAATTTCCTAATGTCTGGTCTAAACCTACCCTGGCACAGCTTGAGACCATTCCCTCTCATTCTATCATTAGTTACTTGTGAGAAGAGACCAGTGCCTACCTCTCTACAACCTCCTTTCAGGTAGGTGTAGAAAGCAATAAGGTTTCTCCTCAGCCTCCTATTTTGTAGACTAAACAGCCCCAGTTCCCTCAGCTGCTCCTCATAGGATTTGTTCTCCAGGCCATGGACCAGAGTAGTGGTACATCTACTCCAGTACCTTGATGTCTTTACTGCAGTGCTACTGAACACAGTAGTCGTGTGTATCCTCACTAACACTGAGTACAAAGGAGCAATCACCTCCCTGGTCCTGCTGGCCACACTATTTCTGATATCAACCAGGATGCCATTGGCATTCTTTGCCACATGTGCACATACAGGCTCACATTCATCCTCTTGTCAATCAGTACCTCCAGGTCCTTTTCCACCACACAGCTCTCTAATCTTTCTTCCCTAAGATTGTAGCATTGCATGGGACCTTGCTGAAGCTCATACAGTTGACCTTAGCCCATCAGTCCAGGTCCCTCTGTAGAGCCTCTCTCCCCTCAAGCAGATCAACGTTCCCACCTAATTTCATGTCATCTGCAAACTTACTGGATATGCACTCAATCCCTTCATCCAAGTCATTAACAAAGAAATTGAATAGGACTGGTCCCAGTATTGACCCTTGGGGAGCACCGGGCCTCCAGGTGGATTTAACTCCATTGACTACCACTCTCTGGGCCTGAACAGCCAGCCAGTGCTTTACCCAGTAGACCATGTGCCCACCTAAGTCATGAGCAGTCAGTTTTCTTATGAGAATGACATGAGAAATCCTGGCTGGAGAACTTCATGATTCCTCAAGTTTGTATCATCAGGGTTGTTAAGGTTAAACTCTCAGTTGCTGAAAACCTAGACGGATCAATTACAATGCAAAGATTTTGTTTTTAAGCATCCCAAGTGACTTTTGTTTGTTACATTAGGTGTAAAAGATGTCATGAATTTGTTTTGGAGGTTCTTTTATCTTTCCTTTGTGTTCCCATCTTCACTCCCCAAAAACGCACGTAATAATATATAAACAATAACCTGAATAGAAAATTGAATAAGTAGACTTTTGTCAACCGTGTATGCAGACGTCCTACTAATTTGCCTGCATCTGTTTTACATTTGCATCAATGTAAAACTAAATGCAAGGAAAATTATTCCTAATTAGCACTGATGAGCAGCAAGCGAGATCTGTGTAGCAGCCTGTGCTATAAAAGAAGTAAAGACTCACATGTGACAGCCTTTGAAGCCAGATACAGTCCATTGACTTGTGGAAAGACTCCCAGAACACACAAAGTGTTGTGAAGAAGGTACATTTATTGATGGTAGTGAGTGACAGGGGGGATCACTTCACCAAAACCCTGCACACCTGTACCTTATTCAAGGAAGGTACTTATGCTACAAAGTCATACATATTCAGTACATGGGTAGGGCTAGTACAATTAGATCTAGGAATGGGTGGACTTGTTACAATCAGTTCCTGAAACTCATTTCCATAATGTCCCACCTCTCTTTTGGGGTCTTTTTGATGAAGGCTCAACATCTTCCTCAGTTTGTCCTTTTTACCTTTTGTTCATGTGGCACCAGTTGTGGGTGACATTCTTGGACAAGGTTTCTGCTGTTCTGAATACAGTATTATTCTTCACTATGGGAGTGTTTCCGGGCCTTTTCATGCTTAAACCACCTTTCTTTGTATATATGTGATTGATGATGCCATATACAGTTAATAGGTACCTGGGTTGCTACATACTGTATTTTCTATTCCGCTTTTCCCATATCATCATCTCCTGGAACATGCAGCAGCTTTCCTCAGAGAAGATAAACCAAATACTCTATTTTCTTAGATTATGTATGTTTACACTTGAAGGTGTGTGATGTCACCAAGAAAGACAGGAAAGGTTTGTTTGCATTTTTTTTTTTTTTTGTGAAAAGCAAGCAAAAAAATCTGAATTCCTTGAGATGGGAACTGTGCTGCTTATTGCTAGGGGCCTGTTTTCAGCTGTGGGAGCAGATAGTGGGGTGGAAGGAAATACTATCTCTGAAACAATGGAGATAACTGAAGTGTCAGGTAATACATCATGTTTGAAGAGGGAATTTTTGTCTTTTGGCTGCAGTGATCCTGAAGCTCTGAGAAGGGGGTGAAGTGTTAAAATGAGGTCTGAAGTGAGCAGTAGTGCTGAGAGCTGCTAAACAATGCAGTATGCAGGGAAGACAATAAATTGTACATGGTAATGAACAGATTTACAGACTTGGAAAATGGTGAAGAAAAACGCATTGAGGTTAAAAGCAAGCAATGAGTTTCTGGACAGGTGTGAACATACATCCTGCATAGGGGAGAATGAGGTTGGGAGCACTGCATGAGTGCCTGCTGTAAAACCAATCTCTCTGACTTGGAAACCTTTTGGAAGTGACATCAGGCTTAATTGAGTGAATACTCTGGCTGTGTTATTTAAAAGTTTCAGCACAATTTGTGAAAGACTCAGTCCAGAACTCACTTCAGACATGAAGTGTCCCCAAGTCTCACTGGTCTGTGAATTTTAAATGAGCCAGGCAGTGTTGAACAGAACATTAACTGAAAAGAGGACTACGCAAATGAAAACATTTGTAGGGCAGGTGCACTGAAAAAGTGAGTTTGCTAGTCTTTTTTTCAGAATATGTTTCTTAAATGAAATTGAGTGGATTACACCCTTGGCACTGCTGATCATGAATTCCCTTCCTGCAGTACTCTGGTTTTTTGTCTTGTAATTTTATATTAAAAGGAATCTTGAGAAATTTGCCATATGAAAATGGACTACCTTGAACGTTTATTGCTCTGAAGATACGCTTAGTCTTGTAAGGAGCAGCAGCATGTGGTATAGAACAATATGAGTTCCCAAAAGGCTTGAGAGTCACTGATAGTAAAGACAATGGGCAGAGTAGAGCCAAAGAGGAAGCCCAAATAGGAGCCAGTGAGTGACTCAAACTGTAAGAAGTCAGTTATAAGGATAAGAGTAGAGTAAAACTAGGGTTAGGAAAACCAGCAGTGAATATTTCTGTTGCAGACAGAGTTTAGTATGTATTCACTTTGGTGAGACAGGGTTGTAGCCTGCTAGTGCCTGCTAGTAAGAATCAAAAGAGTGAGGGTTTTGGATATGGGCATTCAGAGGTGGGCAACTGAGAACACTCTGAAATGGCATCATAGGAGTATAGTATTATCCCACTGAAATAACCTTGTAGTGGCAAAGAAGTTTTGTTAGAAGTAACAGTGTATTCATTTCATTAAAGCAGACTTCAGCCTCTTCAGGGATCTCCTT
>VWZE01021943.1:34800-44839 GCA_013396675.1 Eubucco bourcierii | reverse complement strand
TAGCACAGCTCACTCAAGGCCTCATCCAACCTGGCCTTGAACACTTCCAGGCAGGGAGCAGCCACAGCCTCCCTGGGCAACCTGTGCCAGTGCCTCACCAGCCTCACTGCAAACAACTTCCCCCTAGCATCCAGTCTAAATCTCCCCTCTGCCAGTTCAAACCCATTGCCCCTTGTCCTGTCATTGCAGGACCTTGTCAATAGTCCCTCCCCAGCCTTCCTGTAGCCTCCTTCCGATCCTGGAAGACTACTATCAGGTCTCCTGGAAACCTCTTCTGCAGGCTGCAGAGCCCCAACTCTCTCAGCCTGTCCTCACAGCAGAGCTGTTGCAGCCCTCTGAGCATGCTCGTGGCCTCCTCTGGACCTGCTCCAATACTTCCATGTCCTTCCTGTGCTGAGGGCTCCAGAACTGCACACAGTGTGCAAATAAGTAACTGGAAGAGATATGCATTAAGGATGATTCAGTAGACATCAGTCTCAGAGAAACCCCTGAACCGAAAATATTGGGAGGTTAGGAGGTTCATTAAAGGAAATACCACACTTGCCCTCTCCTCATTATTGTATGGAAATCCATCTACAGCCACAGCTGGTGAGACTGATGGCTTAGAGAAATGTTTGAGTTCAGTTGTTTTGACATTTCTTATGATCTGTTCCTAGATGAAACTGCTTATGCAGATTTCTTTAAGCATTTGTAACTCCTGTGTCCTTTTGCAGTAGACATTTTTTAGCTGTGCTTTTAGCTGTGCTGTGCTGTGCTGGGCTTTGCTTGGTATCATTTTTCTTGTTGTCTGTACCATCTCCATTTCATGTCATGACAGTGATAAAGACTGCCTTTTGGAACAGGGCCTTCTAACATCAAATGATACTCAGTTATGTAGGCGACAAAAATTCCATGTTAAAAATTTGAACTTCAGAAAACTTCACAAATATCTCTATCTCTTGAAAAAAAACAGAAATGATATATATAAGAGAAACATGATAATTGCTACCATTGTTAATTACTATCACCAGAAAAAGGGCAGTGAAAATGCTATTAAAGGTACAACTCATGTTACTTGTCATCTGCTGTTTGAAGATGAAGCCTATCTTCTAAGCTAGCCAACCAGGTTTATTTGCAGTGAGAGTGAGTGTGTGCATCTGTGGGGGGATGATATCTGCAGAGAGTGCCTGATGGTTATCTCAGACTTGTTACAGAATTGATATGGAGGTACTGAGAGGTTTGATAAATCCAATCCTGCATGGCCTGGAAAAAGCAATTTAAAATCTTCCACCCCTATCAGAATTGCAGCTGCTAGCAATCTCTGATTCTCTGATTCTCAAAAGGTCTAGGCAGTTAGCACCAGCTAGGTTTAACTGTGAAAAAGGGACATGCTTTTCATGAAGAGTAAAATTCTGGAATTTAGTGAAAGGAAAATTTCACCAGACAGTACCTCTTCTAAGAAGCTAGTAGTAGCACACTGCATATAGCAATGCATGGTAAATTCAGTTTGAGTATGTAAAGTTGAGGATATCCAACTAACTACATTAATACAGGACTACAGGACTAATACACAAAAATTGGGTAACTAAAAACTTGGGCAAAGTGAAAGGTTTTAAGTTCCATTTTCTAATCTTGGTCAATACAGGTCAGCTACTTGTTGCTTTACTCCTCTAGGAAGCACCTAGACAGAGTTTGCAAAATTTAAAAACATTCAGCATTCCTTTTTATACCTTAAAGAATTTAAGGTAAATTTTACCATTACCTTCTCTTTTATATATATTTTTTTAAATTTTGCTTTGCTTATGAAGCCCCTTTTAATTCCTCACATAAAACAGGATCCTGTTGTCCAACAAAGTTGGTCACTTATGCATGTGCACGAAAACTTTTCTTAGCTTTTCATTATTTTAATCACCCAATCTACTATGAATGTTCCACAGATAATTTTCAGAAGCCTAAAATGAACTCTAAAATGAATGACCATTCTCTTTCCTCAAAAAAAGTCTCACCTTTATAATAATATAATGCAGCTTTATTAGCAGTATTTACTAGAATCATAGAATCATAGAATGGGGAGGTTGGAAGGGACCTCAAGGATCATCCAGTTCCAACCTCCTGTCATAGGCAGGGACACCTCCCACTAGGATAGGGCACTCAAGGCCTCATCCAGCCTGGCCTTGAACATCTCCAGGGAGGGAGCAGCCACAGCCTCCCTGGGTAACCTGTTCCAGTCTCTCACCACCCTCACTGGAAAGTTCTTCCTAACATCCAGTTTCAATCTCCCCTCTGCCAGTTCAAACCCATTGCCGCTTGTCCTGGTATTGCAAGTCCCTTCCCAGACTTGCTGTAGCCCCCTTCAGATACTGGAAGGTTACTCCNGCCTTGTTGAATCTCACGAGGTTGGCCTGGACCCAACTCTCCAGCCTGCCCAGGTCCCTCTGAATGCCATCCCTGCCCTCTAGCAAGTTGGCTGCCACGCAGCTTGGTGTACTAGGTAAGAAATAATTTTATTCCAGGTTTTTCCTGCCATTCCTATGCCCTTCAGTTATTTTTAATGGTTGAATGTATATTCACATTTATATCATGCATAATTGCTTTTCTGGTAAGAAAAACAAGCCAAAAATTAAAATCATGGGAGCAAGGAAAGGTCATCTCTCCCAGAAAGAGCCTAGCTGTGGAAAATTTCAGCCTATACAGTAAACTTGAATGGCTGAGAACAAGAACTGAAAACACTGCAACATTCTTTTGCAATATTTCATGACACTCAGGCTATAATTATACAGCACTTTGTGCGGTTTCTTTTGTTTTGCTTAGCGTAAGGCAGGAAATAAAAGTTTCAGTTAAATCTTCATCAGAAGCTACTTTCACCAAGCTGAGTATGCCCTGTGGAGACTGAATGTTTAATTTTCACCCTATGCTAAACTCCAAGTATAATAAAATGTGAGAGTCATAAAAACTTAAGAACAGAGTAGATCACAGAATCATAGAATGGTAAGGTTGGAAGGGACCTCAAGGATCAGCCAGTTCCAACCCCCTGCCATAGGCAGGGACACCTCCCANCTCACCACCCTCACTGTAAAGAACTTCCTCCTAACATCCAGTCTAAATCTCCCCTCTGCCAGTTCAAACCCATTGCCCCTTGTCCTGTCATTGCAGGACCTTGTCAATAGTCCCTCCCCAGCCTTCCTGTAGGCCCCTTCAAATGGAAGGCTACTCCAAGGTCTCCTGGAAGCCTTCTCTTCTCCAGGCTGCAGAGCCCCAACTCTCTCAGCCTGTCCTCACAGCAGAGCTGCTGCAGCCCTTTCAGTATCTTGGTGGCCTCCTCTGCACTGGCTCCAACACTTCCATGTCCTTCCTGCGCTGGAGGCTCCAGAACTGCACACAGATATTTATTGGTGAGTGATGCTGATAGGGTATCTGTCCCTATCAGCTGGGTTACATGGCCTTGTGCACTTGCTGGCATGCAAGACAGTGTATCCCCAGAACTCTGTTCTGCTTTTAAGAAGCTCTGAGATATATAATCCATTTGTAAAATCAAAAAGCCACTATCTGCACTACCAAACTGCACACACTGAAGTGCTAGCTAAAACAGCATCTTAAAATGCTGGCTACTCAAACAGCCAAGGGTGTTTTCTGGGAGCTGCCACCAGAATTTGGGCAGATTGACTGGGAACCCTGTTCTGGCATTTCCACTATATGATTCTTCCTTTTTTATTTTTTGATTTATTTTTTTTTTCCTTGAACAGTTACTCCTGTCACCAAGGCAGTGTGCAACCTGACTGCAGCTAAGTAAATATTCCTTATATAATATATTGAGAACAAAGAAGACATGCTAAGTACAGCATGGTCATAGCAAAACCAGAAGCCACTTCCGAGAAATTATTTTATTTCTCCATGTTTTTAGGGCCTCATTAATTTTTGAAAATTTCCATGCTCGATTTCTCCCCAGAAGTGCTTTTTTGTTTTTCATGCTTGACCAAATTTGCCTAGCTGCTCTCAAGTAGTAAGCCAAAAAGGAAGGGAAGGAGACAGGACTATGGTATGCAGGCAGGGAGGACAGAAAGGAGGAGAAGGTAGGTAATTTAGACTAGCATAACTGCAAACTGTTGTTAGGAAAAGAAGATTTTGCAATGGAAGTGTATTAGACTTCATTTACGGATAGATGTTTTCTTAAAGCAGAAACAGATTAATTGTTTCTGATGTCAGTGAGTGATAAGCCTCTGCATGCTTCTGTTAACAAAACAAAAGCTCTGTACTGGCTAAGATTCATGTGTTTGACTTGTCACTGTACCCCAGAGATAATTCCCACACTTTTCCTGTCCTACATGATAGATTTTTCTCTTGACATTTCAAATGGGAGCCACAGGGTGATCTGGTAGAGGCAGTGCAGGAACCAGAGCCCTCCTCCACCTCTCCTCCAAACCACTTTAAATTTCACCACCCAACAAATGACTCAGTCTGTATCCATGTTAGGGAATTAAACAGGCACTGGAATTCAGTCATCTGCCTGTCAAATTGTTACAACTATCATGGTTTGGCCTGCCTTTCAATTGGACCACCTAGCAATGACCCAGCAATTCTGGGAAGCATTCACCATTCCCAGTTGGCAGGTTGCAGGGATGGTGGCCATCAGTAGACTTTCATAAAAGACAAGTGGTGAAACTGCCAGCTGCCCTCAAAGCCCATGAACAAGCAAAACATTGTTTCTGATAATTATTGAAAATATGGAACTTGATTAATTTTGGCAATGGATTGTATGACATTTTCCTGTCACAACAAAGAGTAGGAGTCATAGAATCAGTCAGGGTTGGAAGGGACCACAAGGATCATCCAGTTCCAACCCCCCTGCCATAGGCAGGGACACCCTACCTTAGATCAGGCTGCCCAGTGCCTCATCCAGCCTGGCCTTAAACACCTCCAGGGATGTGGCCTCAACTACCTCCCTGGGCAACTCCTTCCAGGCTCTCACCACTCTCATGCTGAACAACTTCCTCCTCACCTCCAGGCTGAATCTCCTCACCTCCAGCTTTGCTCCATTCCCCCCAGTCCTATCACTACCTGATAGCATAAAATGTCCCTCCCCAGCTTTTTTTGCAGCCCCTTTCAGATACTGGAAGGCCACAAGAAGGTCACCTGGGAGTCTCCTCTTCTCCAGACTAAGCAGTCCCAACTCTTTCAGGCTGTTCTCACATCAGAACAGCTCCAGCCCTCTGCTCATCCTTGTGGCCCTTCTCTGGACACACTCCAGCATGCCCACATCCCTCTTGTCCCAGGGGTTCCAGAACTGGATGCAGTACTCCAAATGGGGTCTCACCAGCGCAGAACAGAGGGAGAGAATCACATTTCTTGCCCTGCTGGCCACACTTCTGATGCAGCCCAGGTTCTGGTTGCTCTCTGGGCTACAAGTGCACACTGCTGGCTCATGTTGAGCTTCTTGTCCACCAGCATCCCCAAGTCCCTCTCCTCAGGGCTGCTCTCCAGCCACTCACTGCCCAGCCTATACTGGTGCTTGGATTGCCTTGACCCAGGTGCAAGACCTTGCACTTGGTCTTGTTGAGCCTCATGAGGTTCAACCTCTCTAAACTGTTCAGGTCCCTCTGGATGCCACCCCTGCCCTCCAGCATGTGTGCTGCACCATTGTGTGATACAATGGTATAGGAAATGGTACAGATAATCCATCAAAGGCTCATTATTTTCTTATGGCACAAAACTCGTTAACCAAAGTCAGCATTCACTTATCTTTCTGTAAGTACACATCATCCTGTGCTGTTTTGGGATAGACTGAGACAGACTAGATAGGCACATTACATAGACAGGTAGATTAGATAGATAGACAGATAGATAGGTACATAGATAGATACAATCTCCCATATATTTAAAACCATTCCTCACATGACAGAGGACATGCCTTACTTCGTATCACTGAAAATCACATCATGTATCAGATCTTTACTGTCCCCTTTCCTTGTTTCTTTCCGTTTTACCATTTTTATGCTTTCTTCCCTCTAATTTTTTTCAGCTTCATTCTTCTCATTTGTTGGTTTCCCTCCCCCTTCAGCAGAGGATATCAGTCAACTGGTCAGGCACAAGCACCACCCAACAGGAGACAGATTTATACCCCAATACAGCAGCTACCTCTGTTACAGCACGATGAATGCTGCCTTCCTCCCACACAAGCACCTTGCCAGAGAAAATTCTAATTGCTTTAACACATAAAGTAAAGTAATATAACATCAAGGAAAAAAAAAAAAGAAAGAAAGAAGAAACTGGAATACAAAACAGAGTTTTAAAGAGATTTTAAAAGTAGGTTATATAAAATTACAGTTTCTTCATCTCAAGTAATGACTCTTTTAATCAAGGATGATACTTTAAGCATGAGAAATAGTGCAGGTCTCCCTTCACTAGTGGCTTTCAGCAGGTTCACCCACACCAGATGCATGCTTGCTAAGTAGGGAAAGATAAAGAAACACAGGAACAACAAAACATTTAATTTTTCCACATCACGAAGAACTACCAAAATACTTGAATCTTACCTCCCTGAGAGGATCATTGAGCTCATTCAAAATGTTTTCTTCATCAAAGATCTTGCCTTGGTAGCGGTGCTCGTAGTAATCGTGGATCTTCTGGCGCATTTCAGCGGGTAGCTTGTGGAATGACATGTACTGTTCCACTTGTTTGTACTGTCAGGACAACAAAAGGAAGATTCAGAAACCCTCCCCCACATTTTGCTGTCTAAAGGCACCAACACACTGAAAATCCATTTGCATCTCCACTTCAGCTTTGCCCATTTTCCAAAGGTAACATTCATACGTTAGAGAAGCCTCACTCAAGTCGCACATAATTTAGTATCACTCACATGAAGGCAGAGATGTGAATTACAGAGACTGCCTTTAGTGGCAACATCAACAGTCACATTAATATATATACATAAATTCTGGAAGTCAAACCCTCACATTTGTCATGTCTTCCCAGCTATGCAGAGATTGTGTAAGTACACAAACACCATTTTTTTCTGATTCCACGCAGCAGACAGCATGCACACACTGTGCATCTACACCTCTGGTGCTGCATACGGAGGGAGTTTTAAGGTGTGAGATTTCAGAGCTCTCATGCTGCATTAATATGCAACAAATGAATGTCTGTGCTTATAAAGTGACTGAAGAACAATGTTAACATCTGCAGATAAAACAAAGTAGAGAGCACTCCTTAAAAGGAATGAAACGTAAACTGGAAAAATAGGCATGGCATCAGGAAACAGAAACCAGGAGAATAAAGAGCTGCTAGAACCCAGGAGAGCAAAATGACCTCACTTTATTTACCTTGCTCACTTGGTTTCCTTGTTTCTACTAGACCCATGGCTTGTCTTCTGTTTTGTTTGCTCCTTTTCTTCACAAGTCTCTTTTGGATAGTGTAATTTTCAGAAAAGTCCGGAACTAACATACTCAGAGTTCATAGAATCATAGAATGGTAAGGTTGGAAGGGACTTCAATGCTCAACCAGTTCCAACCCCCTGCCATAGGCAGGGACACCTCCCACTAGTACAGGCCACTCGAAGCCTCCTCCAACCTGGCCTTGAACACCTCCAGGGAGGGAGCAGCCACAACCTCCCTGGGCAACCTGTGCCAGTGTCTCACCACCCTCACTGCAAACAACTTCCTCCTAACATTCAGTCTAAATCTCCCCTCTGCCAGTTTAAACCCATTGCCCCTTGTCCTGTCATTGCAAGACCTTGTCAACAGTCCCTCCCCAGCCTTCCTGTAGCCCACTTCAGATACTGGAAGGCTACTATCAGGTCTTTTGAAAGCCTTCTCTTCTCCAGGCTGCAGAGCTGCAACTCTCTCAGCCTGTCCTCAGAGCAGAGCTGCTACAGCCCTCTGAACATCTTCCTGGCCCTCCTCTGGACTGGCTCAAACACTTCCATGACCCTCCTGTGCTGAGGGCTCCAGAACTGCACACAGGACTCCAGGTGAACTGCACTAACAGCACAATACACCTCAGATTCACAGAATGGGGGAGCTGCTGAAAATGCTAATGGATAAGCACTGCCTGACCAAGATTTCTGTGCCTCAGACCTCTCTGTGAGTTGACAAGGATAAGGTACAGAGACATATATGGCTAAAATTCCTCCTAGCCTCATAGAGAAGTTAAAATATGGCAGAAAGAAGGTTTACTTCTGTAAAGTCTTAATTTAATTTTTTATGCATTTTTTTTTTCAATGCTTGATTAGGCAATTTAACTATTTTCAATGAAAAAGGTCAATGGAGTCTTAATAAGGATCATCATCTCTGCAGAGTAATTAAATGAATTTATAACATGCATACACTCTATGAACTGCAGCACATATCCTTTAACTTGTATAATGGAAGGCTTCCTCATACTGAAGAACTGCAATTAGTTTCTGCTTTGCAAAGGAGCAAAAGATTAGATGAGGCCACATGTACAACATGCATTCCACAAGTGACAGGAAAGTAATTTTGCATGGGACTATTTAACAAAATATGATGAATATGTAAGTCTGATTTAACCTCTGTAAAGCTGTTTGGCACCTCTGAAGCACAAAAGTCTTTGCCCCCCATCCTTTAGAAGTGAGATTTACATTTTCATGCTCATCACTGGTTTCTGTCCTGGTATGGAGAAATTTATCCACACGTTGTGGATTTGAATCTGAGTTCTGGGTCACCAGAAGACAGACATGCTTTAGCATAAGGCAGGTATTGCTTCTAAAATTACCCTACTAATCAGTTACAGAGAACCTAGGCACGGATTTACTTAGCGAAGGGACATGACATCTCACACCGGGACAGTCACAGCCCCAGCAGCTGTTCAGTGCCCCAGCTTTCCTGCAGCAAAGCCCAAGGAGTAGATGCTGCACTGTGCAATGTCCCCTTCATGTTTGTGCCCAGCTGTCCTTATGCTGTGACCCCATGCAAGGACATGTAACTTCTGTCACATGTTGTACCACACATGGACAGGGAAAGGACTTTACTGTCCTCCCCAGTACAGGCTGCTGGACCCCTTCCCCAATCTTATTTGCATACAGATGTGCTTAAGCAATGGTAATAAAGAGTAATCCTTACTAATAAAACACAAATCCAAAATTACATTAATTGAGATGTATAATGCAAGAGAGCTGCAAAGGACTTTTATACCAGGATGACCTTGAAGAGGAGAACATTCATGCTAAACACAGTTTGCTTTGCCAGCAATTTACACTGCTCCCTTTCATTAGTGCTGTTATTTGAACAGGTGCTTTCTCCCACACAGGCAAGTTCTTTTCTCTATGAGGGATTATGCTTACACATGAGAATTTTAGAGGGGGGAAAAAAAAAGGCTAGTAGAAATTTAGTGCTTATCCCTGGTGTGTTTCAAAATTATTCCAAATTAATAACACACAAAATAATAGGGACAGTTGCATCACAGAAATCACAGAAACATGCAGGTTGGAAAAGATCCTCAGGATCACCAAGTCCAACCTAGAGCCTTACTCTACACAGTTCACCTTAAACCATAGCCCCAAGCACCACATCCAAACCACCCTTAAAAACATTCAGGCTGAGTGACTTCACCACCTCCCTGGGCAGCACATTCCAGTGCCTGACCACTCTTACTGGAGAAAGATGTTTCCTAATACCCAGTCTAAACCTACACAGTGGCAGCTTGAGGCCACTGTCTCTTGCTCTAATTACCTGTGAGAAGAGCCCAGCAGCAACCTCTCCACAATTTCCTTTCAGGTAGCTGTAGGCATCAATGAGCTCTGCCCTCAGCATCCTCTGTTTCACACTAACCATGCCCAGCTCTCTCAGCTGTTCATCATTAGATTGTATCAGTCCCTTTCCCAGCTTCCTCACCCTCCTCTGCACTGGATCCAGCACCTCCATATCCCTCTTGTAATGAGGTGCCTGAAACCTAGTACAACACTCGAACTGTGGCCTCACCAGAGCTGAATACAAGGGGAAAATGCCCCCCTGCTCCTGCTGGCCACAGCATTTCTAATCTCAGTTATTGGCTTTCCTGGCCACCTGGGCAGACTGCTGGCTCATATTCAATTGTTTGTCTATTACAA
>VWZE01021942.1:78007-96300 GCA_013396675.1 Eubucco bourcierii | reverse complement strand
GATTCTATAATTCTATGATTCTACAATTCTATGATTCTATGATTCTACAATTCTATGATTCTACAATTCTATGATTCTATGATTCTATGATTCTACAATTCTATGATTCTACAATTCTATGATTCTGATTCTATGATTCTATGATTCTACAATTCTATGATTCTACAATTCTATGATTCTATGATTCTATGATTCTACAATTCTATGATTCTACAATTCTATGATTCTACAATTCTATGATTCTATGATTCTATGATTCTATGATATAAGGGCTGAAGATAGATAGATAGTGATACTGTGATACTGTGATAGAATGACAAAGTCATACACCAGAAAATAAAGCAAAATCTTTGTCTTAATTAGCAGGTCTGCAGCCAATAGAGCCACTGAGAATGAACAAAGAAAGCGACTGCTAAGCTAAATTCATTTTGAGCCTGAGAGTCAAGAGAGGGTAATTTGATACATTCTGTCAACCTAATAGCAATTTGTCAGACGTGTTACAACCTGTGCTACTGTCTCTGTTTGAGATGAGATGTCCTACTTTCCTGATTAAAATGAACTCCTGATTTGCAATTCTGAACCAAGATAATTGCTTCAGCAGCATTCCGAAGTGGGCTGCAATTATGGAGTGGGCATGCATTAACAGCAGTAATTTAATTTGTGCGTCTATTTGTTACACGAGTAAAGAGTCTTTCGAGCATTACTTTTAGTGATATTTTTGCTTCTAATACATATTGGAGGCCACATTCAGAAGATATACTTCCATGAATAAAACATCAGTAAACCAATTCCTCTGTCTACTGAAACAAAACAAACGTTGCCTTTGGGAAACTGTATACAAACAGAGAAGCATTCAGGCTTGCACAGAACTGGCTTACCTAAGAAGGGCAGCAGAGCTGCCTGAGACAAGTATTTCACTTCACTAGAATAGCTAGAATTCTGACAGAAAGTGGTCTTGAACATCAGCTAGTCAAAGTAAGTGCTAACCAGCTCACAGGAGTAGCTTATAATTAGCATCGTGATGAAACTTGCACACTAGCCTTTCACTTCCTCTCTCGCTCTGCCTCTTGTGCTCAAAGGAAAAATTGCCTCCAGTCATCAGATAGGAATATTCAAAGGTGCTTCTACACAGAATTGCAGTGATGGGTGGGAATATGTCTTCTAGGAACGAATGCAATGCCTGTTTCCCACAGACTACAACTTCAAACTCTTGCTCAGTTTCTTTGCAGTACTCTGGTTTAAGTTGACTGGAGTATTTATGGCTTCTTAGTTACATGTCTTGTTTTTTTTTTTCTTCACCCTAAGACATAGTTTTATGTGATGTATTCCACAGATTTTAAATCACTTGTTTAGTGATCTCGTTTGATGCTTTCTAGCCAGCTAATGGTATCCCAAACAGGCTGTCAGTTCAGGACATTGATATTAATCTGTTATAATTCCCTTAAGTCTTAATTATCTATTTTGCTAAACACTTAATCCACCAGTTTCTGAATTCAGTGGTTGTTTTGCATAAAAAATGGTCTTTAACTGGGTCTCCTACCTTCACATGATTCTGATGAAGGTAACCATTTTGAAGTCCAGGTTTTAGATGGAAACTTCATCTCAGAGGCAATAAAATAGCCAACGTGTTAATGACTGACTAAGTTACCCACTCAAGGGCCTGAAGCAATGAGTCATTAATCCAACCATGTAATTAACTTGGACAAGGGACACATTGCATTTAAAGTGATTATGGAAAAAAACCCCAACCAACATATGCCAAGTAATAAAAAACTTTCAAGGATCTAGGCAAGGACATAATATGAAATAAAGCTGAATGCAGTACATTTTACCCTGAAGGATATCTAAGTGCTTTGCAAGTAATATACAGGCAATAGTGATGAAATAAATCCACCCTGAGGTGAGATGCAGTATTCACCTAGCAGAGCCCATGCTTTACAATGTGGGGAAAAGACAGAAATAGTTATTTGAACTGTAGGATGCAGGGGGAAATCTGCATTCTAAAAGGACCCTTGGATCTTCAGAGTAGATGGGATCTCTGTTTTTATATGTCTTTCAGAACAGCCCAATTAGAGCAAAGTATATAATACCCCATACTAAGGGATAGGACTAGTGTTAATACAGACAATAGGGTCAGTGAATGTGCCTATGCAGCAATACCAGAGAGGAAATTAGTTGCTGCTGACACCAGATACCTTTCATTGCTTCTTTTTGTTTCCAGCTCCACAGCTATAATTAGGGAAACTTATAATGCAATGAAGTATTTCCTCTAGTAGAATACATTTACCTTTGTCAGATCATATTTCCAAGGAAAGTACAGAAGGATAATGTCTTCCCTCAGATGCCAGGCTTAGCTATGCATCTGCAGGGAGAGTAAGACAACATGTCAGCACCTCATTACCTGACTGTCATAAAGACACTGCCTTTCTTATTCTGATTGGCCTTTGTGGACATGCAGACTGACCTAAATTTATCATTTCCTACTTTCCCAACATTTCTCATTGGAACTCTAACATTGCAGAACTGCATGATCTTCAGAGGACCTCTGCCCAAGTCCTTCACGGATGAGAGCCAGCTGGGGCTGTGGTATGTCTCAATCCAGAGTCTTGCAAGCAGCAGTGGCTAGTTTAACAAACCTGAACACATATGTGATGGTTTGGGAGTTCCTCCCCGCCCCCAACCTTATAAAATCCCCCAGGCTAGAATCAGCAGGCTGGAAGTTGAGGGCTGAAGCTCTGTTTACAACTTAGCACAATGTACAAGCAGAGATATACACAACAGACAGGAATAGTTACAGAAATATACAAGTTAAAGGTAATACAGAAACACAATCCCCTTCCCAGAAATCAGAGACCCCAGGAGGGGTTCCCAACCACCCTTCCACCCTCTTCCCACCGCTCTGCCTTATCCCAGGGTCTGCCTTATGTGCAAGGTGAGTTTGGAGGATTGGCCAGAAAGGTTAGAAGCAGAGTGGTTAGTTAGGTTAGCAGAGAGGTCAGAAGACACACAAGCAGCCAGAGAGACCCAGACAAACTCTCCCTGTTATCTATGTTTGTGTTGTTCTTATACATCTCAGCAAGCCTATGAGGGAAGCAGAAATCACCATTGTTTGCTTTTCACAGCCTATAATCGAATTATTTTCATTAAAATATTCCAATTACCTCAAACCAGTACAAGATATCACCCATCAGGCACAAAAATGCCTTTATTCATGTCACGTGAGCCCATAGGTTGAGCAGACAGGCACCTCTAACAGCTGCTGGAGCATCATGGTCTAGTGTGCTACATATGGGTCTGGTGGCAGCTCACACTCTCATGGTGCTGAGCACCATGACCATAGACCAGCTTCTTCCCTGTCTCCTCTGAACACCCAGGAAAGAGATGCTTCTTCCCTCCTGGTAATTATGCAAGACTTTGGGTGAGTTGTGGAAGAGGAGACAGTAAATTCTAATGTAACTATGTTGAACATCTCCTTGCAGACTAGGGAATATGAACAACTTGGTCAAGATTCTATGATAAAGTGAGCTTTTACCCAGAAGATAGAAGAGCTGGAGAGTCAAGCTCATAAATTAGTTAATAATTACATTATTACTGTTGATTTCATAGAATCATAGAACGGTAAGGTTGGAAGGGAACTCAAGGATCATCTAGTTCCAACCTCCTGCCATAGGCAGGGACACCTCCCACTAGCACAGCTCACTCAAGGCCTCCTCCAACCTGGCCTTGAACACCTCCAGGGAGGGAGCAGCCACAACGTCCCTGGGCAACCTGTGCCAGGGCTCCCTTGCCCTGCTGGCCATGCTCCTCTTGATGCAGCCCAGGACTCAGTTGGTGTCTGGGCTGCATGTGCACACTGCAGGCTCATGTTGACCTTTTAAACAACCCAGACCCCAAGGTCCTGTTCTTCAGGGCTTCTTCTCCAGCCAATCACCACCCAGCCTGTATTTGTGCTTGGAATTGTGCCTACCCGGGTGCAGGACCTTACACTTGGCCTTTTGCATGCATAGTTAGTAAAAACTAAGTCTCAGAAGAAGCTGAAATGACATACTGTTGTAACCATCTTGTGAATTATTTATGCCCCTGTTTTGCCACAGATTTAATTTTTACTTACACAGAACTTACCAAACACCATGTGAAAAAACACCCCAACAAACAAACAAACAGACAAACAAACAACAACAAAATCCCAAACAAGTACCAAAACCCAATCCAAACCAACACTGGATGCAATAAGTCACAGAGCGTTTGGGAAGGAACTTTCCCAATACTGCAGAAGAACCAAGAATTCCAGGTTCATTTTGCATTTGTTTTATAGCAGTCTAAATGCCATTGCCCTTTTTTCTGCATACTCTGAAAGTGCAGCTAAGAGATAGTTTTAGTTCAAAATATTTACAGTTGGAGTTTCAGACTGGGGACACTGAATACAACAGAAAGGGAGCACATGAGGTAGCAGGAAGGGTGCACCTAAGGTGACAGACACATGTGTAGAGTTGCAAAGCTGTAGCTTTTGTAATTCAAGGCACAACAGATGCCTAATCGTTATTTGTATTCTATGACCTGAAGGAGAGGTTAAAGAATGGTGAATGAAGAAAGGGCTATTGAGATGCAATTACCTTTACACTAGTTTTAATTCGCCACACTTTAATCTGCATAGGCTTTCTAGCTAAGTAGTCCTCCCTCACTGTTTTGCTAGGTACAGCAACTGCAGGCAAGGTCAGACTTACTAACATAACAGAATCAGAGAAAAGGGACAGAGAGATTGTGCAGGAGCAAAGGCAGCACCTTGACTCCTTCATTCACTACTGGAATGGGCTGCCCAGGGAGGTGGTGGAGTCACCGTCCCTGGAGGTGTTCAAGGCGGGTTTGGATGTGCCACTTGGCGCCATGGTCTTGTCTTGAGGTCTGTGGTATTGGGTTGGACTTGATGATCTTTGAGGTCTCTTCCAACCTTGGTGATACTGTGATACTGTGGCAGTCTCTGAGGTATGATTTTTTGTTTTTCCTTCGCTCTTGAGGATCCCATACCATGAGGAGTTGTCTTTGGAGCCCATGGGTGGATGCAGTACATGCTTGTCTGCAAGGGAAGTCAAAGAGCAGGGAGTACTACTAGTCAGCAGGGTCAGTGATCAACCTGCAACCATTTCAAGCAGGTCAGAAGGCATGGGCAAAGGACACAACTGGGTACAGCTTTGTGGCAGACTGGAGGTGAGCTGGGTCCTGCACATGGGTTGCTCTCTGAGCTCAGAACTCTTGTCTGGGCTTTCTGTATGCACAATAAAAATGTATCCCAGGAAAAGATTTCTATCTGTTAAAAACTGGTGTGGGGATACAGTAATAAGCTGCCATAATTGCCACAGGGCTCATCTCTTTTTCTGTGTTCTCTCTTTGAAAGATTTTGTTTTCTTATAGAAATTGGAACTATGATTGTGATAGCCATTTAAATGTATCTGTTAATGTCTCCTGAAAAATACTGAACCTATTGATCAGCTTCAACCAAATCTGACAGAGGATTTTTGGAGAGTTTTGTAAACCTCAGCAGCTAAATGGAGAGAGAAGGTCTTGTTAATATTTTTTTGATTATTTTTTAGGGGGAGAAAAGCAACAGCATAAAATCAATTATATTATCACACATCTGAGAATCCATATTATAAGAAGCAACAGCATAAAATCAATTATATTATCACACATCTGAGAATCCATATTATAAGAAGTGGCTTTTTGAATATCCATTTGCAGGAGGCTTTTTGATGAGAGTTAGTACTTTAAATCCTAGAGAATACAAGCGCTTCACAGCAGTTCATTGGAAGCAGGCTTCATTAAGTTGGCTGCTCACAGAACATCTGATTTTCTTCACTGATCTACTGGGGCTCCTAAAATGAGAAGTGCTGTAGTTTCAGAGTGCTCTAGGACAGCAAAGATCAACCTGTGAAGCCCTGGAAAGTCATGAGCTGGACATATCAGGCATTCTGCAGAATTAATATTCATGGGACATCCAGCAGCACACTGAACTATGAAGCTGTAAGCAGAGAGGAACCTAAACTTTGTTAGGTCTCCTGTGAGAACACCATGAGGAAGGCTGAAGAAAATCTTGAAGAATAATTAGCAAATCATGTAACATTTTTTTTTTTTTTCCAGACACAACAGTTGCAGGTTCAATCAGCTCAAGTTGCCAGAGTCCAGGAGCTCTGCAGCCTGGAGAAGGGAAGGCTTCCAGGAGACCTTCCAGCATCTGAAGGGGGCCTACAAGAAGGCTGGGGAGGGACTATTGACAAGGTCTTGCAATGCCAGGACAAGGGGCAATGGGTTTGAACTGGCAGAGGGGAGATTGAAACTGGATGTTAGGAGGAAGTTGTTTGCAGTGAGGGTGGTGAGACACTGGCACAGGTTGCCCAGGGAGGTTGTGTCTGTTCCCTTCCTAGAGGTGTTGAAGGGCCAGGCTGGAGGAGGCCTTGAGTGAGCTGTACTAGTGGGAGGTGTCCCTGCCTATGGCAGGGAGTTGGAACTAGATGATCCTTGAGGTCCCTTCCAACCTTACCGTTCTATGATTCTATGAAATCAACAGTAATAATGTAATTATTAACTAATTTATGAGCTTGACTCTCCAGCTCTTCTATCTTCTGGGTAAAAGCTCACTTTATCATAGAATCTTGACCAAGTTGTTCATATTCCCTAGTCTGCAAGGAGATGTTCAACAGTTACATGAGAATTCACTGTCTCCTCTTCCACAGTGCACCCAAAGTCTTGCATAATGACCAGGAGGGAAGAAGCATCTCTTTCCTGGGCACTCAGAGGAGACAGGGAAGAAGCTGGTCTCTGGTCGTGGTGCTCAGCATCATGAGAGTGTAAGGTGCCACCAGACCCATATGTAGCACACTAGACCACCCTCACTGTGAAGAACTTTCTCCTAACATCCAGTCTAAATTTCCCCTCTGACAGTTCAAACCCACTGCCCCTTGTCCTGGCATTGCAAGACCTTGTCAATAGTCCCTCCCCAGCCTTCCTGTAGCCCCCTTCAGATCCTGGAAGGCTTCTCTAAGGTCTCCTGGAAGCCTTCTCTTCTCCAGGCTGCAGAGCCCCAACTCTCTCAGCCTGTCCTCAGAGCAGAGCTGCTGCAGCCCTCTGAGCATCTTTGTGGCCTCCTCTGGACTCGCTCCAACACTTCCATGAGCAGAGTAAACGGGCAGAATCCCCTCTTTTGCCCTACTGGCCACACTGCTCTTGCTGCAGCCCAGCACTCGATTGTTCTCTGGGCTGCACTCACACTGCAGGCTCATATTGAGCTTTTCATCACCCCAGACCCCCAGGTCCTTTTCCTCAGGGCTGCTCTCAACCATTCCCCACCCAGCCTGGTTTTGTGCTTGGGATTGTGCCTACCCAGGTGCAGGACCTTACACTTGGCCTTGTTGAGGTGGTTTTGAAAGCTGAACCTTTGAGAAGCACACTTGTGGCTACAGGGCTTGTGAAAAATTGGAAGACTTTGCAACCCCACTTTCATCAGATGTTGCTTTTATTTGTACTTAACTGAACCTATACAAGCCTGGCATAAACCTCTGCTGTTCTGTAAGAATCCAAGCTAGAATTTCACCTGTACTACCTCACCATCCAGCCAGATAATTAATGACTTACAGATATCTCATGTCACAATTAACACTGTGTTGGTATTGTATTAAAATATGAATTCTAAAAAGCCTTTCATAAGCATCAAGACAGTGGTTTATAGCTAAAAATCTATCAATATCATCACAAATATTTGAATGAGAAAGGTGACTTTAATTTAAATTCCATGCATGAAAATAGTCATTGAGGAATGAAATACAACAATGAACTCTTAGAGTTGAATGTGATTGGAAGGGAATGTCCAGGGCATCACTCACTGTAGTGATTTTATACAGCCATAGAAAAGCTGTTTGTGAGATTCTTTTAATAAACAGCAAATCAGCTAAGCCAAAACTAAGAAGTAACACATGAATTTTTGCTAAAAATGGTAATAATTAAAAAAAAAAAGGAAAAAAAAAAGATACAGATGTAATTTTTTTTCACTTCAGATAAAAAACCTTCAAGTGTAATGGAAGCCAACAAGTTCCCAGGAAGATTCTGAGATGTTGAGTAACCTGGCTGGATAAAACTGATAAATATTCACAAGTTCCCTTCTCTTCAGTCACAGTCCCCAAGTAAAAAGAATTTAAACACCCTACATTTCCTAACTGTCTCTTCCAGTGTTATTGCATTTATAGGTGATATGGTAATGCCTTGATGGGTACACATAATATTTCCTTCTTACAACTAATCAAGGTTTATCAGACCTATTTGAGAATGCGGGCAGTGACAGTGATATTAGATCACATTCAAGGGCTGACCTACACTTTGCCATAATTCTGTTTTATAGCTACCAAACAGCCTCCAGAGAGATAACATATATTTGCCTTTACATTTGGGGGCAAAGACTTGCTTTTTAAAGCTCATTTTCTTTGGCACAATCCACCACTGCCATCTGCAAAACCTCTGCAGTGAATGTGCATGGAATTGAGTAACAGTCATGGAGCTGGTGTTGTTAAAATCATTACACACACAGTTGTAGAATGCATTAGGGGTTTGAAAAGGCCATGCTCAAGCTCAGTGTGCCTTGAGAATAAATTTAATGGCTATATATTTCTCAACCAGTAATGAAGAGAATGCTATTTATTCTTTCCTCCTAGCTGGCAAACTGCTGAATACTCTATGGGAGGAACTTGGAACATATACCATCATGACACAGCAGTGGTTTCTCTCAATCTTCCTTTGTCTGCTGTGGTTACAGAATTATCTCCCCATCTCTGGCCTCCTATGGCCTGATAGCTTTAAGATTTCAGCTAGACATAATAGCTCAGAAGAACAGTAAATGAAGGGGTCCTACAGATAGGCTGGGGAGGGATTATTGACAAGGTCTTGCAATGCCAGGACAAGGGGCAATGGGTTTAAACTGGCAGAGGCTAGATTTGGACTGGATGTTAGGAGGAAGTTGTTTGCAGTGAGGGTGGTGAGACACTGGCACAGGTTGCCCAGAGAGGTTGTGGCTGCTCCCTCCCTGGAGGTGTTCAAGGCCAGGATGAACGAAGCCTTGAGTGAGCTGTACTAGTGGGAGGTGTCCCTGCCTATGGCAGGGGGTTGGAACTAGATGGTCCTTGAGGTCCCTTCCAACCTTACCATTCTATGATTCTATGATTCTCTGAAGATTGGGATCTTCCTTTCCACCTCCCACTAGTACAGATCACTCAAGACCTCCTCCAACCTGGCCTTGAACACCTCCAGGGAGGGAGCAGCCACAATCTCCCTGGGCAACCTGTGCCAGTGTCTCATCACCCTCACTTCAAACAACTTTCTCCTAACATCCAGTTTCAATCTCCCCTCTGCCAGTTCAAACCCATTGCCCCTTGTCCTGTCATTACAAGACCTTGTCAATAGTCCCTCCCCAGCCTTCCTGTAGGCCCCCTTCAGATACTGGAAGGCTACTCTAAGGTCTCCTGGAAGCCTTCTCTTCACCAGGCTGCAGAGCTCCAACTCTCTCAGCCTGTCCTCATGGCAGAGCTAATAGGCCATGCAGGAGATAAAAATGTTTCTGTTACTTAATTAGTTCTATTTTGTATTTGCACATTCATAGATGTGCTACAGTTCTTTGATCTTGTTTATGCAGAAAAGTAAATTGCTGTTTATTAATGGGAAAATGTTTCTACATTCAGAACAAAAACTTTTGGTATCTTCAGGATTAGCAATACCAAACTAATCTGGCCTGCCAGAAAGTAACCATGAATATGGTTTAATAGCCATGGCGCTATGAGGTCGACTGCTGGACTCCATGACCTTAGATGTCTTTTCCAACCTAAACAATTTGATGATTGTATGACACTCCCATGAGAAAATGCCTGCTCTCTTGACACAAAGGCAGAATGTGTGGGGCTGGCATGCCTTGAAGTCATTAAAATGCAAGCAGATACATACATCTGCCTGCACACGCTAACAAATTGCTGGTCTCCCAGGCTGACCGTAGTAACAAACTACCTGAAACTAATAAACAGGAAGACTTTTAAGACCCAAGTGTTTTGCTAATTGTTGGCAATTCCCCGTTTGACTGGATTCGTGCAGCTCAACACTGCCATCCGATGGCTGCTCCTAAAAACCCCAACTGTTCCCGCGTCCTGCAGCAGCCGTGACACGCAGCTTCTGAATTGCTAAACTGCACACCAAGGCATTTTTTCTGTATTTATTACTATGGAGTAACTTTTACGTCCTGGTTGCTGTTTGAATAGACCAGACTTGCTGCTGGGTCTATAGTTGCCCTAGGGTATATAACTATGACACTATAAACTTACAGAATCATAGAATCATAGTATGGTAAGGTTGGCAAGGACCTCAAGGATCATCTAGTTCCAATCCCCTGTCACAGGCAGGGACACCTCCTACTAGTACAGGTCACTCAAGGCCTCGTCCAACCTGGCCTTGAACACCTCCAGGGAGGGAGCAACCACAACCTCCCTGGGCAACCTGTGCCAGTGTCTCACCACCCTCACAGCAAACAACTTCCTCCTAACATCCAGTCTAAATCTCCCCTAACATCCAGTTTCAACGTCCCCTCTGCCAGTTCAAACCCACTGCCCCTTGTCCTGTCATTACAAGACCTTGTCAATAGTCCCTCCCCAGCCTTCCTGTAGGCCCCTTTCAGATACTGGAAGGCTACTCTAAGGTCTCCTGGAAGCCTTCTCTTCTCCAGGCTGAAGAGCCCCAACTCTCTCAGCCTGTCCTCATAAGACAGCTGCTGCAGCCCTCTGAGCATCTTTGTGGCCCTCAAATATCATCAGCAGATTCAACTCAACCCATGACAAGGTTATAACCAGATACTGCTTGATATCCACTAATGGAATAACTACAGTGGACCTAAATCTCTCTCAGAATTGTACTCTGGTAATTTTCTTACCCAGGCCAGACTGCAGATAACATTTTCTGTTTATAGGCCTTGAGATGCAGTTACAAATATAATGTCTGGAAAATCAATCCTTACCTGTTATTTTAGAAAAGAAGTCATATTATCACAAGTGAGCAAGCAGCCCTTTTCACCATAATGGAGATTACTTCTATATCATATCTTGAAAGTAATAAGTACAGCTGGTCCTATTGCTGACAATTTTAGAGAGGAGATATTACACCTAGTGGGACAAACACAGAAATGTTGCATTTCCCTATTCTCTGTACCTTTTCAGATATGAAAAACCAAGTATTCTGGTTATTTTCCCAAACCTCTCATTAATTCTATGGAGTTTTGTAATCTCTGAAAGGCATCTACTGCCAGGAAACTGGAAACATAAAACTGAGGTACCCTTTTCAGAGGCTGTGTTTGATTATACGGCCTAATAGGCTTCTGATTTCAGTACATTACATAGCATATTTTTTTAATGGATTGATGGAAGACTTTTGTCTTCAGAAACTTGAAGCTGAGTAGAGTCAACAAGATAGACTGGATGTTAGGAGGAGTTCTTTGCAGTGAGGATGGTGAGACACTGGCACAGGTTGCCCAGGGAGGTTGTGGTTGCTCCCTGCCTGGAGGTGTTGAAGGCCAAGTTGGAGGAGGCCTTGAGTGAGCTGTACTAGTGGGAGGTGTCCCTGCCTATGGCAGGGGGTTGGAACTAGATGATCCTTGAGGTCCCTTCCAACCTTATTATTCTATGATTCTATGATTCTATATGGATGCTCACTTCTCTCCTCCTTCATGAATTCCCAATTAAAAAAAAATAAAAATATACTTAATATCTGTTAGATAGCACTGATATAGCTGAAAGGGTTGAGGAAAACAAACATGCATCATCCAAAACACAGCCTGGAACCCTACCATTTTTTTTTTTCTGATAACAGCTGAAATAAAGATTCTAAAAACAACCATAAAAAAATCCAATCAACCTGTGCTGGTGTGAGGCTAAATGGACTATTTTAATGAAAAGAATTAGATTACAGGCTGTGAAAAGCAAACAATGGTGATGTCTGCTTCACTCATAGGCTTGCTGAGATGTATAAAAACAAGGACAGAAATATAGATAAGGTAGAGAGTCTCAGTGTCTCTCTGGGAGCTGCTATGTGTCTTCTGGCCTCTCTGCTGAGTGACCTAACAAATCACTCTGCTTCTAACTCCCCTTGCTGATTCTCCAAACTCACCTTGCACCTAAGGCAAACCCTGGGGTAAGGTATAGGAGTGGGGAGCAGGTGGAAGGGTGCTTGGGAGCCCCTCCTGGGGACTCTGATTTCTGGGAGGGGGATTGTGTTTCTGTATTCCCTTTAACTTGTCTATGTCTGTAACTGTTCCTGTCTGTTGTGTATATCTCTACTTGTACATTGTGCTGAGCTGTAAAGAGAGCTGCAGTCTTTAACTTCCGGGTGACTGAGTCTAGTCTGGGGGATTTTCACTGGGGACACACACACACCCCCCCACACCCATACCCACACCCACACCCACACACACACACACACACACACACACACACACACACACGGATGGACAGGACAGGGAACTCCCAAACCATCACACAACCAAACTAACCAAACAAAAAAACCCCAACAACAACCAAAATCGAAGGCAAGGACTTTTTTGCTTTACCTAAAAGAAAATGATGGGAAAATCTAGAGGAGCTTGGCTATACTCTGAGTAAGAATTGCTTGAAAAATAAATCTGAGCTGCCTAAATGACTTTCAAAGCTGCCAGTAAAGAATTGACTGTCTTAACCACTTTGAAGAAATAAATTGATTCTTTTGCATTGTTGCTTTGGACTGGTAGGAACATGCAAGGTCTCCCCCTGCAGTGAGCTCTTCCCATGAGACAAGCTCATGTAAGGGAAATAGTATTGAAGTTACTGATCTGAAGTTGTCTCCCACTTATTTCCAGAGGTTCATCCTTTGCTAATGTTGGCTTTTGGTTAGAGACTGTGCGTCCACCATACATCTCCTGGGCATGAACGTGGAAAATTTTTTCTTCTGAGAGTGATCAAAACTTTTCAGGACCAGGCTGCTCTTGCCCTTCACAGAATTGCAGGATTACAGAATGTTAGGGTTTGGAAAGGATCTCTGAAGGTCAACTAGTCCAATCCTTTTGCTAAAGCAGCATCACCTAGAACAGTTTGCACAGAAATGAGTCCAGGTGACTTGTGAATATGTTCAGAGGAGTCTCTGCAACCTCTCTGGACAACCTGCACCAGCTCTCTGCTGCGTTCACTAAGTAAAGTTTGTACTCCTGTTCAGATGGAACTTCCTGTATTCCAGTTTGTGTCTGTTACCCCTTGTTCTGTTGCTGGGCACTGCTGAAAAGAGCCTGGCTGCTCTCACTTTGAAGCCCCCACCAGATGTTTATATACATTGATGAAATCCTCCAAAGCCTTCTCTTCTGCAGGACAAACAGCCTCATGTCTCTCAGCCTTTCCATGCATGAGAGATGCTTCAGCCCCCTTGTCTTCATAGCCCTTTGCTTGAGCCTCTTTATCATCTTCATAGCCCTCTGCTTCAGTCCCCTTATCATCTTCACAGCCCTCTGCTGGACCCTCTCCAGTACCTCCTTGTCACTCTTGAGCTGGGGATGCCAGGGCTGGACACAGTACTCCAGATGGAGCAGGAACAGAAGTGAGTAGAGGGAGAGGAGACTCTCCCTCAACCTGCTGACCACACAGTTCTTAACCATCTCAAGATCCCATTGACCTTCTTGCCCACAAGGGCACCTTACTGGTTCATAGTTAACTTGTTCACCAGGAGTCTCAGACCCTCCTCTACAGAATTGCTTTCCAGCAGGTCAATATCTAACTGGTACTGATTCATGGATTATTGATGCACTGATTCATTAATAGCTTGAATAAGACTCTCAAACCTTATTACTGAGTACAAGACCAGTGAAATGAATCTTCTAGAGTGCTTTTTGCTTTCTTTAATGCTGTACCATCTTAAATGTGTTTAGCACTTTGTGCTTCATGCCACAGAGGATTATCTATTCTGCCTGAGTAAAAAGCAATTGAGAGAGTTTAAAAAACAACTTTAAATCAAAATAAACACATTAAAATGCTATGATAATTAAGAAATTGTTTGCTTAAATACATTGAATTTTGTACCATGCTAAATCAAGAGTTGTTGTAGTCACCACAGAAAAACAAACTCCATTTGTAGACCTTTATATTTACGTACAAATATATTGGAAAGGGACCAAAACATTCTCTGCCTGTAGTTAATATTTTTTTTTCTCATTTAAAATAACACTTTTTGGCACCTTTTGTCCTTACTGTGAATGAGAGCCCTGCATATTTATTGTGCAGTCATAAATTCAGGATGCAAAAGCCAAAGGTAAATGGATTTCAGACAACTGGAGCTTTGGTTTCTCAGATGCAAAACACACTAATATCTGTGTGCAAGAAAACATGCTTATGCTGAGGTCATAGATATTGCTAGCATCACCCTGCTTTGAGGGCTTCTGTTCAATGATGACAGTTTCTGATTTTGGTGGATCTTCATAATAGACCTATCTGACAAGAGACATGCTCCAGCAACTATAAAAACATTCTTTCCCTCCAGAAACATGGGAGGTATGGCAAGTTCATCATGCACACATGGAAGGACAACCTCATTTTATATTGAATAATATACATTTTATATATATATATAAAAAATATATAAATATATAAATACATAAATAATATAAAACCATAAAACCAGTACAACTCCTGCCATAAGGAAATTTGGGTTGATACCACACTTTTTTGAGGGACAAGTGGCGTCCCTCAGGGGTCAGTGCTGGCGCCAATGCGGTTTAACATCTTTGTCAGTGCCATGGACAGAGGAATCAGTGCAACCTCAGCAAGTGTGCAGATGGCACCAAGCTGTGTGGCACAGTCGACTTGCTAGAGGGCAGGGATCCATCCAGAGGGACCTGGACAGGCTGCAGAGGTGTGCCCAGGCCAACCTCATGACATTCAACAAGGCCAAGTGTAAGGTCCTGCACCTGGGTAGGCACAATCCCAAGCACAACTCCAGGCTGGGTGGGGAATGGCTGAGAGCAGCCCTGAGGAAAAGGACCTGGGGGTGTGGGGTGATGAAAAGCTCAACATGAGCCTGCAGTGTGAGTGCAGCCCAGACAGCAACTGTGTGCTGGGCTGCAGCAAGAGCAGTGTGGGCAGCAGGGCAAGGGAGGGGATTCTGCCCCTTTGTTCTGCTCTCCTCAGACCCCACCTGGAGTCCTGTGTGCAGTTCTGGAGCCCCCAGCACAGGAAGGACATGGAAGTGTTGGAGTGGGTCCAGAGGAGGCCACGAAGATGCTCAGAGGGCTGCAGCAGCTCTGCTGTGAGGACAGGCTGAGAGAGTTGGGGCTCTGCAGCCTGGAGAAGAGAAGGCTTCCAGGAGACCTTAGAGTAGCCTTCCAGGATCTGAAGGGGGCTACAGGAAGGCTGGGGAGGGACTATTGACAAGGTCTTGCAATGACAGGACAAGGGGCAATGGGTTTGAACTGGCAGAGGGGAGATTTAGACTGGATGTTAGGAGGAAGTTGTTTGCAGTGAGGGTGGTGAGACACTGGCACAGGTTGCCCAGGGAGGTTGTGGCTGCTCCCTCCCTGGAGGTGTTCAAGGCCAGGTTGGAGGAGGCCTTGAGTGAACTGTGCTAGTGGGAGGTGTCCCTGCCTATGGCTGTGGGTTGGAACCAGATGATCCTTGAGTTCCCTTCCAACCTTACCATTCTATGATTCTATGAACTCTGCAACAAAAAAACACTAGCGCTGATTGCAAACAAAGAGCTGTATCTGGTAGAAATAGTGAGGTTATTAAGAAGACACTTAAAATCTTTTTCAGAATACAGGTTTTGCTACCTGCTAGCCCTAAGGAATTTGGACACTGTGCATATGAATACTTGATTCAATGCATTTTTATTAAGTTTTGTATGAGCACTTAATGCATTAAAATAATTACCTTTGGTGAAGCAGCATTTAGCATACTTTTCACTATGTTTCTGTGCTAGGAAAAGTCATGCAGCTCACTGACAGCAGGTAGTCAGACCTCTTCATAGCACCATTTCCCTAAAAGCATGCAAAAGAGTGGATAAAACTATTTTTAGAAGGGTAATTAGAGAAGGAAACTATACCCACCTTTAGTGCTTTGAGGCCCACTTCAACAAACATTTAACCACAGGCTTAACTTCAAGTGCATGCTTGCTTGCATTCCTGAGCAGGCACAGAATGCTTTTCGAGTGTGAAATGGAGCAGCCAGGCTCTCAGCTGGTGTACATCAGTGCATTGTCACTGTATGCAGTCAAGCTAAGAGCTCCCCACAAGGTAGCTCTCAGCACAGAACTCTGTCAGTAAACTCTGCCTGTAACCATTTAACAGTATGATTCGCTCTCACTTCAAGAGAGCAAGAATTTTGCCAGAGGAGTCAAACTCCTGAAAGCACCTTTTTGGTCTTGGGGAAATCTCCTACTCCAAAATAAAAACAAAACAAAACAAAAAACCCAAACCCAACCAAAACCCAACCAACCAACCAAACAGAAAACCAACAAACCAAACAAACCTTATGGTAGTCTTCCAATATTTGAAGGGGGCCTACAGGAAGGCTGGGAAGGGACTATTGACAAGGTCTTGCAATGATAGGACAAGGGGCAGTGGGTTTGAACTGGCAGAAGGGAGATTTAGACTGGATGTTAGGAGGAAGTGCTTTCCAGTGAGGGTGGTGAGACACTGGAACAGGTTGCCCAGGGAGGTTGTGGCTGCTCCCTCCCTGGAGGTGTTGAAGGCCAGGTTGGAGGAGGCCTTGAGCAACCTATACTAGTGGGAGGTGTCCCTGCCTATGGCAGGGGGTTGGAACTAGATGAGCTTTGAGGTCCCTTCCAACCATTCTATGATTCTATGATTCTATGAAACCCAACCCAACCAAACAAACAAAAAACCAAAACAACAACAACAAAAATTCTGAGTCAAGTTTCATGGTTATGACATAGTCATGCCAATAAATACCTCATTAAACTATACACGTGGGACCCAGATCTAGCTGCACACATGAGAAAAAGGAATAATTACATTTGTTGTGAGGCATTAAACCGAGTCAAAGAAGGCACTAAATGACATCTGAGTGGAAAAAAACCCCACAAAATAAGTGTTCACACAAGGCTGCCAAGAAATCTGTCAGCTGTTTCATCAACTGGGAATTTCAAATCTTAATTTTAGACTCCAGACTATGAAGAAACAAGCTTTAGGGGGTTCATATTTAATTAAGGCAGTTGTGTTCACAAAAAAAACCCAACAAAACAACCCAAAAACTCTGCCTATTGACATCTGGGATTACGCACACAGTGTTTTTTCTTCCCAGGGTTATTGTTTTCAGGTTGCATTTTTTTTTTCTTCTTTTTTTCTTTGCTGAACTAGCAACTAACACTGCAATTAATTTGAGCTTCATTGCTAGTGATCAATGCAGAGCCCTAGTGGCTTTCCTGCTTTACTGCCAAGAAACAAATTGTGCTGGCAGCTGCAGCACAGACTTTGGCCTGTAAATGGACAACTTGTCCCTCAGAGACCGTCATCTGGGCAGGGGAGAGGGAGTTGATACACACTGCCCCTCCATGTTGCCTCTCAAAAAAATAAGGTCCTGTCTTATTTACAGTTCTCCACTACTCATACTGTGATGGTTATATTAACTAACATCCTTTTCAGTGGCAACTGATTTGAGGTAATGAAATTCCTTCAGGCAAAGCAAGGCCTAAGAATATGCTTGGAGATGCAACTGCTCATTGGAGATGTAGCATGAGAGCCACAGGTGCAATACTAAAGTAGTTCTAAGGTTTCTCCAAAGTACATTTCTTAGTCTAATGCAGCCCAAGGCATCATAAACCTTTTACACAAGGGCACATCACTGACCCACGTTTGACTTTGTGGCTACTAGGACCCCTAAGGCCTTTTCTGCAAAGCTAAAATGCTCCTGAGCTGTTGAAATTCAGTATCCCCTTCCTGTTGCCGTCAAACTAAAATGCATCATAATTCTTCCTCGTTAAATCTATGGATCCCTTCCTACACTGCTCTCAGAATACAGTATCACAGTATCACCAAGGTTGGAAGAGACCTCAAAGCTCATCAAGTCCAACCCATTATCACAGACCTAAGACTAGACCATGGCACAAAGTGCCATGTCCAAACCCGCCTTGAACACCTCCAGGGACGGTGACTCCACCACCTCCCTGGGCAGCCCATTCCAGCAGTCAATGACTCTCTCAGGCAACAACTTTCTCCTCACCTCCAGCCTAAACTTCCCCTGGCACAGTTTGAG
>VWZE01021942.1:50424-68606 GCA_013396675.1 Eubucco bourcierii | reverse complement strand
GAGTTGGGGCTCTTCAGCCTGGAGAAGAGAAGGCTTCGAGGGGACCTGATAGTAGCCTTCCAGTATCTCAAGGGGGCCTACAGGAAGGCTTGATAAGGATTATTTACAAGGTCCTGCAATGACAGGACAAGGGGCAATGGGTTTAAACTGGCAGAGGGGAGATTTAGACTGGATGTTAGGAGGAAGTTCTTTACAGTGAGGGTGGTGAGGCACTGGAACGGGTTGCCCAGGGAGGTTGTGGATGCTCCCTCCCTGGAGGCGTTGAATGCCAGATTGGATGAGGCCTTGAGTGAGTTGTACTAGTGGGAGGTGTCCCTGCCTATGGCAGGGGGTTGGAACTAGATGATCCTTGAGGTCCCTTCCAACCTTACCATTCTATGATTCTATGATTCTATGATTCTATGATTGCTATAAAGAGTTGGAGTCAGTGCACACGGAGTCAAGGCATGATACCAATATGATTTTTGGTCATTGCTCCAACTTTACTTGACGCTAGTATGCATTATATAGCATTTGCAGCAAGCTCGTTTACATCATCTTCTAATTGGCGCTAGCCTTGCAAGCCAGCTGTGCCTCCTGGGGCCTTGGCTCATAATTTCTTCTTCTTTTCCTCCCTCGGATCCTCCCGGTAATCTCCCAACCTCCTAGAAACTTTCTCACCCTGTTAGCTCTTTCCTTTGAAAACAGTAAAGGTCAGTTACAGAGTTGTTGTTCTTTCTCAAAGCATGAATTGTTTCACAATGAACAGGCTATGGCCTCTCTTCAGCTAGAAATCCCTCAACACTGAGGAGCTGATGGGTAGGATCTAGGATCTCTGTGGTCCTTTCACTGATTCTGTCACTGGCATGAACCAATGCATATTTTATGCAAATGAAGTCATCTGAGGGAGAGAGAAAGAACTACTTGTCCTGCAGAAATAAAATCAATAGTGGTGAAACTATCTGTTTTAATGTACAGGACTTACAGTCCAGTAATTAAATTTTAGTTTCATAGAGTGAGCTTTGCCCGCTAGGAGCATGATACTGCCTTCTAGGGCTAAGATTACTTAAGCATAACAATCCACCAAAACTGAGGGGAATGAAAGCTTTGCTGATAGAAAATGAGCCAGCATTTACTTATGGGAGGCTAGGCAATTGGTATGTTGTTTGGAAATTTAGGAAGAGCATTCTCTCTTTAGACTTTGCACGAAACTGAGAGTTCACTGTAGAAATCCAACAGAGGTGCTGCCAGCCTTATTGTGGCTTTCTGTGCCAGATACCACTCAACAGTTTTATAGTCTGTAAAAAAACCCTGTTCTGGCTTTCCCTCCATTTCTGCTGGTCTCTGAAAGAAACCCTGAGATAGCTAAACAGTTTAGAAGGCAACAAAGTTCTACCACCACATGGCCAAGTGCTGATCAGGTGCTATGAAAGTAAAGTAAGACATTTGATTACAAGTTGGATGCATAACCGTAGAGTCTTAAGCATGAAGGAATAAGAGAAGTTTTGTCTTGGATCTGAAGTGGTTTATGAGAGTGACCTTTTGATGTGTAAGCTAAAGAACAGACAAGCTATGTAGGGATTACTTAATTCTAAGAAAAACTAACACAGTCTCCAACAAGTTTACTCTCTCTAGAGAAAGAAATTCCAAGCAGTTACCCTCCAAGCTACTGGAAGCTGTTTATTAAGGATGTACTGTCTTCCTCTTACATATATTCTTTCAGCATATGAAGAAAATAAGCTAGATAGAACAAAAGAACATTATTTGTTCCCTGAATACAGCCAAGGAAGCAAGAACTCTAGGTTCATGCACCTTACTGTCCAGTTCAGGACAGTACAGTAGCCACGCACACAAGGCTTTTGAGCCTGAAAGATTCACAGGAAGATATGAATGTCAAGAACCAAGCCTCCAGCAGAGGGAGGACATGGAAATGTTGGAGTGGGTCCAGAGGAGGACACAAAGATGATCAGATGGCTGCAGCATCTCTCCTATGAGGACAGGCTGAGAGAGTTGGGGCTCTTCAGCCTGGAGAAGAGAAGGTTTCCAGGAGACCTTAGAGTAGCCTTCCAGTATCTGAAAGGGGCCTACAGGAAGGCTGGGGAGGGACTACTGACAAGGTCTTGTAATGACAGGACAAGGAGCAATGGGTTTAAACTGGTAGAGGGGAGATTGAAACTGGATGTTAGGAGGAAGTTGTTTGCAGTGAGGGTGCTGAAGCACTGGCACAGGTTGCCCAGGGAGGTTGTGGCTGCTCCCTCCCTGGAGGTGTTGAAGGCCAGGTTGGAGGAGGCCTTGAGTGAGCTGTGCTAACGGGAGGTGTCCCTGCCTATGGCAGGGGGTTGGAACTAGATGATCCTTGAGGTCCCTTCCAACCTTACCATTCTATGATTCTATGATAACTGTGTTCTTAGCTCAGTTACATAGTAATCTGCAGTCAAGACTTCATCCAAGCAGATGCATTATCATTATTTAGGGAATACTGCTGCTCTCTGCAATGTGTCTTAAGAAATAAACACCTGCCAAGTGCATTGAAAGGACTGCCTTATGCATGACAAGGACTGCCTTGCTGTTTCTTGCTACTGACGCATGCCTTATGTCCAATCTCAGGAAAAAATGGGGAGAAGCATTGTCACAGTCCCTTTGTGACTTTAATTCTCAGCTTCACATCCCCATTTTTGCCACCCAGGATTGCTGAAGGACAGAAGGTTGGATGGCACAACTCCACCTTGTGCAGGAGCTGGTACCATTCTGGTCAGAGGGTTAACTCTCTCTCTCTGCAATATATGCTGCCAAACCACTGGCCTGCAGCGACCAACATATTATCTTGAACTATATACCCTCTTCTCAAATTGCTTGAGAGTGAAATTATGAGACAGCAGGATTCAAGAGCCCATGGTACCCTGGGAGCCACAAGTGGATAGGGGCTTTTTTCTCTCTTAGTGATTAAATCACAACATGCATTGGTTTGTGATCCTGCCCTAAAAATGTGTATCTATTAAACTAAACTGACTTAAATGACTGCAGACTCCTGCATAATCCACAGTCTGGCTGACATATTAAGCAGAAAGTTGTAATTTTCTCCTGCTAGCTATTTAAATATTATATATTGATGTTCTGTGGGTGTATTGATGATTTCATTTTCATCTGGGAGAGTGACTGCATCAACAAACAGTTAACACAACTTAATCACACATTCAAAATTATTAATTTTGCAGGTACCCAGTCACATATTCCAGCAGATGTGCCTAAGTGAGGACCATACAGAACTACAAGAAGTCAACAGAGCCCAGTTTCCTTACAAGTGTGTTTGGATTTCAAAACCATGAGCCTAATGATGCACGGAGCACAACTGCCATTTTAATACATCAAAAGGACATAATTGAAATGAAAGCAAGTAATTATGACACGGAGATAAAATGTATTTTAATGCATGCAAATCTACTAAAATTCACTTTTAATGCACATCACTGAGTGCAACAAATTCTGGTAATATCTGTCTGTAACATTACTCTCTTCTGCCCTTTCCTCCTGTTCATCTTCCATTCCATCATACCCTTCAAATTAAGGGAACTGTAACAAGTAAAATGCACCAAACCATTATGATAACATGGTTCAGCAGGAATTGGATATTTCTTTGATTTTTCTGCTTACCCTGTAAGAACCACTGTGTTCAACAATCCAGAGGACATATACTGACAATTTTGTGTACTTCAATCTTTTAGTGCATTTGCACCCTCACAATAAAACTGAATGTGATGGGTTGGGAGTTACATGTTCCCCACACACTATGAAAAAGCATTCAGACTAGACTCAACTGGCTGGAAGCTAAGGAATGAAGCTATATTTACAGTTTAGCACAATATACATCTCTCTCTCTCTATATATATATATAATATATGTGTATATATACACATGCAGCTCAGACAGCCAACCGAGTCCTAGGCTGCATCAAGAGCAGTGTGGGCAACAGGGCAAGGGAGGTGATTCTGCCCCTTTACTCTGCTCTTGTCAGACCCCACCTGGAGTACTGTGTGCAGTTCTGGAGCCTTCGGCACAGGAAGGACATGGAAGTGTTGGAGCGGGTCCAGCGGAGGGCCACAAAGATGATCAGAGGGCTGGAGCAGCTCTCCTATGAGGACAGGTTGAGAGAGTTGGGGCTCTGCAGCCTGGAGAAGAGAAGGCTTCGAGGGGACCTGATAGTAGCCTTCCAGTATCTGAAGGGGGCCTACAGGAAGGCTGGGGAGGGATTATTGACAAGGTCCTGCAATGACAGGACAAGGGGCAATGGGTTTAAACTGGCAGAGGGGANGTCCCTTCCAACCTTACCATTCTATGATTCTACAGTTATATAAGGAAATATACAAGTTAAAGGGAATACAGAAACACAATCCCCCTCCCAGAAATCAGAGTCCCCAGGAGGGGCTCCAAATCACCCTTCCACCTTCTTCCCACTCCTCTACCTTACCCCAGGGTTTGGCTTACGTGAAGGCGAGTTTGGAGGATTGGCAAGGGGAGTTAGAAGGAAAGTGGTTAGTTAGGTTAACAGAGAGGCCAGAAGCTCCCAGACAGACAGAGATGAGACTCTCTGAGTCCATGTTATCTGTGTTTGTGTCCTTGTTTTTATCTATCTCAGCAAGCCTATGAGTGAAGCAGACATCACCATTGTTTTCCTTTCACAGCCTATAATCTAAATCTTTTCATAAAAATGTTCCAAATAGCCTCAAACCAGCACACTGCAGAACAAAACATTTTACTGAGGATATAAGGTAAATGGCCACATTTCTTCACTGTCTTCATTTCTAGCAATCCCAGCTGTCACTGACATAAAAGTATACTCAAAAAAACCCCACACCCTCTCTAACATAGTATTTTGAACCTTTTTGCCCTCAATGGGAATTTAAATTGGTTGACAAAGCATGAATTAAGTTTTATCTCCAGTGCTTCCATGGTATATAGCTAGTGACCACTCTTGAGAAAGAAAATACTTTTGCTGATGTTTTACATGAAAAGGAAAACTCTCTTTTTAGAGGTATTATTGCACAGTACTGTTATAGTCACAGAGTCAAGAGTTTCATGAGGGTTTACAAGTACCCTCTTTATCTGTGAAGACAACTACTTTATTGCAATAGCATCCAGATACAGAGAGAACAATCTTGGACAGAGGAATCAGCCCAACTTCAGCACGTTTGCAGATGACACCAAGCTGTGTGGCACAGTCGAATTGCTAGAGGGCAAGGATCCATCCAGGGGGACCTGGACAGGTTGGAGAGGTGGACCCAAGCCAACCTCATGAAATTCAACAAGGCCGTAGTGGAAGGGGTAATTAATTATTGAGAGATGGTATTTTAAAAATATTAATAGAATTTATTAATATAAAATATTCAGAACTGGCGGTACCCCGATCACCAAAATGATAATAGTAACAGGTTCTTGCATCATTATGGAAACTTTATACAGGTATAAAATAAAATATATCTATTAATTGACCTCGACTAAACTGGCAGAGAAAGCTTTGCGGTCAGTGTGCCACTTGCAGTCAATACACCACTTGCTCACTAGATGGATGCAAGGAGCAACTTTCTGCTTATGGCAGAAGGCAATTAAGGATTATTAGAGGCTTTTGGTATTTACTTACAAAAAATACTATCTGACAGTACCCAAAGCTCGTGGTAGGGTCGCTGCCGGTAGCTGTTAGAGGCTTTAGAGTTTCCCCAGGCTTCTGGGCGCTGGAGAAAGGAGCCAGACGATCTCTGACCTGTTCCTGGCCTGCTGGAGGATTTGTGTTCCCTCCAGGGCTTCCCCCTGGGCAGAAGGCTTTCAGGTGCAGGCAGATGCCTTGCGGTGTGCAGTCTGGGCACGGTGTCATGCCGGTTGTGCAGGCCGTGACAGGGATCAGAGCCTCAGCTCAGGAGCAGTGAGGCAGCAGGCAGGGATGCAATAGCAGCCACACCTTGGAATGGCAAAGTGCATGCAGTGCTCCCTGCTCAGCTCCTTTTATCCAATACAGACCGAGACTAATGGGCCTTTGGCCACAGGACAGCCAATAAAATGGCAGTTAGCCAAGATGTGACCATATTGTGTGAAACCATAGTCTACTTTACCCTTTTTTGGGGCAGCACACAGCCTTGCACATGGCAACCGTGTGTGCCTTGTTTACCGCAGTTACTGGGCAGGCCACATACACCAGACTTAGTGGCTCCAACTTCTTTGTCCTTTTTCCCACTGTTGCTCTCCCCAAAACAGAAGGAGGGAGAGCAGAAAAACATGCCTGGGCAAGCCAGAACATGTACAAACCTAATTTGGCCTGCTTAGGCCTACCACAGCAAAGGCCAAGTGTAAGGTCCTGCACCTGGGAAGGCATGATCCCAAGCACAAATCCAGGGTGGGTGGGGAATGGTTGAGAGCAGCCCTGAGGAAAAGGACCTGGGGGTCTGGGATGTTGAAAAGCTCAACATGAGCCTGCAGTGTGAGTGCAGCCCAGACTGCAGCTGTGTGCTGGGCTGCAGCAAGAGCAGTGTGGGCAGCAGGGCAAGGGAGGGGTTTCTGCCCCTTTGCTCTGCTCTTCTCAGACCCCACCTGGAGTTCTGTGTGCAGTTCTGGATCCCCCAGCACAGGAAGGACATGGAAGTGTTGGAGTGGGTCCAGAGGAGGGCCATGAAGATGCCCAGAGGGCTGCAGCAGCTCTGCTCTGAGGACAGGTTGAGAGAGTTGGGGCTCTGCAGCCTGGAGAAGAGAAGGCTTCCAGGAGACCTTAGAGTAGCCTTCCAGTATCTGAAGGGGGCCTGCAGGAAGGTTGGGGAGGGACTATTGACAAGGTCTTGCAATGCCAGGACAAGGAGCAATGGGTTTAAACTGACAGAGGGGATGTGGCCGTTCCCTCCCTGGAGGTGTTCAAGGCCAGGTTGAATGAGGTCTTGAGTGAGCTGTACTAGTGGGAGGTGTCCCTGCGATCTTTGAGGTCCCTTCCAACCTTACCATTCTATGATTCTGTCATAAACAAGTCTTAGTTTTTTGGGTTTTTTGGTTTTGGTTTTTTTTTTTGTGTCAGCAGAAATCTTTACTTTCTTACATAGTTTAGAACTGAAACAGGATTTTCAAAAAGTAACATTATTTTTTTGGCAGGTTATTCAAGTAAAAACTCTAAGTATCCTGTAGATTCTTCATTGGAAAAGGGAAAGGACTAGATTTTGAAACAAGATAGTGGAGGAGTTACTACTCTAAACTTGCCTTAAAATGGAACAAGGATGTGAAGTTTACAAATGAATCGAAGGAGGAGCTTCTAGCTGCAGGGTCAATAACAGAAGCTCTCAAGTTGCTGTATGTAATATAGTGGACTCGACACAAGATAAACTAAAACTTCAGGCATGCTTAGCTTCCTTGCATTAAAAAGTCAGGCTGCAAATAATGTTTGACTAGCCATAATCCGATGTCAAAACCAGTATCTGCCTTTGGGGCAAATATGCAAACATTGTGTGGGTGATGCTTCAAATAACTGAGAGCAAAAAATATGAATTCTGGGCATGCATTCCACTGCTCAGATCTACCAAACTTTGAATCTAGGAGTAGATTAGGAGTCAGAATTTGAGAAAGGAGATTAAAAAGTAATGGTTTCTGTTTAGAAAACAACACACCCTTAGTAGCCAGATGTAAATATTCCTGGCAAGCAGCTCTAGAAATGGTAGGATAATCACATACATCGCAACAGCATAGCTAAGAATAGGAATGGGGGTGGTCCCACAGCATGATAGACAGAGGATGGAATACTCTGTGAGTACATTTACTTGAACTCTGTGTTCAGGCAGGCTGACATATAACTAGGCATTGATGAATAGCTATGTAACTTTACAACTGTAAATGCCTCACAGGGTAACACTGAATGATTCCTGTCTGTGAGCAATAAATAGCAGAACAGGGGAAACAAGCTCAGGAAGCTGGCTTATTAGCTAAGCAGGCAGCAGATACTTTACACACTGTTACTCCCCAAACTTCTGTGTCAGACACTGTGTGCACAGCATGTGAGGCAGAAGAAAACAACTTCGTATTGTCCTCAAGGGTTGTGGTTGTATGAGACTGATTGACCTGGTGTAACGGGTTAGGGTGGATCCCTCCCCTGGTAGAATAAACTCACCACAACATGGATTTTTTTATTTATTTTGTGAGGTCAGGAAAAAAAAATGAGAAATTGTGTTTCTTATAGTTTAAACAAAATATAACAGTACAGGGAGAATATAACTACTACAGGAATATAATAACCTGAGGGAAGATGGGGAAGTGGTCAAGCAGCAGCGAAGCAGCAAAAGCAGCAGCAGGGGAAGATAGCAGCACAGGCAGGCAAAGCAGCAGAAGCAGCAAGGGGAAGGTCCAAACTGTGCTTCCAGACATAAAGCTCTTGATGCTCCAATCAAATTATATTAACTTATCCGTTGTTGCCATCATATGGCCTACTCCTAGAATGTTCACCTCAGAGCTTCCACTGCCAAGTTTCTCTGTTCTGAAATTTTTTATGTCTGAGGTAGGAACCTAACTCAAATGGTCACACCTGGGAAAACTGGAATAGGATTTAAAATAGAGTAGCAACAAATCTAACTAATATTTCAGATGCAGTGTGCTTTGTCCTGAGTGTGATATAGAAGAAAGCTTCCTGAACAGCCCTGACAAGAGCTCTGATCCTTAGATAGATACAGGAGTCAGAACAACTCACATCTTCAGCCAGTATGGGAAGTCTGATATGTGATAACTGAAATATAGCAGACTACAGCAATGATGCCTAAGTTTGTGGCCCATATATGGACAAATACAGAAGTTTTTCATATGAAAAAGAGATTCCAACTGCCCAATAATTGTTGAGATCTATTTCTCTTCTACTGCTCAGCTTAGAGTGTCCCACTATTTTTTAAAATTAATTTTATTGTTAAAATACTCTTATTTTTCCCACCTAAAAGTTATTGTTCCAGTTATTTGCAACTTGTATGTGAAACATTAGACATTCATATCCCTAAGGCTTGGTGTAAGATATTTCATTTCTGGATGTTAGGAAGAAGTTGTTTTCAGTGAGGGTGGTGAGGCACTGGCACAGGTTGCCCAGGGAGGTTGTGGCTGCTCCCTCCCTGGAGGTGTTCAAGGCCAGGTTGGAGGAGGCCTTGAGTGGCTTGTGCTAGTGGGAGGTGTCCCTGCCTATGGCAGGGGGTTGGAACTAGATGATCCTTGAGGTCCCTTCCAACCTTACCATTCTATGATTCTATGATTATGAGGTTATGGCCATTACATGTCTGGGTGCAAAATTAGTGCCTTCCCTCTTTCTCCAGAAAGCCACTATGGGTGGACAGATGAGACCAATTTTTAATCTCAGTGCTGCAAAATATGTGCTCTGAAACATTAACAAACTCTTCAAATAATGTTTGCAGGATTTCTTTGTTGGTTTATAACCTTTATAACCTTATATACCTTTTCTCCTGGAAATGGTCAAGGCATAATGGAAAGGGACCTGGGGGTCCTGGTAGACAGAAGAATGACCATGAGCTGGCAATGTGCCCTTGTGGTCAAAAATGCCAGTGGTATCCTAGAGTGCATTAGAAAGGCTGTGGTTAGTAGGTTGAGAGAGGTTCTCCTCCTGCTCCACTTTGCCATGGTGAGGCCACATCTCAAATATTCTGTCCAATTCTGGGTCTCTCAGTTCAAGATATTCATGGAACTGCTTGAAGCAGTCCAGTGCAGAGCCACAAAAATGGTTAAGGGAGTGAAACATTTTCCTTAGGAGGACAGTCTGAGGGAGCTGGGTCTGTTTATCTTGGTGAGGAGAAGACTAAGTGGTGACCTCACTAATGCTTATAAATATGTAAAAGGTGAATGCCAAGAGGATGGAACCAGACTCTGCTCGGTGATGCCCAATGACAGGACAAGAAGCAATGGGTGCAAGCTGGAGCAAAAGAGGCTCCACGTGAACACAAGGAAAACACTTTTTACTGTGTGGGTGAGAAAACACTGGAGCAGGCTACCCAGACAGGTTGTGGAGTCTCTTTTGGACACAACCAAAACCTGCCTGGACTCATTCCTGTGTGACTTACTCTAGGTGATCCTGCTCTGACAAGTTAGCTGGACTAGATCATCTTTTGAGGTCCCTTCCAATCTTTAATGTTCTGTGATCCTGTGATTCTTGTTAACTTTTCAAGAAAGGTGAAGGTAAAAAGCAAATTTAACTTGGTCCTAAGAAACTACATTTGAGATTTTGTCAATATCATTACCAGACCATCATTAGTGACAAAACAGATTTTCAGTGTTTGCTGAGTTCCTGATAAATATATGGAAATCTGAAATATAAAAGCTAAGGCATGTATAGGTACTATATAATAAATTCTGTATTTGAAAAGGGATATGCAAATTCAGGAGTCTAAGTAATTATTTTAATCCTTTCCTTAAATTAAGGTAGATAATCACCACACTACAATGATTTTTATATACCACGCCTCTGCCTGGAAACTTATTTAATTACAATTACAATAATCAGAAAAGATTACAGGATACAAATATTTTCCACTTAATTCATGCATTCTACACAACTGCACAGAGTGGATTTCTTTGTTAGGTGTGTTAATTGCTTGGGTTTTTATCCACTTCCTCATCAACCAGTCTGTTTTTCCTTTCCATGTGTTTATAAGGACAGGAGGCAAGCCTTATGCACCATGAAAAGAACTCTCCACTCTCAGATTGTTGCACTGAGATCAGTTGTTCCCATCATCTACAACAAATCAAGAAACCCCAAGATTTCCTCTAAGTGCAGTTCTTTCATTTGGTATTCCCAACAGTTTTTCTTGACATAAGCTGTTAAATTGATGTTTTAGAATTATGTACAACATTCTGACAGTTTAATCCTCCAAGACAGAAAAATGTTTTTCACACCTAGATTTTTTTCTTAGAAATCATAGTAACACTTCAAGCCCTCCTTGAGCTGTTTCTGTAGCTGCACTGTGCAATGTGTGACATATCTATGTGTAGCATACATATACGTATAGACTATGTCAGATACTGGGCTTCACATTGGATTAAGTCATAGGAACTCCACTGAACTTGGAACTGATGCTCAGAGAAATGCCTGGGCCACAGATGGGAAGAGATAGGATGAGAGATGGGGAAAACCATCAGATGATATCCTCCTTTCTCACACATCTTCTCGATTGTCTGCTGCGGACCTGCTACTGGTCTTGCTCCAGGCAGGTTATGGGATTCATGAATGCCGCTTTAGTCTGACCCCTGGCACCTACTCCCACAACTGGTTCCCTAAAATGACTTCAAATGCATGTCAAACTCTTTTGTGTTCTCATTCCAAATTTCTGGATTAATCTCAGAATACCTTTGAAATGGGGAATTACGATTCCAGATGGTTTCAAGAGGTATCTACCAGCTTCAGCCATTCTATTATTCAGACAAAGGTGCTGCTTGGTTTTGAATGTGGAACTCACATTCTGTAATTTACTGCAGTTTTTAAATAATTATGCAATCTAAAAATATGATAAATATTTTGAAAAGACAGAGGGAAACACAAATATGGAAACACAGAAACAAGATTATATGCTCTTTAAGGATTTCGTTTTCAATTGATGATACTACCTAACATTTATCTGAAGTGAAGTTTTATAGAATCATAGAATCAAAGAATGGTAAGGTTGGAAGGGAACTCAAAGCTCATCGAGTTCCAACCCCCTGCCATAGGCAGGGACACCTCCCACTAGCACAGGTCACTCAAGACCTCCTCCAACCTGGCCTTGAACACCTCCAGGGAGGAAGCAGCCACAACCTCCCTGGGCAACCTGTGCCAGTGTCTCACCACCCTCACTGCAAACAACTTCCTCCTAAAGTGAAAACCTCTGAAAACTCCACATTTAGAAAACACTCATCTGCTATTTATGTGGTAATAGGGTACTTAGGACACAAGTAGTCTTAATGACAAAGATCAAATGACATCTTTAGAGATTTGTTTATGTCCTGGGAACACTGGAGAACTTGTGAGTGTTTTCTTGGGGAGAAAATGATTTCCAGCACTTTCAGGTACTAAGCATGTCCTTCCCTTTGATTCCTAGGATAACTACAAGCAGTGGGCTTAGACTCGTTCTATTATACTGACCCAGTCTTTCTAGAGCCATTTCTTCTCCTTCAAGAACTTCAAGGTGATCTTCTGTAGGTGGACACCCGAAGGACACATGAGGTTGAATATCTTAACAATGCCATTTCGTTTTTGTCAATGTTTTCAATCAGTAATTTTCCGTGAAAAGTTTACACATGAAGATGGTCCAGCAAGGTTGTCAGAAAATAAACAAACAAAAAAAGCCTCATGCTGGAGCTAATGCAATCATAAGCATTATCAGGGTACATGTGCACATTAATCAGTAACTCTCAGAATAAAACTAGTCCCTTTGAAGCTGAAAACTACTTAAGTGAACACCAACTGAGGATTCTGATCACAATGACTTCAGGACGTAAGTGAAGAGTTGTGGTCTCTGCATGTTTTCTGTACCATACCTGATCTGAGAAGAAAATGAGATTTAAAAAAAATCTAGTGTCAGCAATTTAATCCCAAATCCATGAAGGCAAATACCTCATTTATGTTAGTGTTAGATGTGTCTATTTAGGTTGCTTTATTGCTTCACAAATACTTCAACTAAACTTTAGTATTATAATAATGGGTTTAAACTGACAGAGGGGAGATTCAGACTGGATGTTAGGAGGAAGTTCTTTCCAGCGAGGGTGATGAGACACTGGCACAGGTTGCCCAGGGAGGTTGTGGTTGCTCCCTCCCTGGAGGTGTTCAAGGCCAGGTTGGAGGAGACCTTGAGTGAGTTGTACTAGTGGGAGGTGTCCCTGCCTATGGCAGGGGGTTGGAATTAGATGATCATTGAGGTCCTTTCCAACCTTACCATTCTATGATTCTATGATTCCATAATAAGGAACCTAAAAATGTCATTCACTGCAACAAGGGGTAAAACCAGTCTGCTATTTTTAATGGTACTCCTCCAGTGAGAGAAGATGGACTTTTGGGCCCCTGTATTGCATTGCAGTTCAGGATAAGAATCTGATTGATTTCACATCATTATGTCTGGATTTCAACTTGTCTTGGCTCTAACACTGAACTCTTAAATCAAATGGGAAAACATCAATTACAGAGATTTAATATTCCCCTGCTGTCATTAATGCAGATATAGGTACACCTCATTTTAAATGTGTTACAATTGCAGCTGAAAGTGGCAGTGCCCTTGGCAGCATAAACTGACATAGGTCCAAGACAAATGGAGATATACTCAAGATAATTATCTTGCCATGAAGCTCTGGGTACTGTCAATATGGATAATAATACTGTCAATATGGATAAATAGGGAATCTTGCAAGTGTACCAGCCCTGGTCAGCAAACGGTGTGGAGGATTGTGCTAAGGTTCAAATAATTCTCTTTGAGTGAATAAAGGCCAAACAACACCAAACAGCTGCTGAACTGGGTTTAGTAGATTGGACCAGAGTAGAAGGAAAATGGGAAGCAAGGGCTGTGTGGAAAATATGCACCAAAGAGAAGAGATATCACAACTTCCCTGGCTTGAAAACTGTGGCATGGGCAAAGGAGCAGGTCCATGCCACGCCACCTCCTCCAGGCCGCAGTCAGTGCAAAGTGGGGCTGGGGGTGTGTGGTTTATCTCTGGGATGCAGGTAGAGCTGGGAACAGAGCAGTGCGTGGCTGGTGGTACAGGGCTGCTTGCCACCAAACCTTCTAGGCACGCAGGCAGTGGTGGGAACAGAGAGGCATGGGCCTGTACAGAGTTGGTAGAGCAGAAGGGAGCTGTGGTGGGAGCAAAGAAGTTTCCTCTGCCCCCCCGCTCCCTGCTGCTTCCCCCATCCCCTGTATTCCCTCACCCTCTGTAGATGCAGGAGGTTGGCACGGTCCCCAGAGCTAGGCAGAGTACCCTCTGTACACCCACCCTTCAGTTGTGCTATTTATAGAATCATAGAATGGCCAGTTTAAACCCATTGCACCTCTTACTGTCATTACAAGAACTTGTCAATAGACCCTCCCCAGTCTTCCTGTAGTTACTAGAAGGTTACTCTAAGGTCTCCTGGAAGCCTTCTCTTCTCCAGGTTGCAGAGCCCCAACTCTCTCAGCCTGTCCTCAGGGTAGGACTGCTCCAGACCTCTGAGAATCTTTGTGGCCTCCTCTGGACCCACTCCAACACTTCCATGTCCTTCCTGTGCTGGGGGCTCCAGAACTGCACACAGGACTCCAGGTAGGGTCTGAGGAGAGCAGAGCAAAGGGGCAGAATCCCCTCCCTTGCCCTGCTGCCCACATTGCTCTTGATGCATCCCAGGACTCAGTTGCTGTCTGGGCTGCATACACACTCTGCAGGTTCATGTTGAGCTTTTCATCACCCCACACCCCCAGGGCCTTTTCCTCAGGGTTGCTCTCAGCCATTCCCCACCCAGCCTGGAGCTGTGCTTGGGATTGTGCCTACCCAGGTGCAGGACCTTACACTTGGCCTTGTTGAATGCCATGAGGTTGGCCTGGGCACAGCTCTGCAGCCTGTCCAGGTCCCTCTGGATGGATCCCTGCCCTCTAGCAAGTGACTGTGCCACACAGTTTGGTGCCATCTGCAAACTTGCTGAAGTAGCACTGATTCCTCTGTCCATGACACTGACAAAGATGTTAAACAGCACTGGTGGCAGCACTGACCCTTGAGGGACACCACTTGGCACCGGTCTCCAGGTGGACATTGTGCCCTTGGTCACCACTCTCTGTGTGCCACCATCCAGCCAATTCCTTACCCAGTGAGTGGTGGACAACCGAAGACAGTTGAGGTCTCATGCAAAACATATTCACTTACAGGCACAGAAGTAATTTATTTTCTCTGGTGTATTGTGGGTTTTTTTCCCAGTAATTTGTTAGTAGTGGTGAAATAACCCTCCCATTCTTCATTCCTCCTTGGTTAAATACATACATGCAGAAGTAACTGAAAAGAAAATATATCATGGTGGGGAAAAAAATCAACATTGTATAGATTACATAAACAGAAAAGAATCAGGAATTAGTGCTGTGAAGGAAGGCTTCAGTAATCTAAAGCAGTGAAAATCACTTGCAAAAGCATTTTATTCATTGTAAAAGACACTGTGTTGTCATAGTCACAGCGATAGAAGTTGCCCTACATCAATCAGATTGTTTCAGTTGACTTGTTCTTCAAGCTAATTAAAAACAACAAGTTGAAAGAGATCTAAGAAGGCTAGTGCTGAATTTCTCAATTACTACATGATGTCTCAGACATGATCAATTTCTCCAGACCCTCTCTTTGGTTTACATAGCAAGCTATCAATGTCATGGCTAGAGAGAAAAAGCTACACTTAGAGCCAGTTTGAGTCTTGTTACATGCAGTGCTTTCTGCAAAGGGTCATTTTAGCAGTTAGTGATGTCAGCCCTAATTTTTTTGACACAACACAGAAAAATTAGGGGTTTGGGCTGAGATGTATTAACCTCTTTTATTTTCTATAGAAAAGGCATACAAATGTATCTGTTGTGGTAGGCCTATGCAGGTCAAAATAGGTTTATACATGTCCTGGCTTGCCCAGACATGTTTTTCTGCTCTCCCTTCTTCTGCTATTGGGAGAAGCAACCCTGGGAAAGAGGACAAAGAACCTGGAGCAACTGAGTCTAAGGACTCTGGCTTTCCCAGACTTGGTTAGCATCCTGTGGTAAAGAAGGCTCAGTTTTTGCCTGCCTTGTGCCTGTCTCAGCATGACACCGTGCTGAGATTGCACATGGCATTGCACCCTGCCTACACCTGAAAACCTCCTGCCAAGACGGGAGGGAAGTCCTGGAGATACACAGATTATTCAGAGATCAGGACCAGGTCAGAGATGTCTGCCTCCTTTCCCCAGAAGTCTGGGAAGAATCAGAAGTCTCAGCGGGTAACAAGATAGTAACAGAATTCCCTGAAAGCATTTGGGTAATATCTGAGGCTGTAGCTAGTCCATGAGTCAGGAGATAATTTTGTGAGTAAATACTTCAAGCCTCTTGTAATTCACCATTGCCCTCTGCCATAAGCAGAAAGGAGCTCCTTGAGGCCATCTAGTGGGCAAGTGGAGTATTGACCGCAAGCCATACATTGACTGCAGGAACCTTCTCTTCCAGTTCAATTAATGTTATATATTTTTGCTAGTTATTTCTAGATCAAACATTATTATCTGTATAAAGTTGTCATGACTGTGTGAAGAACCAATTATTATTAAAATTAGTGGTCGGGGTGGTGAGAGTTCTGAATATTGAATATTAATAAACAATACTAATATCTGAAAAATCATATCTCACCTCAATTAATTAGATCTCCATAACAAAATCGAGTGAGTCAAATGAGGGGACAGTCATCAGGTAGTTGCAGAGAGCACTCATGCAACTACACAACAGAATAGACAGAATATGAATTAGTCAGCAGTCAGAACAAGACAGAAACAGGAGCTGGAATGGAGAATATAGAAAGTGCAACCATTTTCAACACATAATGTAATGCTAATGCCAAAGTCCTGAACATCATTCACTATGTTATGCTCTCATCATACCACATCTGGAGTACTGTGTGCAGTTCTGGAGCCCACAGCACAGGAAGGACATGGAAGTGTTGGAGCAGGTCCAGAGGAGGGCCATGAAGATGCCCAGAGGGCTGCAGTAGCTCTACTCTGAGGACAGGCTGAGAGAGTTGGGGCTCTGCAGCCTGGAGAAGAGAAGGCTTCCAGGAGACCTTAGAGTAGCCTTCCAGTATCTGAAGGGGGCTACAGGAAGGCTGGGAAGGGACTATTGACAAGGTCTTGTAATGCCAGGACAAGGGGCAATGGATTTGAACTGGCAGAGGGGATGTGGCTGTTCCCTCCCTGGAGGTGTTGAAGGCCAGATTGGAGGAGGCCTTGAGTGAGCTGTGCTAGTGGGAGGTGTCCCTGCCTATGTCAGGAGGTTGGAACTCGATGATCCTTGAGGTCCCTTCCAACCTTACCGTTCTATGATCCAATGATTCTCTAAATCAGTGATGTTGCAACACTGCTCTGTTGTCTGTAAGCACTAATCTCAATGTTGAGATTTGGCCTTGCTGAAAAACCAGCAATGAGCCTGGGTTATATACCAATATGTTGGGATTGTTAAGGAAATAGGGTTGGTAAGTAAAGGTCCCTATTCTTCCTCCAAGGAAAAAAATCCTTCCCATTCTTCTCTGCCACATGCCACCCTCTCTGCATCAAATTCAGAGACTACTTGATGATTGATTTGTACCCACAAGAACATACTGTTTCTGAGATATATGAACTCCAAACAATTTCTGGCTCCTCTTAGTGTCCCTACTCGACTGTCTTCTTTCTTATTCAAATTCCCATTGTCCCCCTCCAACTTTCATTCTTAATAGACTTCCTTTTACTTCTTTCCTTTTCTTGACACTTTCATCCTAATTTACTTCTCCACTATTCATTAGAATTCTTAATAAAAATTGAACATAATCTGCACAAAGAGAAAAATAGAAGGCACAAGCTACTTCTCAGGTTCTCCTTGCCTCTGCAAGTGAAGTATAATGTCTGTTTTGCTGCTCATCTGTCTACTTTTTCTAATATAAGCTTTTCAGAGGAGAGAGAGGATTTCCCTGTGGCTGGTGATTGAAGAGGGGAAGGAGAACAAGAAATCATGCATCCAACCAATTCCTCTCACACACAGAGAGAGGAGATGAAAATATGCTAATGGACGATTGCGGAATTCTAAGCAGGGTTGGCATGGCACAGCAATGCACACTGCTTCATTTCCAGCACTACCTGTCTGTGTGCCTGTGACAATGGAACCCCCCTCCGAGCTGGAAGTGCTTTGCATCACCACAAAACAAAACAAAACAAACCAAAACCAACCAACCAACCAAACAACCCCCCCCCAAAACCAAAACCAAAACAAAAAACAAAACCCCAACCCCCCACCTAATAAATATATAAATAAGATTAAATAAAATTACTACATGGTATGATATAATATATCATTCTCTCTGTGGAGAACTTCCTTCTAATATCCAGCCTATACCTCCCCAAGTATAACTTGAGACCATGTCCCCTTGTTCTTTTGCGGATTGCCTGGGAGAAGAGACTGATCCCCACCTGGCTACAACCTCCTTTCAGGTAGTTGTAGACAGCAATGAGATCACCTCTGAGCCTCCTCTTCTCCAGG
>VWZE01021942.1:33595-45721 GCA_013396675.1 Eubucco bourcierii | reverse complement strand
CCTCCCCTCCCCTTTCCTCAGGATTCCTTCTCAAGCATGATGATGTGATATCAGGAGCAGAGGCAAGAAATCTGGAGACTCAGAAATAAATTTTGCAAGGGGGTAAATGGGGAGAGTTAACAGCAAGGAAGTGAGGGAGGAACAGTAGAAAGTATTGAAGACAGATGTGGACAGAGCAGACAGATGACATGAGAGGTGGGTGGGAGATACATGGGCACTGGGTTGGTCTGAGAAGGAGAGAGTGGTTGAGAGGATGATCTGAGCTACTGCACTGCCTTGAAGAAGTTCATTTGAACAGAGCCTGTCTCTGGCAGTGACAGAATTTTTCAGGCACATGGGAGAGGATTGCTGTGATGAAGGTGCTGGGTGAGACAAGGTCTCTGTGGCAGAGTAGCACTACGGTTGGGCACAGGAGGTGTGAGGAGGAAGGACAACACAGTGGGAGTCTGAGTGATGACAGAGAAGCCAAACCCAAGCCTGCAAACAAAGGAGCTGCAAAGGGTACCAGGGCTCAGGAGATTAGGAAACCAACAAATCATTTTGGCTTTCTTTTCCTATCTCCTTTGGAGTAATATTTATTTTGCAATTTATCTTAAAGTGTTTGAGCAAGCGGAAAGAGAAAAGGATAAGAAAGGGCTGGGTTTTGTCTTCTCTTTTAGTCTTCAGTTTCTTTCAAGTTCTTATCTAAGGTACATTTTGGGGTGAAAGATTATTTTGCAGAGCCCAACTATTTGTTGGAAGAGCAGAATGCTGATATGTTATGGCTATTTGTAGATGATGCTGTCATTTCCTGTGCTATCAGGTGTTGTACATAGGTTATGAAAGACCTAAGGAAACCTGATTTATTATGCTTCCATTTGGAGATTTTACTGCTGCGATATTGTACAATCTATTGCTGAATCTTGTAGTGTGTGATGGTAGAAGGCTGCTGGAAGACAAATGCAGAAACACAGCCTTCCCAAATGAATGCTAGCTTGTGATGGTATGGGAGTTCCACACACACCCCACCCCACCCCCCCCCAAACTGCTAAATGAGAGAAAGATGAATGGATCCTGCCCAGGGCCTAATCAGCTAATACTGATGCACAGCTATTAATGGAGCTGTCAAGTTCTATTCACTGTACTGAAGGAGTGATATTGACTGGACATTGTCAGCTTAACCTTCAGCACTGATGTAGTGATTTGTAGCCTGTCATCTTGGTATCCCATTATTGAAATCAAGTGCTCTTGTTATAGCAGGGAATAACGAAGGTATGATCTGCAGGCCTCTTAAATAATGCTCTTCTGTGTTACAGACGTCAGGGATAATTAGATGAGAAGAAACAAAAAGTGGAAATCTTGTTTTGGGTCTTTCATTAGCTTCTGTAGTACATAATGTCTTCATCGTGTTACCTACAAGCTCTTGAAACATTTCCACCAGGTCAAGAAATCTTCCATGCTAATCATATTTTAACCATTTAGTTAATTTCCCCAGATCACATTCTGCCTCCAAACCTGGTACCTGTGTGTTCAACATAGAGCCTGAGGATGTTTAGCTCCTAAGGACAGGCTGGGGATGGTGACTGAGCCTTTTGTAGGCATCATCACACCTCACAGGAGACAGACTCTGCTACAAAATCTNACAGGTTGCCCAGGGAGGTGGTGGATGCTCCCTCCCTGGAGATGTTCAAGGCCAAGTTGGAGGAGGCCTTGAGTGAGCTGTCCTAGTGGGAGGTGTCCCTGCCTATGGCAGGGGGTTGGAACTAGATGATCCTTGAGGTCCCTTCCAACCTTACATTCTATGATTCTATGATTCTCCATTAAAATATTCCAATTAGCCTTAAACCAGCTTGTACCTGCAGCTTGTAATCTCAACTCAGTAAGACAGTAGCATAGACTGGAAAAGGCTTGGCTGAAGTACTGAAGACAGCACAGCACAGCTAAAATTTCTTAGAACTTGACCAAGAAATTGAGAAAATTCTGGGTTTTCTGGAATATTCTAGACTTCCCTACACATTTACATACACCTTCTGATATCTTGACCACACCAAACTCAAACCCGGAATCCTGAAGTGGATGCAAAATGTGAGGGAGGTGGTTTATACCCCCAGAGGCCCTGATATCAGACAAGGTTTTATCTATTACCTTAGCAATATTACTTAAACTGAATATTGTATAATGATTACATATTATATCAATCTGGAATTTGCTGTTGTGAAACAGGAATGATGACTTCAAATTCCAGTGTAAAGGAACCATTTGCATATTAATGTGCTACACAACAAAATCAGACTTTAATTACACATACTACCTTTCATTCTCAAGGTATTTAAACACCTATTGCTAATCAATACGTTTAAGTATTGGCTGTGCAATGAATGAGTAAGCAAGCCTGGTAGGCAGTGTGAGATGAACAAAAGCTCACATGTTAAAGCTCTGGGCATCCCAACCTGCTTAACGAGGACAAAAACAGAATGGCAAAGGATCTGTTTTGTTTTGGTGGTTTCTTTTTTTTTCTTTTTTTCTTTTTTTTTTTAATCTTCTCTTTCTGAACAAAGTCCAAAAAGAGATCTGCCACTTTACTCTGCTCTCGTCAGATCCCACCTGGAGTACTGTGTGCAGTTCTGGAACCCTCAGCACAGGAAGGACATGGAAGTGTGGGAGCGGGTCCAGAGGAGGGCCACAAAGATGATCAGAGGGCTGGAGCAGCTCTGCTGTGAGGACAGGTTGAGAGAGTTGGGGCTCTTCAGCCTGGAGAACAGAAGGCTTCGAAGGGACCTGATAGTAGCCTTCCAGTATCTGAAGGGGGCCTACAGGAAGGCTGGGGAAGGATTATTTACAAGGTCCTGCAATGACAGGACAAGGGGCAATGGGCTTAAACTGGCAGAGGGGAGATTTAGACTGGATGTTAGGAGGAAGTTCTTTCCAGTGAGGGTGGTGAGGCACTGGCACAGGTTGCCCAGGGAGGTTGTGGCTGCTCCCTCCCTGGATGTGTTCAAGGCCAGATTGGATGAGGCCTTGAGTAACCTGTACTAGTGGGAGGTGTCCCTGCCTACGGCAGGGGTTGGAACTAGATGATCCTTGAGGTCCCTTCCAACCTTACCATTCTATGATTCTATGATTAAAGGTTTGAGAGTATTGATAATGTCAGACCAGTAAGATGAACTGTATGGAGACTTATTTTCACATATCTGCCAGAAAAAAAATGATAGTCCTTCTAATGCATGCCATGATTTGGTAGGCTAGAGCTTACTGAGTGATTTTTACTGTGGTGTAAGTAACAACATGGATTAGAGCTTACTGTAAAATTAGAATCTTGTAAGGTAATTTCAGGGGACTTTCAGTCAGTGTAAAACTTTTTCTGTCTTTTTGTGTCTCAAAATTGCCCCTTTCTAATTCTAAACTGTGTTTTTCACAACTGTACTGAGAAGAGGAAATGTTTGAAACCTCAGAGTGAGCAGTTAAAATCCCTTCTCCTTCTCCTCTAGTTTTCCTGTGAAGATTTGCGAAAACACAACCTTCCAGTTCATATTCACTTTGATCGGTGCAGGACGTAGGCATCACACGCATGAATAAAAGTTGGTTGTGCTGGTTTGAGGCTAATTGGAATATTTTAATTTAAAAAATTATATTATAGGCTGTGAAAAGAAAACGATGGTGATGTCTGCTTCACTTATAGGCTTGCTGAGATGTATAAAAACAAGGACACAAACATAGACAAGACAGAGGGAGTCTCTCACTCTCTAGTTGGTGTGTGTCTGCTGGCTTTCTGCTGCGTAACCTAACTAACCACTCTGCTTCTAACTCCCCTGGCTGATCCTCCAAACTCACCTTGGACATAAGCCAGACCCTGGGGTAAGGTAGAGGGGTGGAAAGAAGGTGGAGGGGTGGTTGGGAACCCCTCCTGGGGACTGTGATTTCTGGGAGGGATATTGTGTTTGTGTATTCCCTCTAGCTTGTATATTTCTGTAAATATTCCTGTATATTTTGTATACCTCTGCTTGTGTACCGTGCTAAGCTGTAAATAGAGCTTCAGTCCTTAACTTCCAGCTGGCTGAGTCTAGTCTGGGTGCTCTTCCATAGTGTACGTAGTGGGGGTAGGGAACTCCCAAACCATCACACTAGTAAAAAAAACAAACCAAAACAACAACAACAACAACAAAATGGTCAAAAAGCAGTCCTCCACAGTAGCAAACAGACTGGCTCTCATTTAAAAGTTTGGCTGGTCTTTGCAGCATTAGAGGCAATTTGAACTATTCAATTTATAATTTTTCAAAGCTTGTCACTCTTTATGTACAACCAAGGTAACCCATGGCTGCACCCTGCAGCAGAAGCTGGCACCTCTTACAAGTTTCCTATGAGCCTCTCCTGCCACAAGGGGTTAGCAGAGTTTGAGCTGTTCAGGTTACTACTGCTGGTAGCAAGTGTCTCCAGACCTCTGAGATCCTCTCATAGTCATTACTAAGCCGTTATTTATCCCATTCTGTGCTGTCCATGTCCTTAATGGCTTCAAAGAAGCAGAANTCCAACCTTACCATTCTAGGATTCTAGGATTCTATGATTCTAAGATTAACTCCAGTGGTATTTTCCAAGAAGTTGACCAGTATATGTTCTGGTCAACTTCTTCTCTCACAGAAATGAACACTGAGGTGTCCGAGATCTGCAGGAACCCATTTGTGCTGAGGACAAGTGGCTCTGTACGGTTTTGTAGAGCGGATGAATTGTGTACCTGAAGGGTATCTAATAGGAGCCTTTGCTCAGGAGCTGAGATTTTCCCAATTAGGAGATGTAGACCTTCTCTCCCATAGAGCCTTTGGAATAATATAATATAATGATAGATTACAAAATTGTGCCAAAATTGTACCAAGCGATTCAGTCCAGCCCAGAGTTTCTTTTCCGCCTCCTACACAAGAGCAAATGCTGTAGTTATTAACTACATGAGCGAGTTAATGTAATTGTCACCCTTATTTGGTGTGACATGCAAGAGACAGGTGAAGGTGCAGGCATGTCCTGCAGGAGCAAGAGGTGAGGGGCAGGTGGTGACACAGATCTGTGAAAGTGGGCACACAAAGCCGTGGGGCTAGGGCTGGGGTAGCCCCAGTGCAGGCACAAGTCAAGCTACGTGGTGACAGTGCAGCAGGGAGCAGAAGACACCTCAGGAAAGCTAACGGGAAATGTAGCTGTGTAACCCTGGGGGTTGGCAGGGAGTTTATGCCTGCCAGTAGATTTTGCTTCATTCCTAAGCAGAGAATGTCTTTTAGGTAAATAAAAAACAAAATCGAAACAAAACAAAACACTGTGGGCAAAGGTTCTCCAAGATGCATGTAAAAAGTGATGTAAGAAATGTAAAGTAAGGCACTAATTAGTATCCCGGCTGAGAATCTCGGCAGTGAGCACTCCTGAATAGCGTGAATTGCTCTGCAAGCAGCAGAGGCAGCCTTTTCAGGAAACATTTGAGACTGACTGGGAGATGCAAAGTAGACAATTGCATTTCCATTGCACTTCAGCATGTGTGGAGACTGCTCCAAGGAGCTGATTTCTGGAACAATAGTTAAACAGACTGGGGAGGAATACAAAATAAACAAATTTGAGTTATTTCCATTTTGGATCTCAGCTACGCAATTTTAGTTCTGTTCCTAGATGGAAGTCATTCTCCTATTCCTTACTTTTTCGGGGCAGCTCAGGACCTATATGTTGACTTCATAGTGAAGCATTTTGAGTTTAAAATGGAGATTTTAAATATAATTTGAGTGTCAAGTCACATGGAAAAAGTGATCTGCTGTCCAAGTCAAGGATGGGGAGTTTGGTGGTTCCTGTGCCAAATGGCTCAATACTAGGCTTGAATTTTCATCACTCCAACTTCATGAACTCTTGATCCCAGGAGAGCAGACCTGCAGTCCTGCTGATGAGGCTCCTACCGAGGTTCCTGCCACCTTTGGGGAGATGTACTGTGGTGACATGACTCCTGCTCCTCACTTGGTTGCAGAAGTCCATTGCAAGAAATGCACTGCAGAAAGTTTTGCCTTCCTTCCGTCTTGTCCCCAGTGGTGACGCTCGGCTCCCAGATGCCGGGCACCATTGCCTTATCCCGTGCCTGGTCCCCTCAGAAGAAAGCAGTGCAAACACAGGGCCTGCTGCCTCTTGCCTGCATTTCAAACCCTCATACGACCAGGAGATAACAAAGCAGGGGTTGTGAGACTGGTGGGCACGGGCGGCAAAGCTTTCCCCGGGCCAAGGAGGGACATGCAGCCGTGCGGGGAGGGACCCGCGGGGTGGGGACCACACATAGCATACCGCAGGGCCAGCCGGCTGGCGCGACTGGGTCAGAGAGCATTTCTGCCTCGCTGCCTGCCCTTGTGCAGCGTGGGCGACGCGGCTTCAGCCGTGCTGGGGAGAACCCGCATAGTTTTCACTTTGCCCGTCCACGCGTGCATGGTACCCGATCATCGCCGACCGTCCCAGTCAGCTCCCGGAGCCACCTCGCCCCGCTTGGGGCCGCCCCGCAGGAGGAGCCGCCCCCTGCCTTATCCCTCCTTCCCTCCCTCCCCTCCGGCGGCGGTGACGGGGGGCGAAGGCAGTGAGAGCCGCGGGTGGCGGCGCAGAGCAGCGCGGCAGCGGCGGGCGCGCGGGNCCGCGGAGCCCGGCATGAACTAAGGCGGGCGCGGAGGATGGCGAGCGCCCTCGGCCCGCGATGGTCCCTCCGCCCGGCGCAGGGCGGCGGCGGTCGCGGCGGCGGGGGACTCTTCTTCGTGCTGCTCTGCGCCTCGGCCGGCCTGCCCCAGAGCGGCCCGCAAGTGCTGCGGATCGGTAAGTGCCGCCCTCCACGGGCCCTGCGCGCTCCGCTCCGCTCCACGGGCACCGCTGTCTCCCGCGGGCGAAGCAGTATAGGGATTTCTCCCTGCTACACGCTTCCCCGAGCGCTGCGCGGGTGCTTTGCTTCTGCCAACGGGAGCCGCGTACCTCCCGCGGGGCGCGGGGCTTCGGGGCTCGGCGCAGCCCGCGGGGAGCTGCCGCGCCTGGGCTGGGGCTGCGGGCGGCGCCGGCTGGACTGCGCTCAGCCTGAAGCTTTCCTCAGAAGGGACGTTTGCCCAGGGAGCGGGGCGCAGCCTGCCTCGCTTAGTCCGCTCCTGGGCTCTACGGCGATGCGCTGGTGCCGCTTCTGAAAGTTTGCCCCGGTGCGCGGCGGCGGGACGCGGGGAAGTTGGGCGTGGGAGTCCAGGCGGAGCGGGGTCGGGGCGAACATCCCGGGAGCCGTTCGGGGCTGGCCCCAGACAGGAGGGTGCCAGCCAGCACCGAGGTGCTTCTCGGCGACGGGTGCAGGCTGTGACCAGTGCCCGTCACACACCTCTCCCTGCCGCAGGAGCGGTACAGTGACCTTAAAATGCATTCCGAGGAGTGCTGAGATTTCCCTGGATCGAACCGGGAAACAAGCATCTCTGACATGCGAAGAGCAGCCTTTTAGGATGGGGGACGTGTTTTGCTTTTCTTTACCGTCGGCCCCTAACCCCGGGATGGGGTGAGCTGCGCGGTCCTGTGCATACTGGTAGCTCCAGAAAACAGAAATTTATTTTAAGTAGAAAACTCTGCACCATGGAAACGGGGCTCAGTTCACAGGAAGCCTTTCTCTTTACAGTAAGTTTCTTGTGTCAGTCAAGCGAGACAGTGAATACAAAGTATCGGAAGAGTTAGGGGTTAGGAAAAACTGTGAAAAAGATGCAGGCAGAATCTGTCACACTTCTGTTTCCCTGCCTGCCCCTCTTCTGCTTCGCAAATACTGAACATGAAGCCCAAAAAAAAGAGAAACAGCTGTTTATGTCACCCGAAGAGATGCATTCCTAAGGGCATATTCCTCTGGGAAGTAAAAGATTGATGCCTTTTGACCTGGCAAGCCTTAACTCCACTTAGCTTTCCTCACGAGAGGTCCTTTAAACATCAAGTGGAAGGCTCCTAATATGCTTAGAGAGCAAGGGACCCGATGACTGAGACATTTAAATAAATTAAGAGCTGAAGTCTCTCAAAGTGCTGAGCAAAGTCAGGGGTGGTGGAAAAAGAAAAACCAAAGGCACTGAGCACCTAGCAGCTTCAAATATCTAAGTTCGTAACTGTTCATACTCAGTGCATGCTCCGGTTTTTTTCTTTGGGTTGTTTGGGTTTTTTTCTCTCATGGGATGCAGGTGAAGTTTGCTGTTTCTCTGCTCGACACCACCGTGTATCTGTGTTCTGTTTGGAGCCTAGGGGAATGTTTGTGCACAGGCACAGAGCACATGAAAACACAAAGCTTTGATCTCTCACGGGCAGGTAAATTCAGGGCTAATGAAACTTGTGGAAGAAAGTAAACCATGTTCAAATAACTTAGCTACATGCTGCACAGCAGGATGCTTTGGAACTGCACAAGCATCCTCACTGCTTCTAGGCAGCGTTAACGTGCTTATCTTTGATAGGAAGTGTCTCTGAAGAAAAAAAACAAACCAGAGAAGTGCCAGAACTTAAAGGGAAACATACTTACTTGAATGTAGTCTAAATGCTGTGTTCCGTGGAGGATGAAATCTTACTTCACAGCTTGCATCAGCATTGCAGCGACCCAGGTAGAGATTTAGGGTGTGCACTACTCCCTCCTTCAGCCTTCCCATTGCATAACTTGCTTTGCTACTTCTGTTTGAGCTGGTGAGGCTCCCAGGCAATTGCCCCTGTTTCTTTTCCCTTTTGTGCAGTTTGTAGGCTCTCTACTGTAAGATCTGTGTATGTCTCTGCTTTGGATTCACTCTCGGTTTATGCAGCAATGGTACCCTCATACCGATTTGACTTTGTTACTTCCACCACAGTATAAGCAGTAAATACGACAAACTGCTCAACTGTCAGTTGCAGCGACCAAATACCCATCCAAAGTGATGCTGCTGGAGGATAAATGTTCCTTATGAGTGATGTGGTTGTAAATGCATAAAATATTAAATCTATTCTTATTACTACAGTTATCCTGCCTATAAAGTAATGACGTTATAAAATATTAATCCTCCACATCCGTTAATAGCAGCAAGTTTCTCGGTGGAATCTGACAGTCTTAGAAGTGACAAACAGAAGTAATGGCAATAACTCCTCCGACACTCTTTGTGATAACATAATAAAATCACTTCAAAGCATTTCTGCCATTGAGGAAAATGCTGTTAAGCCATCAGATTTTCTTCTTCATGCTTTAGTTAATTAAGGAAAGAAATGCACTGCTATACTATAGTGCAGCAGTTTGTGCCCAAATTAATACACTGGTAGCTTAATTGCATTTTCCACTGTGAGGAAGCATTTTTATTTTTATTTTCCTGGTTTTTTATAGGAATGGTTTCTCTTGTTGGCATGTAATTAGTTGAGAAAGGACATGCAAACAGTAGAAATTCTAGCTATTTCTCAGGATCTGACTACTAAATATTTTTCTAGCCCTCTAAACAAAATGATGGTAATATGACTAGTAAAACAAACTCATCACAAAATCCATTATTTTTATCCTAATAAGATAGACTTTTCAGTTTCGGGTGATACAGTACTTAAATTTTGGCATCTTACTGAGTATTTCTCTCACATTCATGTTAGAAAGCTTTTCCTTTGATATATGAACTAATAGAGCTGTCCAAGGAAATACCATCTTTATCTACATGGAACCCATTAGACTATATTATATAATGGTATATTTAAAGTTCATGACCCTAATATTTTTGATTTAACACCAAGGAATTTCTAGACTTTACACTGAGTCTGCCTAACCTTCTTATCTAGCTTGCACGTTCCACTTCACAGAATCATAGAATGGTAAGGTTGGAAAGGACCTCAAAGATCATCTCGTTCCAACCCCCTGCCATAAAATAAATTAACTCAAGTTAATTAAAAAAAAAAAATCAACTCAAGTTAATAAAATAAAAATACATTAACTCAAGTAACAGAAGGAAGAATATAAATTAAGAAAAGCAGGTGCTAAGTGGTAGAAGCAGATGAAATCTCATAAACAGCAGATGATTTGTTAATACTGGATGCAGAACTTTCTTATTTCTTATGCTATGTCCTTAAGGCTGTTTAAACTTTGGACTAGGTTATGAGAATATACCTCAGCGATAGGATGCTCCTGCACCCTGGATTGAAACTAACCAGCAGCTGAGAAACCAGGCAAGTTATTAACGTATCACTGGAGTTAATTAAAAAGATCATGTGGCAGTTTTCAACAAATACTTGTAGAAAGTTGTACTTGGATGAATCTTGGTATTAATCTTTAAAATGAACAACTTCTGAAAACGAGCAAATGAGTAATTTTAAAGTTTCATAGAAATTGCTCTAGGTGAGGAAATGAGTACCCTTTCAGGAGTAGTTTTCAGAAATTTGTTTCTGTAGTTAAAGGGAATATTTTAGCATGGCTCCAGACTCTGCACTGATCAATTCCTTACTTAAGCAAAACCCCCAATGGTTTAGTGAATTGTGTTTTCAAAGCTGCAGGATTAGCCCTATAATACCTCTCTCCAATTGAGAAGTACAGATTTTTTAAAAGGCACACTCAAGTCAACTTAACCTGCAAAATATTATTTTCTAATAAACTGAAAATTTCAATATTGATTTCAGAATGGGTGTCTGTATTCCCACAGAAGAGACTCAAGCTGTGGACTTGTTTTTTGTTTGTTTGTTTTTTTTTTTGCTGTGTGCTATTCCATTCCTGCATTGTGAGAATGCTAAAGACCAAAAACCTAACGAATTAAATTTCAAATTTGCAACTGTTTGTCAACACCTTTGGAGATTTTGTTTGTGGAGGGAATGATACTATTACACATTTGAGCTTCAACAGTGTGGCTGTGGCAAACTGTATTTGTAAAGTCTTTATCTTATTTAAGTATCTTTTCAAATGTTGATTGTTGAAAGGATTTCTTACTAGGGGTCTACAGGTTATTCTATTCTGCATTATTGCAAGAAGTGGGAGTGTATTTTCTTTCTTTAGATGTTGAGGCATTAACTATGATTTGTTCAGCAGATCCTGAGTGCTTAGTGGTTTCTTATTTCACTGTAATAAAATTTGTTTAAATTTCCTTTTTTTTTTTTTTGACACTTAAGAGAAAACTATTTTGCTACAAATGTTTCTAAAGGATTGCTACAAATATGTCCAAACATCAATTTTTATGCATCTCCTTCCTCATGGCATTTGACAGCATTGTCCAAGTGTGAGACTATGGCAATGTTTGACTTGCATGCTTTAAATGGTTAATGAAGTTTAAAATACCCTATAAAAGACAGATAAAAATGATATTGCTAGTTAGCATCTTAGCAGGACACTCCACTAAGTCTATATTTGTGCAACCAGACATCAGTGGGGCCAAGTCACCTCAGTGCATGCAGGGAACTCAGGGCAAACTTGACCTGCGTGATGATTTGCATGGTTTCACCCTAAATTATTAAAATCAAAATCTTATAGGTGAGTTCATAGAATCATAGAATGGAAAGGTTGGAAGGGACCTCAAGGATCATCTAGTTCCAAGCCCCTGCCATAGGCAGGGACACCTCCCACTAGTACAGCTCACTCAAGGCCTCCTCCAACCTGACCTTGAACACCTCCATGGAGGGAGCAGCCACAACCTTCCTGGGCAACCTGTACCAGTGTCTCACCACCCTCACTGTAAAGAACCTCTGCCATCTAGGCTTGATGATGTAGAGGTGTGGACTACTTTGTGTTCCACACCATTGTATTTCCAGGCTTTTGTATCATGTAGGATGTTTACTGTAGTGGGTTGTCCCACTGGGGAATATTAAAAATGTGTTAAGGCAGTTGTGAGTCTGCTGTAAATGGGCATCTTTCTATTGAACTCAGGGGAGAGATGCCAGTTTCATCTACCCAAAGAGCTACCTGGACAGAATATATTCAATGAAGCAACTTTTTTAGTTCTTCTGACTAACCTACCTACTAACCACCTTCCTTATGATGGGGAGGAGCTGACAAAATCAGATTTTTAACTTGTTTTATGTAAGTTTATGACAGCTAACCGAGTCCTGGGCTGCAGCAAGAGCAGCGTGGCCAGCAGGGCAAGGGAGGTGATTCTGCCACTTTACTCTGCTCTTCTCAGACCCCATCTGGAGTCCTGTGTGCAGTTCTGGAGCCCTCAGCACAGGAAGGACATGGAAGTGTTGGAG